>JBBBDQ010029615.1:0-279143 GCA_037127315.1 Ascarosepion bandense
TTTTCTCTTTAAATTTTATGATGCAATCTCCGGTTTTCCTCTTTATCGAAGGTTTCTCTTAAATACTGTTCTCTAATCCCACACTTGTACTTTCTTCAAAGTTGTTTCTTTTCTTACTTTTCCTTCTTCAAATTCTCATTATTTCTTTCTCTTTCCCTCTTTCTGTTACGATTGGTCGGAATTTTTTCTTTTACTTTTTCACCTATCAAGAGAACTCTTGCTCTTGTTATTGAAAGTTTTGTTTTCTTTTGATGTAAAATTACTCTTCTCTAACTAAAATATCTCCAATTTTCAATTTCAATTGAATATTATTACTATTATTGTTGTTTCTTTTTTTTTTCTGATCAATTTCTTCTCTTCAATCTCTGTTTCTTTCGTTCTTTCTCACTTTGTACACTTACAAACTTCTAGTTTTCTTGTTATTCCACTTTTTTCAAATTACACCATTTCTTTCATTTTCTCTCTATTTCCATTTCTCTTTATATCATGTATGCTTTTTCATTATTTCTTTCCCCCATTCGATCACAAACTCTCTACTCTCTACTTTCTTCCGTATCTAATCATTCTCTCACGTTTCTTCACTCGATTTCTCATTATGCATCTTTCTTTCAAATTATTTACCACTCTCGTCTCCTTTTATATTTATTTTTATTCTCATATTCTTTTTTTCGCTGTTTATTTCTCGCAAAGATTTTCCTTTCTCTCTCTCCCTCTCTCTCAACCACTACTTCCTCTTCTTTCGATTTCCTTGTTTCTCTGCTGAACATTTGCTTTCCTTTTTTACGTCTTTGGTTTATTTATCTTTCTATTAAATTTTGCATTTAATAACACCTGCCTATCTTATATTTCTATCTCTCTTCACTCCTTTAATTTAAGCAGCCCACATTTATTTCTCCCTATCAAAAATCAGCTCTCTAAATTAAATGCCTTTCCTCTTCGTCCGTAACATCTGCTTCTTAACTGTTTCTATATTTATTAACATAGTTCTTCATGCTGTCTTTATTTTTTCACTCCTTTCTTCCCATCTATCTATCGTCATCATTTTTTCCTACTCTTTTCTCAATTACTACACCATGTCTTTCTCTTTTCCGGACCCTCTCCTTTATATAACCTGCTTATCTCTAAATTCTCCGTTTCTCTTCTTACCCACTCAGTTTTAATTCAATACTAAACTATATATTTTTTTCTTTCTATTTCTTTGCCTCTGTGAGTCATTCTCTGCATTGCTGTCACAGTTTTTAAATGTTCTCCCCTTGATAAAATCTACCTATCTCTCTTCATCTCTCTTTACCCACTCAGCTAAATTATCATTCTATTCTTCTCTTTCTTTTCCTCTTTATACATTATCCACAACCTATTGGAGTGTCCTCTCCCTTCACCGTCACTTGGCAGCACGTACTGACTGAGTGACCCTGCTTTGCCTTGCTCCATTTTCTTATTTAACAACACACTCGAAAAAGAAAAAGAAGAGAGAATGAGCATAGATAAGAACTAGTAAAAAGGGTAGGTTGAACAAGACAGAAAAATTGTAGCAGTGTGTATAATATTAGGGAGAAAAAATGAAAAGGAATTTAAACGAATGCCTGCTTATAGTTGATAATGTTCGTGATGATGTTTTTGTGTTATTACTGAACCATTGCTGCTGCTACTGTTTATTGTGCGTTCGTTTTGCTGCAACTGACTGGCTTAGCGCGGGAAAACTCAGAGACGCGAAGGCGGATAGTTGAAATTGATGGCTGCCTTGTTTACGTGTAAGATGATTCGGCGTTGCCCGGATCCTAATAACAACTAGACTATAGATCATCATTAACCTCCGATGATTCATTCTATTCTGCATTTAAAGTAGCAGCTAATTAAGCAACAAAAAATTATGAAAAGAATTGAGAATAAAATAATCATTTGTTTTTTTTTTGTGAACAATCTTCTCTCTCACGCCATGTGTTACATTCCTTATGACTTCAGCTCAAAGTAAAAACTTTCATTTAAAATTATCAAGAATCAAATATGTATGTTAAGGAGGAAAATTTGACCTGATTACTCGTTAGGAATCGATCTCACTTGAAAGAAAAAGTTTAAATAACATTTTGTTAAATTGAGACATCAATGGCATAAATTTTTAATGGAGTTTCAAATATGGAACAAAAATTCTAACAATGGTTTAACTTTTTCCCTGGTGTTTTACATGTTGTATATAGCTCTGCATTTAAAAAGAACTGTTGAACGAGAAACTGGAGAGAGAGAGAGAGAGAGAGTTGTCTAAAAGCATGGGCACAGTGAGTCACACGTTTCTAGAGGTCGTATGATACCATATTGTTCAGGAGGGATCTTTTGGCAGAGAGGCAAATTATCTCTGGCTAGAAAGACCTGAAATTTAAATCACTTTTCTTGATTTTTATTACTCCTCCCTCTCCTGATACCAGACATGTGCAAATATAGTTAATCTCTGATGCATTTTCAAACCAATAAAAATTGTTTATTTGGTTTTAACATTTTGATTTTTTGATCTCTTCATCTGGTTACTGCATGCATTGCACCCTGTGATCTTACACACATCACACCCTTTCTCTAATGGTTTACAGAACAATAAAATTTAACAAGTTCTTTGAGGCCTTTTATTGTTATAAGAAAATCAAGGAAGAAAGAATTAATTTCTTTTCACATTGGTAAGCCTTTCAAATCTAGCTTTCCAGATTTTCTGTTCACTAAGCTATTATATATTATAAAGTTCACAGTAATCATTTACAGTCTGAGAGAAACTCTTACTGGATATATCTTTTGGATTTGTCTTATTCACAATTCCCTTGATAATTTTTCTTGCTTTTTTAAACTTATTTTACAGTTTCAATCCAGGCTTTGCTGGAAAACTTTATTTCAACATATGTTTTTCTTTTAAGTTAAGAGTGTGTAGGTGTGTGTATTTTATTGATAAGTATAGATATTTAACATTTGACCATCTTTTTTTTCTACATTGCAAATGATATTTTGCAAAAGCTATGCCATGGCAATTATATTGATTTTGAAAATGTTGTTCATCTGCAGCAGACAGTTTTGCCAAAAAGATCATGCACAATTTTTTAAAAAATTATCAAACTTAATATATAAAGAGTGTTTATATTTTTCTATAAAACATGTATAAATGAACAATTGCTGCCTAATCACACACACATACACACACACACACGCACACATATATATATATATATGCAAATTGATAAGATGGATAATCTAATTCAAACTGTATAAATGTATATAAGTAAAATTGAAGAATAAGTTATAGGTTATAATATTAAAGTAAGATGTTTCTTGCTTTAACTTTTAATTACTTATATATATTATAATTCCTTTTGAGCTATTGTAATTATCAACTTCTATAGAATAAAGAAAAAAGTAAAATTAAGTACAAATTTCATGAACTTTATTTTAAAAAATGATGTTCAGAATGTATTTTGTAAGAAAATTTTAGAAATATATTTTTAAGTCAATCCACTCATCCATTTTAATCATTAAAATTATCATGTAGATACAAAAGTTATTTGCATTTCTATAAAAAAAGACTTGATAGGAAAAAGTAAAATTGATGTTTTGCTTAAATGTATTTTAATTTTAATGACCATAAGCTTCGTTTTCAATCAGTTATTTTCACTTCTTAATTCAAAAAACTATCGCCCGGTTCATACTCCACCCATGTCTATTGAACAGGTGAAGAGGCTCATCCCTTGTTCCTTGTTTAGGATGTGATTTCCGGCTTTCTCTTTTCCAATCTTTTCACTCTTTTCTTTTTTTTTTTTTCAATTGGAGTAGATAGACTAAACTATCACCTGGTTCATACTCCACCCACGTCTATTGAACAGATGAAGAGGCTTATCCCTTGTTCCTTGTTTAGGATGTGGTCTCTGGCTTTCTCTTTTCCAATCTTTTCATTCCTACGTAGCCCCCTGCACTTCAGTGGCGTTACCGCCTTGCTCGGGGTCATATGATTAAAAAAAAAAAGAAAAGTTATTTCAGTAATATCATAGGTTTTGTAAGGTCATACAGGGTCCCTCTCTTTAAAACAAATTCTCTGAGTAGAGAGGGAATTTATGAATATCATAGGGTTAAACAATAAATACAACATTAAAAATCCCTGATTTTCATTAAGTAGCAAAAATAATTAAATGAAAATTTTGTAATTTGTAGTAGTTCTGTAGCATTTTTTTAATTTTCAAATATTTATAAAAAATCAACATTGCAACACTGAGGAAGTAGTGTCTAAATTGGCTTGCACTCATGTGTATAAAAAATGACATCATGGACATTATTGACTTCAAGCCTCTTATAAATCAATTCTTTGCTCAGAAACTTTGCAAATTTTTGTGCTGTCTGCTTGATGCATAGCTGGTAACACTTGTTATCAGACACGCTAAAAAGAAAATTGTTTTTTAAATGAAAGTAAAATATTCTTTTAGTTTCTAACACTTTTTGGTGGCTGAATAAAGCAATTAACCATAACATCTGAATGGAACAAGTGATTAGTTAATCTGGTAAAGATATTGACCTCTTAATGAAGCATAACAAATGACTGGAGGTTTTGATATGATAGTGAGACAAGAGAACTATTAACAATTTCTCAGTTTGGCTTATAGAACATAACTCTTATTTTAGAGTTATGTTCTATAACTCTTATTTTAAACTTAAATCCTAAAACAAAGTAGATTTAAAGTCCCACATAATATAGCAAGCATTAACTGAATGCAGCAAATAAATAGAACCTGAGGAAATAATGTTTGGCATATTTATTAAGCAAATTACCGCCATTTTGATGTCAGAATAATTTTGTGCAACATATCACAAAATCTGAGGTAAGTCTCTTTTCCTCTATAATTCAATTTCTGTATTCTGATATCAAAGCTACAGAGGACTGAAATTATATTTACTTTTTAGGAAAACATGAATCACTTTAATCTTAAGAAGAACATGAATCAAATTTAATCTTTAGAACTAAAATAATATTTAAGGTTTAAGAAACTGGAATCATATTTAATCTCTAGGAGAACTGAAATCATGTCTAATCTTTAGGAGGGCAGAAATAATGACAGGCACATGGATGCATTAAGCTCAAGTCTCTAAGATATCAGCTTATTTTTCTGGGATTTGTCTTTTAGAATACTTGCTAATTGTAACATATTTAAGCAAGATTTTTATTTCATGGTATATAAAAAGTAAAATTATGAAATGCATGTTTGTAAATTATTTTTCAGAGCACCAAATTTGATTTTCCAGGAGATGATGTTTTCTCTTGAGCAAATGTAACATTGATGTATTTGTCTCAAGCTATGAAACTTTCACTAGGTTTTAATTTTAGTTTTAAGGTAGCAAATGTAATTTACACTATAACCATTTAGTTCCATATATTTGTAGTCATTACCAAAAGCCAGCATTACCAAAAGCATTACATTTTATTACATAAAGAATAGCATTTATATCCTATTAAATAATCCATTTTTCATTAAATAGTTATTATCCACTACATATAATTTTAAGCATAGCAGTTAAATTACTTCTATTAATCAATTTTATGTGACTGCTATGTGTCTCACAAACAACGAATTTCCATTTTTGTTATTTTTAATATGTATACATAAATATATGACAGAATTATTAAAGAACAAAGTAGTAAATGTGTCTTCATCTAATATGTTTCACTTTTATTAAGCTTCTTCAGAGATCTGTTTAAAGACAAGAAATGGAAAAGTTTTAAAATCTAAGAGACATTATACTGAAATGTTGTTTAGGGTTTGATTCTTATTGGTCAGATACATGTCACATGTAATAAAGCAATTGACGATGTTCGTTGTGGTGCAATGGATATCAACTAGGAACGAAAAATTGGGGAGCCAAGTTCAAATTCCTTGCATTCACTTATGCACAAATACCCTTGGGAAAGGTATTAATCTGTCTCTACCCCCCACCCAGTTATGGGTTACATAATAAGATAGATTGGGTTCTATAGCCTTGGCTGGCAACCAGTCTACTGCAAAAAGCAATGACAACCTACTGCAAGATAATCTTCTGCCCAGTCACTCATGTCTCTTTCGAGACATGATCACCCAAAGCGTGTATCACGTATGGCACATAACTGACTGACTGTATGTATATACAGGAACTCTTGTCTGTTTAAATTTATGTGTGCATAATAATATATACATATGTGTGTGTGTGTGTTTTTGCATAATATATATATATATATATATATATATATATATCTTTATAAAATTCTTAGTAACAAAGTTTAAACATACAAGCTTTGAAAACATGTATTTAATTGTTTATGTTACTTTTTCTTTAGAGTGGATGTTGCAAAATAGAGAAATTTAAATAATCAAGTCAATTAAAGGCAGACAGTAAGGCAGAAGAGGGTGTTTTTTTACAAGAATTATCATGTTTATTGAACTTCTTTTAAAATAGATGATGCAGATGTTTTTTTTTTATCAAGAGTATATAATTCATAAATAATAAGCCACTATTGAACATTGTAAATAATTCATTTTCTTTTCTTTTTGTATTCTTAAATTATAGGAATTTCTCTGTGTTTAATTCCTAAATTGAAAAAATTCACCAAGAAATTTCTGTCTAGTAAAGATGAGAGTAATTATTCTAATACTCGATAATTGTAAAACTCTTATGATTGTTTTATTATTTTCCAGTTCATATAAGCAAATAGAAACAATTATATCTGAGATGAAAGCAAAAATAACAACCTGATATTAATATTATTTTCCTTCTCCCAAATAGATTTCAAGTTCATTTTGTTTCTTTGTACATTAATTTCTTATAAAACAGTTTTGTATGGTACTTATTGAAATACTATTGTTTAGTCATAGAAAAATTTTATTAACAGATTTAGCTTAATAATTTAGCTTTCATCATTTAAATGGAAGGAAAATAAAATTGCAAGAATGTGTAAGTAGTTATGTGTGACATGATCAACAGTTATGTAAAAAATTAAGCAAAAGCAGAACCCATTGATGTTTTTTTTTTTAAATTTAAATCTTTTCCTATTGTAGATATTTAAAAAAACATTAAAAGTCATATGAGTTTGGATTTCATAATTAACGATCATTTAACTAATTTACATAGAAAATCATTCAATCAAATTTAACAATCAAATTTAACTAATTTTTTTTAATTCTAAGAAATAAGGATGTGAGGGTAACATAATGGTTATTAGCTCAGTAGATGAATTTGGTGAACTAAGTTAAAATTCTGGCTTAGTTATGTTCAGTTTTACACAAATACCTTAGAGAAGGGCAAAGATCCATAGCTGTGGGTAAAATAGCATAGTAAACTGTGCTCTTTAGCCTTGGATGGCAGCCAGTTTAAGAGAAAAAACCTTAAAAATGGAGAGTAGGAAACAGTAATCACTCCACTATCTTTCAAAAGAAAACATGGCAATTCACAGATAATAAAGAAAAGTATATCCTAAATTCTAATATCTAAACTTATTTATAAATGGAACTTTGTCTGTGTGTGTGTGTGTGTGTGTGTGTGTGTGTGTTTCCGTTACCTATAGACTCCGAAACGGCTGAACTGGTTTTCTTGAAAATTTACACAGTTGTACTATAAGCGTTTGCGAGTGTTCTTAGCTAGGTTTTGTGTCGAGGTACCCCCAATAAATATTGAAAATCGATAATCAAAAAAATCGGGTTATAGAAGGAGTGGTCCGATTTTAATCAAATTTGATACATTCATAGACAAAGACATAAGAAACGATATTCAGAAGTTTCAAGGTTGCAGTTCTATCCTTTGATGGCTTATTTGACTCCAATATAGGAAATCGATACCTCGATATCCTACCGGGTCTGATCAAAATCAGTTTTTCAGCCCTTTTATTTTAGTTTTTGCTTCAGGTGTGGCTCAAAGTAGGTATAATTGTAGTTCTTAGTCTACGCCATGATGCCATTTACTCAGAGGACTTATTTAGCCTTCAAAATTCAGTTTACGAAGAAAAAAACTTATTTGATATCGATACCAGGAAATCAAAATTTGACTTACATCCATTCATTTTTCTTTCAGTCTGCAATTTCACTTTAACTGGAAACAACTATTGCTTTTTAGTCTTTTGTACAAACGTTCAAAGAATCCGAGCTCCAGGACCATGGATTAGTTTTAAGGCTTTCATTACACCCGAGCAACACCGGGCTATACTGCTAGTATATGCTAAATGTAAGGTTAGTCATTTCCTTTTGAAGAAACATTCAGCATTCATTGACCAAATAGTTGTGCTGATGTCAAATGAAATTTATATAGTCTTTTTCTTAAAACTGTTGTTCAAGAAAATAAGTTTCTTAGAAGCCAGTGACTGTTATCCCTCTTCCCAGTATTGATGGTGTTTTTCTTCCTTGTCTTATGTTTGAGGTGGTGTGGGATGTCAGCATCTAAATCATGTCATTATTCTCTCTTCAAGTTATATACACAAGCAATTTTAATTGTTACTGCTGTTGAAAGTTTACAAGTGATGTGGTTTTTGCTATTTGGTACAGATCTTTGTTTCTGATTCTGTAGCACCAGTCTACACAGTTCAAAGAAGGATGGCCCTCATTAAGACCTACAATATTCATATTAATTATTAGAAAGATGTAAAATTCCCAGCGTTGAGCAAACAAACGTTTATTAATGTTGCACGTGAATGTTTATGATCAAAAGAAGCTAATAAATAAAATAATCAAACAAATAATAACAGATACAAACAAAGGCACAGTTTTAAACAAATTAATAGGGAATGTGTTTTCTCTGTTTTGAAATTACTTGAAGAAGTTGATGATCCATAGAATTTGTTAATTGTAGGATGTCATCTGCTGTAATGCCGAAAGATATGTCAAGAATTGCTTCCCACAACAATTTGGATTCAATTTTTGTTAGCGTTGCTCCTGAATTGTCGCCTGTTGGCATACAGTCTTCGCTTCATGATGCTCCAAAGGTTTTTGATTGGGTTAAAATCCGAAAAATTTGCTAGCCACTTCATTTTTCGAGGTCCATCAAAGCCTAACTGTTTCAAATATTCAGTAGTCTTGTGAGCAGCATGTGAGGGAGCATTATCTTGCATAAAAACAATGGCCCTTCTGAAGGCAACTCTTTGTCCTTTTCATCCATGGTTCAAGATACGCCTTCATAAACGCTATATATACAACAGCAGTCATTTTGATGCCATCCGGTACTCTCCATGTGCCCACTAATGTTTTTCCAATAATACTACCCCAGATCATTATGCCTCCACCGCCTTGTTGGTGTCTCAAATGCTGATGGTGATTCTGTTCGTTCATTACCCAGCCTTTGCACCATCTTTCTGGCTCATCATGTGTTGCTTGAGTTTTGTCTGTGAACAAAACTTTAGAGAAGTCAATCTTCATATTGTCCTCGGCCCATTTCAATTGATTTTGAATGTAATTTCTTGTCAACAGAGACAGAGACAGATTTGATTGTTGTTACTATTTCCTTTATATACCGACACCGAGTATTTTAGACACAGTAGGATCTCCAATGCGATTTAAAAGCTCTTGACTGGTAAGTCCAGGGTTTTTCTTGGCCTCTCGTTTAAGTTGTGACATGAGACGATGTAAAATAATCCTCAGCTTGCCTTTATCTGCCCTTTTGTGCACTTGTGTAGGGTCAGCGGTGAACATTTTCACTGTTTGATGACACCTCCCTATCATTTTAGAAATTTCTAGGGTAGATTTACCTTTTGAGAGTTCTGAGGTGATAGTTTTCTTTTCAGCATCACTTAAACTGCTTTTACAGCCTATCTTTTCACTAAATTCTTACACTTTTCTAATAATTAGGCACACTCAAATGCACCGTGCTGATAACAAATATGATGCCAACTTGTTTACATTGTGCAGATCAGTATGAAAATTTCCGTGATTGTGCAGATCAGTATTGCCAACATTGTGTGAAAATTTTGTGTGAATTGATTTGACGGTTTTTGAAATATTCGAAAACAGTTATCTCAATAATAATTTGGCATACAGTATATAAAACAAATATTATGGGACAAAGGTTATATACAATATATATACAAAATATATATAACATATTATAAAAATGTATATATAACATATATAACACTATATATACAAAATATATATAACATTAAGTCAAAAAATGTTAATAAATTTTTATAAATTATTACCTGCAATTTATAATCAAAGGAAAGTGACAACTGATTTAAAAATAACATAAACCAGCAATTCAATATAATCAGCACAATCAAAAGCTGATAGAAATTCTAGAAATGTTTTTGCACTTGAAAAAAAAAGAAAACCATTGATTTTAAAACTCCCTCCCACCCCAACAATGCACACACATTTTGTCTGTTAACAACAATTTAATTGAAATTAAATATTTTCAGAATAAAAAATAAATGTTAGAATAAACATTAACTATTTTTCAATTCACTCATTTTTTAATTGACCCATTTTTTAGCTTAAAAATTTCTAAAGCTTTTTATTAACATTTTATACAAATAGAATAATGTCATTTAAATAAAAATGTCAAATACTTTTCTTTATAAACTTTATTCTAAAATCTGTTATGAAAGTTTTTAACTTTCAGACAATAACCATAATAACTATTAATAAAGTATGTGAGTGTTCTTTTATTTAACTTTCTAGATGTTTCACCTATATATTTTTGTAACATTTATCACTGGCTATAGCATAAATTACTTCTTTGGGTTTTATCTTAATGATTTTTGTTTGTTTTTTAATTGGCATCACCCTATGCAAAGCAGTAATGTCACTAAAACAAGGAATTACAGAAGTATGGAAGAATTAAGAACAGAAACAATAATGATGAGCAGAAACAGAAGAGGAGGACAGTGGGTAGCAATTGACATTTGCATTTAAATTTTTGCAGATTAAAGTTGGCTAGAAAGCCTGGAGTTAGAAGGAATTTCCAAAATCAAGAGGTGTGAGAAGAGAAACTGTTAGCATGGAATTTACAGCTACATCTAGCAAGCCCAACCCAAATCTAGCACTGTTCTTAAATTCAAAAAGTTTAGGTATTATAGCAAAGAACTCATCCAAACAATTACCATGAAATTATTTATAGAAAAGACATACAGAGGCAACCTTATGACGGTGAGAAAGTAATTGAAGCTGAGCCACCAGATCAGTACTAATAATATTGCTGACTCTTCTTTGGCATTTATCAAGGAGCTCAAGGTAAATAATAGGGGCACCAGACCATATATTGCAACAATATTCTAAGAATGGTCAAATGGTAAACTTATAGATATGAAAGACAGATTTCCTGAAGGTTAGCATAAGCTACAGAGTGGTTTTTATTATTTGTTTTACCTGGTTTTACATTTTTACATTTGTAAATATTCTTGGCTAATATCTTTTTTCTTAGAAAAGTGTTAAACCAAAATTCCCATTCAGTTTCCCATGCTAGGAAAGACTTACATTAAAATGTAATATTGAGAATTAGCAATAAATTAATGTGTAAGTGATTTATGCTGATGTGCCTGTACGGGCACACACACACACACACACACACACACACACACACACACACACACACACACACACACACTCATGTGCTGAGGCAAGCATTAAGAGAAATTTTTTGAAATAGTATCGCATAACACTTTTATTGTTACTGAAGCGGTTGTAACAATTTTTTATATCAAATTTTAGTTACTTCAAAAGCAATAAAAGATTTAACTAATGCAAAATCCTATCTATTATAATAAAGACTGTTGTGTACTTATATATATATATATATATATATAGTCATCCACAGACAGATCTGTTTTGCTGTATCACAGCTCATCAGTACGGGTAGACATCCAATTGCTTTTACCCAGGATTGAAACCTGACTGAATTGGTGTCAGTCGGCAATTCTATCTCTGAGCTATGGGCACTCAGTAGAAGGAGGCAGACTTTTAGCATATGATTTATCATGTACCAGTAGTTAGAGTGTTCTAATTCATTACTGAATGAGCGATATATATATATATATATATATATATATACGCACACACACATAACATGACAGGAGGAATATATATATATATATATATATATATATATATATATATATATATATGGTCATCCACAGACAGATCTGTTTTGCTGTTACACAGCTCATCAGTACAGTTAGACATCCGATTGCTTTTAGCCAGGATTGAAACACAACCAAATTGACATATTCCTCCTGTCATGATCAGAAGTTTGGATTATTTTGTTTTTTTTCTTAGGTCTTAATGTAAGATACTCAATAGTGGGTACATCAATATACATGTTGCTGTACATCAATATATATATATTGTTATAAATATCTTGCTGTTTTTTTTTATGGCACAGGCTCACTTGCAAAATAATAAAACTTAAAACCAGGAGTAGAAATTTATGCTACAGACTGTTATAAATATCACAATATGCAGGGAAAACATCTAGGAATTTAAATAAAAGAAAGTATGAACACAAAAGAATTTTTCCATACACATATATACATTGTGTATTTGGGCAACAATCTCTCTTTTATACAGGTTTCATTAAAAATGACACACACGGTATTATCATTAAGTTTTTTTATATAATTTTTCATGTGTTTTTTTCTTTTCAGAACTCAAATTATATAAGAATTGTTCAAAGCTTTTGTACTTTTGAGCATTTTCAGCTATACTTTCATTAATTCTTGATAATGGCTAAAAGTATAGTTGAAAGCTTTGGACAATTCTTATATAATTTGAGTTTTGAAAAGAGAAAATTATACGAACACATGAAAAATTATATAAAACTTAATGATAATGCCTTGTCTGTCATTTTTAATAAAACATGTGTGTGTATGTGTGTGTGTGTGTGTGCGTGTGTGTGTTGGGTGCTGAAAAGTTCTCACTTACCTAAATCTTCCTGAAATACTTTTCAACATCTTGTCATACTGCTGATGTTACATGAGAAGTGATCTTATCAGTAATGAACCAGGTGACCTTTCTCCCAGCATGCATGTTGTATGCTATTTGATCAATGAGGTTTGGTGATGTAAAGTTCAATTTCTAGGAAACTGAAGAAAAATCTTTCTATTTTCTCTTCAGGCTCTATGAGAGACAGACTCCTAAATTTTAGCAGTTCATGTGACCCCAACATTGACTGAGGGAAACTTTAGCAAACATTTTGAATTTTGCTCAATTTCTACTTAATTTGTCAGTAGCTGACAGCTTATTTTTGGTTATTACTGATTGATGACCATTCCATCAACAAACTGATGTACTGTGGCAACAGTAACTGTCTCTCCCTATCTTTGAGGTAGCATCCAGTACTGCCATACTTTCTCTTTGTTAGGCTAGTGACTAGACTACTATAGACCAGTACAGAACGGACAACCCACTCCTTTATATAAAATCATGAAATTTCAAGAAATTAAATTCTGTAGGTTAAATTGGTTTTATTAGTTAAACACAGGACTCATTGGTAAATGTAAATCATGCATTATTTTTTAAAACCATTTAGCCCCTTTTTCTGAAAATCTGCTCTGAATAGTAAAATAAAAAATGCAATAAAACTATGACATTATATAATTAGATAAGCTTTTAATTGCTGTAATAAACAATATAAATTAAGGACATTATAGTCTGAAGAAAAAGGTTTTTCATATAATAATGAAATTTTGAAAGGATTGTTTTCTTTTTTCTTTTAATTATGATAATTTATAAAGTTTCAAAAATATTTTAAAAATATTTTAAAGACTTATAGACATTAGGTTGGTAAGTTATTAAATGAAGACTATATTTACTAATTGAAAAAGTACAAATCATCTAGCCATCATATTTTTAAAATAATGTTTTTTTTTTGTAGTTTTTTTTGTATGGTAATATCTATGTGTGCATTTAAAGGTCATATGTTTCATGGTTTCTTCTGCTTACAAGAAAAAATTGGCACAATTATGTCACTTGTGATTGCCATGCATTTATCTTAACTTATCAAACTGTCATCACATTTCAAATAGGTGCAAAAGGTCAGAAAGTTTAATTCTGTGTTTAAGAAATAGTTTTATTCTTAATTTCATGTCATAAATAAGTAATACTTGTGTAAATCAGATTAATTTAACATTAAATTTTCTAATTTTCCAAAAATAATGTGTCACAGATTAACATTTTATTTTTGCAAGATTTTTAAAACTGAGAATTAACTTTTGTTTACAAATGTGTTGATCATTCAAAAATAGCCAAAAAATTGGAAAATTAAAAGAAAATCTCAAAATTTTAGATTCCAATCAATATAATTCCTATTTGAAATACACCAGAGTATTTTGCTTACTGGATATAGTAAATTTAATCATTTAGCTTTCTATTAAGACTAAAATAAAAGTTTCAAGAAAACATTTTTATTTTTAAAATTTAAATTTAGTTTTCTAAAATGAGTGGAGATATTTAAGAGAAATCTTAGAAGTGTCTTAACTTTACTGACTTTTTTATTACTTATACATCTATGCTCTTTATTTTTATTACTTATGCATATATACTCTTTAAGAATTACTTGTGTAAAGTGATGTCACTTTATTTTAATGATAATCATGATGGAATCAAAAATGTATATTCAATAAGGAGAAGTGCCATAGATGTGTAGTAGCCTGCTGTTCCCACTTGTTATAATTTAAACAAAGGGGTGACCTTGACCTCACCTTTCTCTTTCTGCCAAAAATCAGCAACCAGGATTTGTTTTAAACAGTAGAAACCTTATAATTAGCATCACTTTTGCTGAAAAATGGCATGGAGGGCAGGATCAAAGTGTAGTAACTGTGTTCAGATACTCACTTTCTACTCTCCAACCACCTGCAGCACTCACCACCTGGTTTAGAAGAGGAATGACCAGCTTTGACAAGCTATGACCCGCTAAGACAAGCTTAGTACTCAGTTACTACATATACGGGCATGGGAAATCTTTGATAAGTGGCCCAAACATATGTGCTCGAGATCCTCACATTAAAAAAACCAACCTTGTGTCACATCTTACCTCAGTGGGAGAGAAGAGGTAAATAATGCTCTTTCTTGGCCCAAAGAGTGGGATCTGTGTAGTAACTGTGCACTATATGAATACTATTTAAATACTCACTTCTGCTCTCCGGCAATCCCATTATTGGCTGTTGATTCCTGGATTGATTACATTTTTGCTAGCAGCCAATCTCGCTTAAGGTTTAACTCTGCTTTGAAGGTAGAACAGTCTAGTCTGCTTGAGATCCCATTACCTGCGATCAATCTGACAAAGGAGACGACGACTGTAAAAGTCTACTTGTTGTGGCTTGCAGTGATCTTATTTACCCGCATTTGAATCCTGCTAAGCAAAATACCTGCCAACTCATGGCTTTTCTGCTGATTGCTGACAATGTTCTTGCTAATCTCTGATGATGTTCCTGTTAGATGCTGATGACTTCTCAGCCTGTGCCACTCATGCTAGAGGCTGATGAAGTTCCTGCCAACTGATGACAATGTTCCTGCCTGAGCTGATTCTGGCAATCACTACCAATGTCCCAGCATTTTTTTTTTTTAATCATGTCACCTCGAGCAAGGCGGTAACGCCACTGATAGCTTACAGCCTTTTCCAATTTCCAACTTTTTGCTCGTTGTTTTTATCACAATAAAAATTGACATTGATAAATTCTACATTTTCACCTCTGTCTCCTCATTGTCTTTGCTGTTTTCACACATACAAAAGTTTGTTGGGTCGATAATCTTACCTCAGCCCCACAACAGATGTTTGGTAATAAATCATTGAAACTTATGGCAATAAGGGGCAAACATGTTCTGGGAATGATTTGCCAAAAAGTAAATAGGAATATTTTAAGCTGAAGAACAAAGAATGTTTGAGAAGATTGCATAGCTTGAAAAATAATGAACAAAGTTTTAAGGAATGATTCAGCAAAAAAGAAAAATTAAACTTGTGAAAGAATTAGAGGTGAATCATTTAATTCATTACAACATTTTTTTTTGGGGGCGGGGCAAGCAAGTCTTTTCATATATAGCCCACTCTTCATGCTCATCACCTCCAGATTGTCATTTGCATCACTCCATCTAACACTCTTTGTCTGGTCAGTGGTTCCATCAATCTGAAGAATTTAAGATTTCCTTAAATCAAAAATGGAATCATTCTTTCAAAACTGATTGCACAGTTTACTAGAAAATTGACAAAAGAGAAAGAAAGCAATAAAAATATGATGACTAAATAATGATGCCATAAATAAAGAATTTAGTTAGAAAATGCATTGAAAATCAATGAATAAAGAATTTAGTCAGTTCTTGCATTAAACTAATATTTAGATGCCAAGCCATATTATGAAACTGCCATTATTCAAGCCAAAAGAGAGACTACAAATGACTGGGTATCTGTCTGCAATTTTGGGGTTCTACAGTATATCACAGGTAGGATTTATAAAAAAAAAGCTATAAGTTTCATTCATTCTAATGATAACATAGTACTAAAATCTTATAGTAAGGGTAAAAGAAAACCATAATTTTTATGGTATCCTGGCGTCAGCTCTATTTGAATTGAGTAGAGATGGGCAAATTTTATTTTATCATTGTCCATGGACCTTATTTTTACTCCTGTAATTAGTTTTAGTCAGTTTCTGCACTTCTTTCTCCATGTGATGTATCCTTTCAAGATGTAGGAAATCATGGCTCTCCACACTTTATACATCTCATTTACACCTCTTTATACCACTTCTTTATACTTCTTAGTAAAGTTTGTCTTTTTATTATCCTCCCCATTCACTGTCCTGCCATTCATTAATACAAGCATGTTTGGTAGATTACTCACTGTTTCCATCTGCCAATCTTATCTTCAATATATTCTATGAGTGTCAAATTCGCCAAGCCATCTTTCCTCCTTATGTGCTCTAGAAATGTCAACTCTTTCTTGTTCTAAATATGAGTGCCATTTTTGTTTTCATTTTTCTTAAAACTACCTTGATGCTTACATGCATCCATGATATGCTCAGTATCCTTCTGTAGAGCTAAATCATGGATGGAGCATGTAAGGAGAATGAAAACCAAAAAAAAACATTTATAATATAAATGAGTTAGAACTTCTAAGGCACATAGGTACTTAAGTTCTCAACTTATGTCCTGCAGTATTTGTCTATATTTCTGAGAGTATTAACATTATTTACATTATTCGGACTACTGTCCTCATCTTTGTTGCCATTTGTACAACGCTTTGGCCATTGTACACTCAGGCCTTCTTCCGGTGCTAGGACACATGGCCTAGTCGATATAGGCATTGGTTAGTCCCAGTGACTTGACCCAAAGAGTTGTGATTTCAACAACAGGCTAGAGAGTCTGGTTAGAGGGAGATAACTCATGACTACCAAAAGAGGCTTCACACAAGGAATAAGAATGATATGCTTCAGTTATCATAATAAAGAGTTCTGTTTAAAATTCCTAGCACCTGAAGAAGGCCAGAGTGGACAATGGCTGAAACATTGTACAAATGGCAACAAAGATGAGGACAATAGTTCGAATAATCTAAATAGTGATGCCCTGCAGTATCTATTATTTTGCCATTCCTGTAAAATCCATGTTGTTTCATCTCACAAGCAGACTTTTAAATTATTTTGCTGCACTGAAGATGAATAGAAACTTGAAGAACAATATTTGCAAGTAGCAACAATAGACAAAGATGTCAAAAACTGAAAACTAACTGGACAAGCAATGACAGTCTATCATTTTTCAAGAATGGCATTTTAAAAATGTTTTAAATTACAATTCCATCACCATTAGAAATTTGTTTGTGTAGAGATGATGCAGAGTCCCACCTGATGTGGGAATTGCAATTTATTTGCCAAAAAACTGAAATCAACAATATCATTATAAACAACTTAAAAAATGATTTCAAAATGTTAAGAATAACAATTGTTATTTCATGATTGTGGTTCATTTTGTTGCTTCTGTCTGCTGCCATAAAACACACACACACACACAATGAGATTCAGGAGATAGAGTTATAAATTTGTATTGAGCCTATACCTGGGCTTCATTTACATATTTCCTCGTATATTTAAAATATATATATATGAGTGTACTGATGTGTGTATTTGCAAAGACCTCCAGATATTTATATAGACAGAAAATAAGAGAGACATGTACAAGTGTACTCAGCTGAATTTAAATATTTTTAGTTTTACTCAGCTCAACATAGTCAGCATACTCAGTTTGATGAAGATCACAGGGAAAAACAGACAAAACATTGGGATAGCAACAAGAAAGATGAGGACAATAGTTCACTTGTAAATAGTGTTAATACCCCAAACAAACTTATATAAATAAAAAATTGCTGCTCAAATATACCACACACACACACACACACACACACACACACACACACACACACACACACACACATATAAAGCATTAGTGAAGGAAAAGCAATATTCTTCTGAACACTTAATTAATAGACCCATTTGACACTGAAAATGAATAATGTAAAAAAGAAAAAGGTACTCCATGTTAAGAATGCAATACATTTATATAAAAATATACAAAGATGAGTCAAAATATTAGTAGAAGTTATTAAAAACTAAGTTGTCCACATTACCAAATAAGTTATTACACACTGGGAATAATAAGCAAGAAATGCAGAAAAGGGGATGTCAAAATAAGAGAAAGTCATGTTAAGCTGGTATCTTATGGATATAAGATACCAGTCATGGAGAATAAAGAAAGCTGTCGATCTATGTTGCCTGCTATTTTGGAACTGAGTTTGGCCTGCTCATATTGGATTGTCACATGACATTTTATATGTAAAGGCATGTAATTATTTTTGTATTTCTATATATCTATGTTTTAGTTGGCTGAAAAACTTGTTGATCACTTAACAGTTGCAAAGTAAAGGAAACAAAAGTGGGAAAATATGTTCTTCAGGAATTGTCAGAGAAAAACATTGAAAATGTCTTGTTAACAGCATTTAACTACTTGTTAATTACTGAAGATGAAAAGTGGGCTCGCCATGATGAATCAGGGCATCAAAATTGGATCAAGACAGATTGCAACATTAACAGCAAAACCTAAAACAAAACATTAACATAAGGTCACATAAAAATCAAGGAAAAGATTTTAATGACAGATACTATTAACTTGAATTTTAATTTTAAAAACACTTGAATTTTTTGCACAAGTCTAATGAAAATATGCTTAAAGGATGTCATATATATTGTAGTGAAAAGCATCAACCTTTTTATTTTCTTCATTTAACTTCCAACTCATGAAGTCTTTACTATGCAGATGTGAGTCTAGAGATAAAAATTAAAATATACTTACTTTTTTGCCTCCAATTTGAAAGTAAAAATCTTTGTCACGTATCAAGTTCAGTGATAAAATTGATAAAAGAAGAATATAATTTTTATGTACATATTTTGTTACAAAAAATAAATATTTTTGTGAATTGAATTGAAATATTGAATGAATAAGCCGGTCAAATGTTGTATGGAACAAAGATGTAATAATTATAACATAAAAGAGTCTACAAAAGACTTGGAATGTTTGTATAAAATATTATAAAGTATGTGTAAAAAACAAGGATTCTTCTTCAAGGTATTAAAATCTCATTTTTGAAAAATGATTAAATTGTCCTCTTAGAGAAAAATAGAAATAGTAGATCTAATTTAGTAAGTATGATTGTATTTACTACATTATCTTGTACAGTAAGTCCCCAAAGTTGTGACAGTCTTGACCTGTGATGATTCAGGTTTACAACACAATTTCCTTTAATCTTGTTTCAATTGATGTCATTTGTCTCATACCTATGGCATCATGAGTCAGTTCCTGGTTGTATGCCATGATGGATTGTTGTGCATTCACTCTCTTTCATTTGTGTTGTGTTTGTAGAATCTTATTGTCCTTCATTATGGCTCCCAAGTGTAGTGTAACCTCTTCTGATAGTGGATCATCAAACAAAAGGAAAGCTATCGACATGGAAATGAAATTAGATCTTGTTAATGCTCTGAAAATAAAGGAAGGCGACAAACATTGGCCAGTTGCTTGGCATAAATTGTTTGACTGTTGCTTAAAACATATACCTATGTTTATACATATTACATTTCCCTGTAAGAGATAAGAAAATTTTCTTGTTAAACTATAAATTGGTGAATTCTTGATAAAAAAGAAAAATAAATATGGGTTTGTTTTTCTTTATTCCCTAGATTTGACAGTTTTTGAATACTGCAAGAAAAACAAAATCTTAAGCTACATCATCTCATCTATTGCGAGACTATGACATCACTGGCAATAAATATATAAGCAGCTTAAAACAATTTAATATGCATTATTCTGTGCATTGTGGTACAGTGGATATCAGCTTGAAAAGAGAAATCAGAAAGCCAAGCTCAAAATCTAGTTGATTTCATTGCAAATACCCTTATGTCTCTTTTGAGACATGATTGACCAAGCATACATTATGTATGGCACTTAACTTAATTATGTTAACATGTCATGGAAGTGTGTTATGTTCCAGATTATTACTTCACTATTGCATTAGCACAAGTAAGTGATGCAAGTGTTTATTCATGGAAAATCATGGGTACATTCTTACTTACACAGAAAATAACATTTCAGTGCTTTGTAGGAACAGAACTCTGTCATAAGTCAAGAACCCCTTGTAGTTTAGCATAAAAGTTTTAACTGTCCCCAGAAGTTCACAATGCTTAGTGATGTTCACACACGTTTTAACTTCACTCTTATCATTTTAATTTAATTGTTTTTAGAGGCTCCAAGAGAGTAACGTTTTGAAACTGTTTCAAGTCTCTTCATTGACATAATGTTTTTAATTTTTTTTTAATGGATCTGCTTATTTTATTATTTTTCAAATTAAAAATTTGAACCTTGAACTTTTTCTTGTAAAGAGTAGTATATAGATTCAAATTGAGTGTGTTTCTATCATTCTAATTTGGGTGTATTTTTTTGTGTAACCCCACAATATGAAGTGCATAAAAGCAGAAAGGAACTCTTAAAAACATACTTGTGGTTGTGGATAATCAATGTTTATTGTTTAATTTACAAACCAGTAAATGTGATTTTGTTAATATTTCAATGTTCATTTACATCTTACTAGGTAGAGGCAGAGATGTATTGTAAATGGAATATTTTTGGTCAATGTGTGTGTGTGTGTGTGTGTGTGTGTGTGTGTGTGTGTGTGTGTGTGTGTGTGTGTGTGCATAAGAGACAGAGAAAGTGAGAGAGATAAAGAAACGTAATGTCTGAATTTTTATTATTAATTTAATGTACACAAAAGGAAGAATTGGAGATTTTTAAACTAGTGACAAATCTATATTATTTTTAATTGTTGCCTATTTTACTGTTTTACAAGAACCCAATTTTCTGCATACAACAGGAACGGCTCAGTGACTATTCAGTGGTCCGAAATTGACACCAACTATGTTTACAACATGAACGGATTCAAGCATAGACCTATTTAACGAATGAGCCACAGCACAAGTCTTCGCTTCGACTAAGCAGCTTGGTTTAGGCTGACAATTCATTAATAGAAGATTTGAGAAAGAAAGGAAGAAAGAAAGAAAAACCGAAATCAGTTATTTTGTGCGTGTGTGTTTGTGTGCGTGTGTTGGAATCATCGACTGAATTGAAGTCAAGGAGTTTAATGTCATACATTCATAGCAGATAATGTCTGGCTTTTCTTTCTCCTTTCTTTGTTTTATTATTCAAGACAGCTGTTTGAGAGAGAAAGGAAGAGGGATTAAAACAAAAAGGGAATTGTATACTGCATTACTCTGTGTGTGTGTGTGTGTGTGTGTGTGTGTGTGTGTGTGTGTGTGTGAAAGAGAGAGAGAAAAAAAATAATAAATTTATGTAGATAAAGAAAGAAGTATTAAAATATTTGAAGAAAAGTAATTAGGGTTTAATTAAATTTTGTTGGATTAAAAAGGTATTTTTATAGACATTAAGTCAATATGGACATGAATTTAGGTCTGTGGCAAATTTCATTGAACTGTATTTCTTTATAACAACCAACTTTTTAGAAATAAAAAACATTGGAAACTTTTGCAAACATTTCACACACACACACACACACACACACACACACACACACACACACAGAAAGAAATATGTGTTAGTGCATATACATAAGAAATTCTATACATATTTGCATATGCACACACATACACAAAGAATCATTTGCAGCAGAAATACAAATCAATCAATGACAATTTGATTTGTTCAATTGGTAGTGAGAAAATAGATATATCCTGTAGGTCCATTATTAAAAGCATTTCCCTGTATTTACATTTGTTGAGTAGACATAAACTTAAATTTAGTGAAGCACTGAGTACAAAATATTGTCAGGAGTTCATTTAGTAAGTATTTTCACCAGAATATATCAATATTTGTCTTAATAGTTATCTTATGGCAGAGATATGCCTTTTTAAAAACCTTTAACAACTGTAAAATATTATCAAACTCTAAAATATGTCATAAAATGTTTACTTTTAATCTGAGTTTTTAAATGCTTCTGAACATTCTCTTTGACTTCCAAGAAACTGTGTCCCTTTGAAAATAGCAAAATCCTCAATATGTACAAGATAGGAATACATATTTATTATTATAGCTATATTATTTGTACTCTATGCACACTACTGATTTTATAAGTGCATAAATGTACTGGCCTTTCAGATAGTGAGGAGATTGAGCAATACCAGTTAAATAGAAAGATGGTATACCAGAAGATACAATGAGAAAGAAAGAGATAGAAACACAGAGAGAAAGAGATGGAGACACAGACAAAGAGAGATAGTAGATATTTGTCAAGAGATTGAAATATATATATATATATATATATATATATATATATATATATATATATATATTCACCATTTATTTTTAAAATATCACCTGAAAAAGAACAATATTGTTCTGAAACATGAAATTTTTGTGCAGTGATATAATGCTTTTATAAACCATTGTAATAACAAAAGTACAATAAATTATATATATATATATATATATATATATATATATATATATATATATATATATATATATATATACCAGTGTTAAGTGAAAGAAATACATATTAAATAGAAACTAATCAGTAAATTGATTAGCCATCAATTAATTGGTAGATGACAAATTTAATTGTGGGTTAAGCTGATATTCCTTTCAAAAACTTTCTTATTCGTTAAATATTTTAAGACACAAAGTTGTATGACTGAAAAAATCAAAATTTAAAAATGGCATACAAACTGAACATTGCACTTCTAGGTACTATAAGTCAATGTTGATTCTGAGCTACTTGGTGTGGATCTAGATTGACTGATTTGTTTGTTTATTTCTAGTGTTTGCAAGTTTGTTTGATGATGTTTCTGATGGTAGAAGGGTGTGTGTGAAGCTTTGTTTTGTTTTGAATAAAATGGCTGCTGACAATATTATAATGTTTCAAGAAAATTTCAAGCTTGATATATTTATATCAGTTTTCCCATACCTCCACTTATATCTTCTTTTATAGAATATAATAGAAAAGAAGTTTTAAATAAAACAAAAGTGTACATGTTGTATTTGCATTTCTAGTTTGATGAAATATTATTTGAAGTCCAACCATGGTTTGGCTGACCTTCAACAAGCTGAAAGGATAAAATCTTAAAAAATCTGCCATGCAATCAATGAAGATCAACATCAGATCATCTGAATTGGCTAATTTGTCTTGGAGTTCGTGCCAGTGAATGCTCACAGTAGATTTGGAAATGAAAATAAAATTAATGCTTTGTTTCCTAACAGAGGATAAAAAGGAAAACAAAAAACAATTGTTTAAATGTGTGCCATCATTTGTGACTCAGAACAACAGATTCTTTCCAAAGTTGTGAATGAGAATCAATTATAATTTCTGATTATTCTTTGGTACCACTTTAGATATACTGTTTACCAGATTAAGAAAAACTTACTAATAAAAGGTGGTGATGGGGTGTAATTTATGGATAAAGAAATAAAATTGAAAATATCTTGTAAGCCACACAACAAAGAGGAAGATTGCATAAAATCTTCTCCAAATTTAATAATGGTGCTGTTTAACTCCTTAGTCATCATATGTTGGAAGCTGAATGTAGTCTGCTTGATTGCAAAAACACCAAAAAAATCATTAAAGATTTCAAGGTGATTCCATTATTTTATCCCCTTTCTGTATATATATATATATATATATATACACACACACAGACTAGACAAAATAATGGAATTACCTTGAAATTTCAAGCAAATTTATTTCAATATGGTGTAGGAGAGACTTTGTCAGCAATTGTGTTGTGGATTTTTGTTGAGAAACCATGCAAAAAAATAACAAAAGCAGATATGGAGATAGAAAATGTAAGTTATATTGAACAAAAGTATACAAACTGGAACATGGGTTAGTCAGTTCAGGAATACTAGGAATACTATTAGTAGGAATCAATATATACAATCTTTTAGTGAGGAGTCTGTCCAGGTAATGAGTCTATATCCTTACTAACCAACTAGCGGCGGTACAACTACTCAACTCTACAACTGCTCTTTACAGTCACTACTGTTCTCTGTATAGGCAGGATTATATGTACACATCTGGTGAGTCCATTCTCATGTGCAAAAAGGGGTGCTCCCCAACACCCTCCTCCCTAGCTTCTTTTTTGGGAGGAGTTAGCGTTTTTTTCACTTAGGATCTAATATTCTCAACAGCTTCCAAAATATTTATTTTTTCATCACGACAACATTTTTTGAGAATGACGAGCTTGGCTCCTCATTCCTTCTTTGTTGGTTCATGTGTCTCACTTGTTCGCCTGGTTTGCAAGTTTTTCCTGTAACTATTAGTGTAATAAATACAGGTTGCATATTCTTCTTTTGTGTGATTTCTCTTGTAAATTTGTTACTGCTTGAGAATATCTCTTTTTCCAATTCTGAAGTTTTCGTCGTCACGCTTTTTATTTTTTCACAACATGAGTTAATGGGTAAATCCCATATATTAAATTTCTGCATCCAGTTCATTCCTACCAGGTTATGTATGTTTTTTGTCACATATATTTTTAGCTTTTTGGTTTTTCCTTGAAATTTTACATTCATGATAATTTCACTTGCCAATTTAATCCTTTTTCCTGTTATCGATTTAGCAATTTTTGAGTGTATAACATGGTCGGCCTGTTCAACTTCTGCCATGTCTGTAAATTTATTATTGTTAAGTCTGATCCCGATTCCAATTGTAATTTAATCTTCTTATTCAATATTTCCAGTTCTACATATTTTCTGGTGTTTTCATTGTTATCTTCTACTCTAGCAGATCTTACCCTACTAGGTTTGTTTTTGTTTTTGACAATTTTTATATTTGAAAAAAACAATCTTTACATCAATGCCATCCACCACATCTGTAACATGCAGAAGTGGGGGCTTGTTTTTTATTGGATTCTTGTCAAACATATTTCTGTATCTCTTTTCTTTGTCATTATAATCTTGTTTTGCTTTAGGGGAGGGTACAAAATGTAAATTTCTTTTTATCTTTCAATTGTGCGTGACTCCTGACTCTTCAATGTCCTTGCTATCTTTTTTTATACTGAGGCATTTCTGGTAATCCTCTGACAGTTTTTGTAGTGTTAGATCTGGCTCATTTTGAAGTTTTGTTAGCATTCATTTTCTCATTTCGCTGTCTTTAGCAGCAACTAGTCCTTGGACAAATATGAGATACTTGAAATTGTCTGGGGTTAGCTCTGACAATTTAAAATTGTCACAGTGTTTGTTGACAATAGCTGTGAATGTAGAATAGTCCTCGTCTTTGTCTTTTCTGAGATTAAGGCATTTCCACCTTTTATAGAACAACGAGATTTTAGGGCTAAATAGCTCCATGAGGCCTATCACTGCCTCGTCGAACATTAAATCGTTCATCCTTTTTGGGAGAATATAATCTACAAACTTAGTGTGTTTGTCCATACCTAATTTTCTGAGTAAAAGTCTTAATTTTTTCTTTTCACTTCAGTGCTGATAGTTGATATTAAAAATATCTTCATATCACCTGTAATACTAAAATTTTTGACTTCCTCAATTGAGTATTTAAAAGTTTCAATAGTGTTCTACACAGCATCTTGTGAAAATGTCTCCTCCTTTTCCATGTTCCCTTCTAGTGCTGTACTTAATTTTAATAATAGTTCTTGTAATTGTGATTGTCTTTCTTGCATTTCCATATATCTTTCTTTGCTTCTGTTAATGATTTCCAGTATTCCTTTCTGAAATTCCTCCATGATTTGCTGTTTCGATTCCTTGAGAGGTTTGATTTTTTAGCTACTGCTTTCTAGCAATTAATTTCAACAGTCTTTTTTCTATCTCTCTGTGATAGTGTCGCCAAATTGTTTGTGGTCAACTTGTTCGAATCCTCGTAACAAACTTTGTTGAAGTAATTCAGGGTAAGTTCATCACAAATTTGTTGTGTGACTTGTGTACGAATCTACTTTGCCAATTTGTTGTTGTTGATTCCTCGATTCTAATTTGTTGTTCCTTGGTGTTATATGTGAGTTTGCATTCTTTTGTCGCCAATTTGTTTTTGACAACTGATGAGAAAAATGTATTTTTTCTTTCTGCATAAACTTGTTTGAAATCCTTTGTCGCGAATTTGTTGTTGACGACTGTCATGGAAATGTATTTTTTCTCCACATGAACTTGTTCAAAATCCTCATCGCCAATTCATTGTTGGCAACTGATGTGTATTTTTTCCTCCACATGAACTTGTTTGAAATCCTTCGTCGCCAATTTGTTGTTGGCGACTGACAAGGAAAACATATTTTTTCCTCCGTGTGAACTTGTTCGAAATCCTTGTTGCCAATTTGTTGTGGATTCTTGTTAAGAAACCACACAAAATAATAAATAACAAAAGCAGATATGGAGATAGAAAATATAAGTTATATTGAACAAAAATATACAAACTGGAACATAGGTTAGTCAATTCAGGAATACTAGGAATACTGTTAGTAGGAATCAATATATATACAATCTTGTAGTGAAGAAGTATGTCCAGGTAATGAGTCTATAACCTTACTAACCAACTAGTGGCAATACAACTACTCAACTCTACAACTGCTCTTTACAGTCACTGTTCTCTGTATAGGCAGGATTATATGTACACATCAGGTGAGTCCATTCTCATGTGCAAAAAGGGGTGCTCCCCAACAAATTGCAGCTTGAATTCTGTGTGAAATTGACTTGCAGAAAGTTTGAATTGTTTCCAGAGGAATTTTATCCATTCTTCAGATAAAACAGTCTTCAATTCTTTCAATGATTATTATGATGGGTGATATCGAACCCTCACATGTTTTTCTAAACTGAACCATAAATGTTCAATGATGCTGAGATCTGGGGACTGTGGCGGCTAGATGAGATTGTTCCTCATTCCATTCAGCTACAACTTTAGCAGTATGAATGAGTGCATTATCATCCTAAAAGATGGAATTTCCCTCAGGAAACAGAAGTCAATTACTTAAAATTCTTAAAAAGTCCTGACATTTGATTTTAATAAACTTATTTAAATAATATCTGTAAAAAAAACAACAATTTGAAGTATTACTAATATTAAATCAACAAACATAAAAATAGACAAGCTTTTAACAATTTAATCAAATTTTGCAAATTATGTTATCATGGTACTAGGTGTTTCCATTATTTTGTCCCCCCTACTGAATATAATACTGCAGAATGAATATGCTGAATGTTGCTTGTGATAGCATATTGAAAGTATGTTTTCCTACATTTTTTCTCTTATGATTGTTACAATCATTCTATCTGACTTTTGTTTTATTGTAAACACAAAAACATTCATGGATACACAACTAAAAAATATTAACTTTCAGATGGAGGGTTAATTCTTGCAGCACTTGGCATAGCATGAAACCTATTATCAATGGCTTATGAGTGCAGTAACAAACAGGTGTTATATGTTCATACAGTTGACCACCTGTGTTTACTGAGATAAAGAATAGTCTTTAATAATCTTTCAACTAATATTTTCTCAATTGTTCCATTTGTCAGCACAAATGATTATGTAGATACATAGATGCCCCAAATTATATTTTCAAACAAATAATTTATGCGTATGTTTGTATGGAAAGATGCTTTCTACACCATAGAATTTAACCAGAAATAGGTACATATTGTTGATGACTTTTTGATTAGTGAGAAATTAATGAATCTTGTTAATAAGTAAATTTGTTTATGAACAATATTTAGTGTAGTGACTAAGATAAGTTCTCTCTAGACGACCAAAGTGAACAATTTTAACAACAACCACAATAATAATAATAATAATAATAATAATAATAATAGCTAGAATGTATTCCTTTGTATATTTTCTTAAAAATTTAAATGCAATGATAATCATTATCCCCTGTCTTAATTCCTGTTCTTTTATTCTTCTCTCTCCTTAAACATGTTTTTTTCATATTCTTTCAAACTCAGTTACCTCTTGTGTCTTAGTAGCTTTATTGCCTTGCTAGGATAAAATAATTAAAAAAAGTAATACACATTGATAAGGTAATCAAATTGAGTGTTAAGAATGTGATACCAAGATGATGAGAGTTATTTCTTGTGTTTTTGATATCTCTAAAATAAGGGTGTGACACCAGATAAGAATTGTGTCAATTATATATTTCTTTTATTCCAGGCAGTATGAAATAAAACATACATGAGAAGGTGTATTTTTATAGGATGGAGTATTTTAATATGGGTAGAAAATGCTTAATATGTTCACAAAATAATAATACATATTTGGGTGTGGTCTAGCTTCATGTAACCATTTTATACATAACTTCACTTATATGGTATATGTATACTTAAATTTTAGCATTCCAAAATACCAGGATAGGGTCAACAAAATCTTGTCTTCCATAATGACAACATACAGTTTTTGATACTTATTGAGATGCTTGAAAGTATTTGAACAAAATCAGAACAAAACATGAACTTTGAACAATTTATACACAATTTTGATTCTGATATACAATATCTTATTTGAAAATTGAGAAGATATAATTGAGTTTTTTTTTTATTTTATTTTTCTCATGAACTTTTTTCTTTTTTATGTTACATTAGTTTGGTTGATTTTAAGTTAACCTTTGTTGGGTTATTTAACCATTTCACTCTATTTTGCTATACAAAATGTCTTTGAAGGTAACTCTGATCCCTAAATGATAGTGTGTTTGAATTTCATAGATGTGTTGTCATATCCTGCTATGGCAACAGAAAACAACTTTGAGTGAAATTAACAATAAGGGTATGCCTTGAAAAAAAATGCAGTAGAAAGGGAAGTAATATTAATAAAGCTCAGTGCTAAAGGTTAATATCAAGATTAGTATGCTGCACCTAATGAAGATCAAACACTCATTAATTAGTAGTAATGGTTAACCAAATTGGCCTTGTTAACCATTACCATTAATGTGCTTTTTGTCATTTTTATTTGTAACAGAAAATCAGAATTTTCTCCTTGTATAGTTGATATCAAACGTGTTTTGACAACAGTATACACACACACACACACACACACACACACACACACATATATATATATATATATATATATATATATATATATATATATTAGTCATCCACATACATATATATACTGCTGGCCAAAATCTTAAAACCAATGAAAAGAAAGAAAAAATATACATTTTGTATTGTTAGACACAACCACTTATTTGTGTAGGGCTTCAAAAAAATGAAAATAAGAAAAGAAAAAAGAAAAATTAAAAACTTTTTTAGCATTTGATAGGGAAAATTTAAATACTGGGAAATTAGGCTAAATCCTAGCTGCTTAAAACCATACCTATAAGAAATCTTAAACAGAGTAGGAAATGCCCAACAAAACATCTCAGTAGTGAGTTGCATGACTGTCATTATGAATAACTTAAAGAATTTGCTGTGGCATGTTCAATGTAAATGTAAGAAGAATACTGGCTGGAATGTTATTCCAAGTGGTAATGATTGCTTAATGAACATCCTGCACTGTTTAGAATTGATGACCATTTCTATAGATTTTCCTTGCCATTCATTCCACAACATTTCAGGTCAGGCAAACATGCAAAATGATCCTAAAGAATTGCCATAAAAAATAAATTGTGCATTATGGATTGCCACTTTGACATGTTGAAAGATCCAGTCATTTTCACACAAGCAAGGATTTTCAGTTGAAAGCTTTCTCCAACATGCCAACATAACCAGCTGTGGTTTGATGCCCCTTTATAACCTGAAGCTCCCCAGATCATGATGGAACCTCCTCCACTGTGCCATATAGAAAATGTTTCTGATGGGATATCCTTATCGTACTAGTAATTTTGGAAGCCATCTAGACCATCCAGATTAAATTTTTTCTTACCAGAAAAAACCTTCTTCCATTTTTCTATGCCTCATGTTTGGTGCTTCTCTGCAAAGTTTAATCAAACTGTTTTGTGGTTTGGAAAAAGGTATTGACTTTGAAGACATTTACATTTTTAAAGCTTTCTCTTCAGATGCCTTCTTATTATTCTTGAGATACATTCTGCCTTTTTAAGAAATTTAATTTGGTTCAATGATCAGTTGGTGTCTTGCCAGACAACACATCAATTCTTCCTGCTCAATTCTGATGAAATTTTCTTAGGTCAACCACTTGAAATTCTGATCCCATATATCTCGGGTTTTTAAGAAATTTGCAGCAACAGTTTTACTACATCCAATGCTACCAGAAATGACACATTAAGCGGGACACTGTTTTTTCAGCTCAACAATTCTGTCACATTTAAACTCTGTCAATTTTTTAACCTTTTCCATGTTTATACCTAATGCACGAGATATCAGGGAGAAATGTTGACTATGCTAATGCTTGAATACAAATGATTAAATCTCATTACATGCTTACCAATTAAAGATTAAAACTTCATTTAAATATGGTCTTAAACTTTTGACCAGCTAGTATTTAACTTAATTTTCTAATATTTTTCTTATTTTCATTTTTTAAGCTCTGCTCAAATAGGTAGTTGTGTTTAACAATGCAAAAAATATCTTTTTTCTTTATTTTCATTGGTCTTTAGATTTTGGCTAGCAGTGTATCTAGACAAGACACCAGAAAGAAAGAGTGAAGTAGCTGAGATGAGATAGAAACAAGAAATTTGAAAAAAAATGAGCTTAAACTTCATGCATAAACTGAATGTAATATATATGAACTTTAGGCAAGCAGTATGAAGTCAGCAAGGAAAGAGAAAATAAAAATTATGTTTTAGGACATGTATGTGCAACCTATGGCCCGAGAGCCACAATCCAGCCTCCAAGGGCAGTCATTGTGGCCCTCAGTGATGCCAGAACCATTTTTTTCCAATCTTTTCAAAATCCAAATCTTTTCATAGCTGAATTGACCACACAAGTTTTAAGGTCAAAAACGTTGTCTTGTTAACTTTTGAGCAGCCTTGGTTGCTCTAGTAGAGAGTCTTTGTCATGATTTCAAAGGTTAAAAATCTTCTTTTTCAGGTTATATGTATTATTGATAATAACAGGTGAGTTATTAGTAGTATTTAGTAACTAAATTGTAAACCAATGCCATGTGCATTAATAAGTAACAGTATATGTAACGATAATACCAATACTTGTTAGACAATAGCTATCAACTATTTGTTCAGCCATCCAACAGCCTTAATCCTGAGCAAGACTTTTTAAAATTAAATACACCTTGTTTAACAGTTTTAATCTTTTTTTAATTTTATGCAGGTAAACATGTCTGCTACTCAAAAACAAAAAATTAATGATGAGGGAAGAATATTCAACAAGGATTGGAGCAAAAATTGTTAGTGCGCCGCTCCTATTTGACTACAAATGGACTGTTCCTATTGCTATATATAGCAATGGTGGATTCTCTACGAGGGAGTCGTAGAGAGTCACTTGAGAGTCTCTAATGAGTTACTGAAGAGTCAGTGCGAGTCATTGAAGAGTTAGTCACACTTCCGGTGGCGTACCGGAAGTAATCACGTATACACACGTCTTATGACGGATTGGACTCTTGTATCTTTCTATTGTAAATATTACTAATCACTTCTGTACATACTAACCGTCTTTCCGCGGAATACAACTTATATTCTGATTCTGTTGTTGAGTTATTCATTTATACTTGGCGACATAACACAAATATTTCATTGTTCAGCACAACCTAGGGGCTGTATGTGTAATCTGTCAAACTACAATAGCTGCAATGAAAGAATATAACATTAAACATTATTATGCAACAAAACATTCAACCATATATGATGCAGTGAAAGGTCAAGATTGCGTGAACAAGTTAGAAGAGATGACAAAGTCACTTATAAAGCAACAATGAGTATTTACTGGTTATAAGAAAAACTCTGAACTTGTAACAAAGCTTAGCTTAAAAATTTGTGAATCAATTGCAGTAAATGTGAAATCTTTCAGTGATGGGGAATTTATAAAAAGTTGCTTGGACATATTTGCTGGTTTTGTATGTCCTGAAAAAATTTTTTTATTACAGCAAACTAGTCTGTCCCATTTTACTGTGTCATGCAGAATAGATCAGCTTGCAGAGAATATCCAAGTGTTAAAATTGATGAAAAAGTATCAACTTGACTCTGCTAAACTAAGTGGCCTGGCCACTGATGGGGCACCATCAATGGCTGGCAAAACAAATGTATTTACGAAGAAATAGTTAGATAGCATCGACTCACAGGGAGTTGTGGTGAATCACCAAGAAAAACTGTGCACAAAAGTAGTTGGGTTTATTGACGTAATGAAGGATGCGGTTACATGTGTGAATTCTCAAGAACTAAATCATCGACAATTTAAGGCATTTTTAGAAGAACTTGACTCTGATTATCCTGATGTTGTTTACTTCTCAGCAGTGCATTGACTGAGTAGAGCTTCTACTTTGAAAAGATTTTGGAATCTCAGAAAGGAGATTCAATCATTTATGACAAGAAAGCAACAAGGTGTTGCCTATTTAAGTGATGATGAGTGGCTAAATGACATTGCCTTTTTAACAGACATCACACAATATCTGTCAGGCTTAAATGTTAAACTCCAAGGGATGAACAAGATATTTGAGCATATTTGTTCCTTTGAAAAAAAAACTAAAACTTTTTCAAGGTCAGCTGAGTAAAGCAACACTCACCCATTTTCCAAGTTTAGTTGTGAGAAAAGAAGACATACCAGATTTAAATTGTTAAAAATATGCTGAAAGTATTGGCAAGTTGAGTGCTGAATTTGTGATCAGATTTACTGATTTCAGGAACCATGAAATAGAGTTCAGGCTCTTTTCTCAACCATTTTATGTAACCCCTGACTGCTATCAAATGGAGGTGATTGATTTGCAGTGTGACATAAATTTAAAAAAAGCATATGACAGCAATGATGTTGTAACTTTCTATAAAAATTATGTATGTGAAAAGCATCTAAATTTAGAGAAACATGTTAAGAAAATGATCTCACTTTTTGGCAGCACTTATTCTTGTGAGCAATTTTTCTCAAGAATGAAATTTATTAAAAGCAAATACTTAAGTCAGCTCACAAATGAACACCTGACCAGTCAACTTCTGGTTACCAGCACATCAGTCAGAGCAGACATTGATCAAATTTGCAAAAACAAACAATACCAAGTATCTCATTCATAAAACTAACTTTAATTTATTTGTTGTTGTTTTATTAAATGCATTCAAGATGTGTCCATAACACAATACAGAAGTTCTGATTTCACAATTTATAACTTTATTCATTTTTGACGGTGATCAAAAATGGCCCTCCAGTGAAAAAGGTTGCACACCTCTGTTTTAAGATAAATCATTTTTGTCATGGTCAAATTTCAAAAACCTTACATCTTGAAACACTAGTATGTTTATGTCATACTCTGGGAAAATCATAAACCTAAATTCCTCTGTATCCTCAGGCATCATCCTGCTTTGGATGAGTTTTTATGCTGAGACAAGGTAAAAGATTGTGAGATATTACCCAAGCTTTTTCACTTTAATTTAAAATTCAAAGAAGAAGATTGAGGTTGTATAAACTTATTACCTCAATAATTCCCTTATTTAATGATGAAAATGTTTAAATATTTGTTTTTTCAACATGATCTTTTTCTTTGTCAATGCATTGAAAGTTTCAGATCAGAATTTGTCAGGCTGAAGACTCATTGATTTGCACATGTAGAAACATCAATAAAAACATAATTTTGACACATGGATGTACTTAGATGCTTAGATAAAAAGCACAACATTTGTCTTCATAAATGTTGCAAACTGTATCAAAGATAAAATGTTAACCTGTTTTTACTGTTTTATTTATATTAAAAGAATGTAATTTCTTTTCAAGATATATAATTAATTGTTTTTTAAAGATATATAGTGAACACTATGAGCAAAAATTGATTACCTTGGCAGTTAACTTCTAACTAAACAAAGCAAAAACAAAGAATCCTACAAAAACGTTTTGTCCAAAATGTAAGAAAAAGTTAAATTTTTTAACTAAAACAAAATGAAGAGAGAAGCTGCTCTAAAGATGAAAGACAATCTTGATTCTTAATAATAAAAGCAAAACAAGGAAAACAAGAAAAGCAATGGACAAAGGATAATTTATTCACAGTATTGTAAATTGAGAAACATCAAGTCATTTCAGTTTAGTAGAGATTTGAGCAGGTCATTGAAGGAGAACTAATGCTTGAACAATCAGCAGGCAGATGAGGAGGGGTGGACTATTTTGTTAAGGTAAAAGAATTTTTTTAAAGTCCTTTTCTATGGAGGCCAAGTAGTAGTATGTATTTTTTGTGTATGGTGTTAAAAAAAACTTAGTAGTGGGTACTCTGAAAGCATGTTTCAAGTATAGAAACATTTTCCTTAATGAGAAAAAGGGTACAGGTTCAATTCCTGTCTTTTCTTTATTTCTCAATCTAGGCTGGTTGTTATTAATTTCACTGATTAAAGAAAAAGTAGAAACTCAAATGCATGTATCCACTAAAAATAATGTTTATAGTAATAAAGAAACATAATGTGAATGTGATGCATATGTGTGTATAGTAATTTATATGTGGTGTGTAATATGTATGTGAGTATACTGTTATAGGTACATGGACATACCTAGGTTTTTGTTTGTGTATATATATTTTATATGTATATGTATGCATTATATATATATGTGTGTGTGTGTGTGTGTGTGTGTGTGTGTGTGTGTGTGTGTATATATAAGAGAGTGAGAAAATGTGTCATTACTCATTAGGTAAAAACATAAGCTTTTTATTTAATTGTATCAAAGTAGTAATTTCAGCTATAATCTGCTGATTTATACACTTCTTGCTGTAAAAAAGAAAAAGAAAAGCCATAATGCTGAGTTGAGTATTTCTAACAATCTTATTTTTTAAATTGTCTTTTCTGGAAAGTTTTAAAGAGAAAATATGAGGTGTAATGGGAAGAAATACTTCCAAATAATATAGAAAAACATTATTGGAATGAGAAAATAAAAGTGAAGAAAGATCTTTGTGCAAGGTTGGACATTAAAGTATTATTTTTCTTTGTTCAGCCACTGTCCTTCTTCAAAGATGTAGATAAATAAGATTAATATAAAGAAGAACAAAAAACATAAAAGAGACTCTGCTAGGAGAATCGGTAACAAATTGAAAAAGAACACTTACTTTTTCTCTGTTTATTAAAAGAAAAACAATAAATGAAAGACCAAATAACTGTAGTAAAATGTATATTTTCCAAACATAAATTGGGCTGGTAATAAAGTGGGATAAAGATAATCCTGAAGAAAAGATTTATGTATAATCAATATTTTACTGAAAAACAAAGGATGTGTATTTCAATATAATAAATCAAGTATCTATTTGAAAGGATTTCAGTTTCAAAGCAAAAATCTGAACAAAATAAAAAAGAAAATCCTATTCAAATTTGATAAGTGAAGATTTTCTCAATATTTAGAAAGAATAAAATACAATTAAATAAAATGATGACATAAATAAACATGCAATTTTGTAAATTTAATTTATAAAATGAACTTTGCACTTTGAGTTCTCGGTTAAGTGCATAGCCAATAAAGAGATTGTGTTGAAAAATAAATATTTGTGAGGCAAAGTAACTGCTAGGCTATCTAATTGTTAGTGTACTATCCATTATGGCTGCCATATTGTTAAATGTGTATGACAAGCGCTGACAAGTTTGATCTCATAAAAACAACAATGGCTCTTGAAGCCAGCAAGTGACTTGCAATTCTTATCACAGATGCAGCAAACCAAGTTTTTATGTATAGGCCTGGCCTATTTTGTAAGTTCTATTCAGATTATTTATGTGATTTCATGTGATAGGTAAGACTAGAGCAGTTTCTGCAGGTCTGCTGACATTACCTACATATTATTCACAGGACAGTTTTGATAAGGTATACATACTATACTATACATATGTATACATATATATGTACCCCTGCAACAAAATAAAATCTGAAATAATTATAGGATTTTATTTAAGAGCACTAAAAATCTACAGTCCCATTATTTACCTGGAAAAATATACATAGAAAACATCTTTAAAAACCTTCAATATCCTCATTATTTCATCCATAATACTAAGAGAAAGGCATACAAAATATATGACCATGAAAAAAGATAACAACATTAATAACAATAACAATGACATTAAACTCAATAAAAACAGACATATAATATTACCTACTAAATCCTTAACATCTACAATCCAAAACAATTTATTCAAACTTAATGTCAAAATAATTACAGCCACATCCAAAACTATAATGGATATGATCAGAACCAAAAAAAAAAAATTAGTAACAATAATAATTCTGAAGCAGGTATATATAAAATAAACAGTCACAACTGTTTCTTACTGAGGAAATTTGTAGAAATTAAAAAAATGTTTCTATGAACACAAAAAGAATATTATAAATAACAATTTATTCAAAGCATTAGTGATGCAGAGGAAATAAGTTCAACCACAACTTCAATCTAAAGAATGCCTCACTTATTAAGCAAAAATAGCTTACTTAGACATTTCTTGAGAGTGTCACTATGAAATCTTCTGATGTAATTGCAAATGTACTTCTATGCCCTGGATTTTAAAAAATATCTCCTTTCCTAAAAGATATACAATGGCAATTTTATTGAATAAATTTACTCTTTAGTATTTCAAGATATTTTTGTGTAATTTTGGTAATATCTGTTAAAATGAGATGCTGGTGTTATTTTCAATTTTGCATAATTTAGACAATTTGCCTATCAGACTCTCTGTATATATATATATATATATATATATATATATATGTGTGTGTGTGTGTGTGTGTGTGTGTGTGTGTGTGTGTGTGTGTGTGTGTGTGTGTGTGTAAACATATATCATTATATACTAGTATGAATATATCTATGAAATAATATATATATTCATAAATGGATTTATATACAGCGACTCATATACATGTATAATCCATAGCAAGTATGGGCATATAGGTTTATGCAAACATACACCTATATAAAGCCTAGTAGTATTATGAGGTATTGCAGGAGCACCTTTTTGGTGTTAATGTTGTTTGAATCTTGAAAATATGATTAACCCCAGAGTCATCATCTGACAAAGGCTTTGTCAGATTCATGACTGCTGTTTTGCATCAAAAACTGTATAAATTGTGTGTGTGTGTGTGTGTGTGTTTGTGTGTGTGTGTGTGTGTGTGTGTGTGTTCATATATTTATATACCTTACATCTACATGCACATACATGCATGTGCATGTGTAAATTAAAATCAAAACTTATGCTTGCTTAACAGTAATACACTTGAGTAAAATATAAAGTTGCATCCCTGTCACATCACCAGATATTAGACAAAACTCTCTTTTCTGTGAAAAACCAATGAATGAAGTGGGACACTTGAGAAAAACCTATAAGTACCATCTATGTATTAAGAAGGAAACAAAATTGCTACAACTATAATCAACCCTTACAAGAACTAACATAGATCATATATAAAATTTGGATTAAGATGTAAAATAGTTGCTCACAACTATAGTTTTACCAATTTGGCTCATCAAACAGTAAGCCTTTATGAACAATTTTATCTTATAATCTAATCAACATAAATTTTTTTTATCATGGAAGATCTTAAATGGTTTAACCATTAATTGATGTATGTGTCTAAACTTATCATTATTTGACAGTGTTTACATGTTTATTCTTTAATATATATATATATATATATATATATATATATATATATATATATATATGGTTAAATAAAGAAAACTATATCAAGTGAGTAAAATATAGTTTTTCATCTTGTTTTCTTTATTTAACCATACTGTTCTTAATCTCAGATTATAACTGAATATACTTTTACATATATGTATATGTTAAAGAACAGAATGCACACCACTTACTTGCTATCAGACAAGCTAGAAAATACCTGCATGGTTGAAAACTGGGTAGCAAATAAGTGCTGTGTGTTCTGTTCTTTGACATATTGTTAGCTCTGTATGTTCAGTTCATTTGTGTTGGGTGTGCATTAAGCACTTTTTTAACTACCATCTATTTGGCTAGTATATATATATATATATATATATATATATATATATATATACAAATGTGAAAGAATAAAGAATAAAATTGCAATGTTCAAAACATTAATTTATAACAGGCCTCAATATAAAAATAGAACAATAAATATTCATTATTCAACTTTTGCATTAGAGAATGACCTAATGCAAAATTTGAATAATAATATATAATAATAATAACAATAATAATAATAATAATAATAATAATAATATATATATATATATATATATATATATATATATATATATTAATAATGTATATATAAATATATTAATAATAATAATACAATAATATAATTATACAAAAGATAGCTCTTGGAATAAAAAGACTTTGTTCTATAAAAAGACTGATAGTTTATTAAAATAAACTTAATTTAACCTCTAACAGCAATTGATAAGTCTCAAATGCATGACCTTAACAAATAAAAGAATAATATTCCTAGAAAGAATGGCAACAATACCATCAATTTCCTGGCAGACATCTTTTTTTCTACAATGAGAAAAAGTTTTCATTTAATGTAATTAGTTTTTATATTTATATTTTTAGATAGATTTACTTATCTTTCTTAATTGCAAATTTTTTTTATGTCTAGCAAAACATTGACTCTCAAAATAACAGTTAAAAAAGATCTGCCCACTGTCTTGACACCCACTTAGAGGCTCTCATCTAAACCAGTTGAAAAAAATGTTTTAAAAAGAAATGCCTGTGCTACAATATTTACTTCTTTTTATTGTGTCTTCAAATCAGTAAATCTCCATAGATGTTCATGTTTTGAATCAGTAAAATATTCAAATATTGACTAAAGTACTGCTTAGTTTAAATTTGTACTGGAATTTTTAAGACTTAAAATAAAAATGCTGTTTGAAGAATTGAACAACATGTTCACAAGAAAGCAGCATTAAGCACTGCAAATCATATTGATTTCTCCTTGGTAACTGTCTGGCTTCATCTTACTAAGGAACAACCAAAATACAATGTTACAGCTGACCTGACCAAAATACAGTGTTACAATTTACCTGATCAAAATACTATTTTTTATATTTGTCTGTTCATCATTTATCATGATTCTTCAGTTTGTTATGATCTAAATGATGCTCAACCTTATTTCATGAGTTCATTGTTTTAGTACTTTTTGTGTATTTTTTACTTAAATATTTCTTTATTGTTCTTACGTATATAATAATATGCATAAATAAATATAACTCTATCCCATAATAATTGTTACATTTGCATACATATTTCATACTCTAAATGTAACTGCTTTTATGGGACAGAGGTAGTACATTATATTATACAATTTCTGTCCCTCAAAAATTATTACATTTGAATATACATTTCCTATACTAAACATTACTGTTATGGCACAATGGTAGTTGGGGTAGTGTTTTTGATTTTTCTAACTTTCTGATGTTTATACTAAACAAGATAATTTTTGTTCTCAATTTTAGAATATCTTTATCTTGAACTAAGAAATATGTTTTCTAAGCTTTACTCAAACTATTTTAGTCTAATATGTAATCTGTCTGAGAAGTATCCAACCATTTAGATATCTTGACTGCTGTTTCTCTCCATCCCTTGTGGGACAAAATATCACAATCTCATACAGTCAAAATTAGGCTTTATATGATTCTGGATTTTTCCAAATGCTAAAATTATTATTGAAGATGAGGAGATTTCCAAATGTGGATGAGATTAAGGAAGATACAATAAGGCAGCCAATGGTGATTGTTAAAAACAACTTAGAAGACCGAATTGAAAAGTGAAATGGACCCTGGGATATATGTGGGAAATCGCAAGAATAGTACCTTGAAGAGGGTATAAGGTGCTATTCTCCTTGGTACTAATAGCAGAAGTTGTTTTTTAAAAAATTGAATAAAGTATAAAAAAGAGATTGAAAAATATTTGAGACAAAGAAAAGATTGCTGGACTGCTGTGTAATGTCTAATCTCTATACAGTAGTGAATGTTGAACAGTTTCATCTTAGATAAAGAAGAGATTTGAACTGACAGATCAATGTTGAGAATGTTGAGTATGTGAGAAATGAGGAAGTTTTAAGAAGAACTACAAAAAATTCTTGCTAACAATAAAAAATGACAAGTGACATTTTTGGAACACATGATGAAGAAATGTGGCTTGAAAAACTTAATACTCACAGGAAACAGATGAAGGTAAGAGAAACAGAGGAAAGCACTTGATGAGTTTGAGCAAGTGGATGGAAGAACCAGAGGTAAAAATGGATTGTAAAGGAGCAAGTATTAGTGAAACAAAAGCAGGAATCTGTGAAGAGTCATCCTGAAGGGAAATATATATATATATATATTTTGGTCATAATTAAATTAAACCAGTACACAGTTGTACTAAAAAGTTTTCAATACAGTTATATTATAGAACTTTTGATATTTTTAATTTGGAAATGAATTATTTTTTACACACACATATATATATATATATATATATATATTAATTGTAATAAATATTGGGGCTATAAATAAATAAATTTAATTACATCAAGCCCTTTTGCTAGATCAATGTTAATATTTAATATTAATAGGATCCTTTGGGATTTACCTCCAAGCCATTTTTTTCAGCTTTATGACCAATATAAAAAAGTGAACCTTGAAGTCAACACTTAGAGTAGACAGACTGTTTCATGTTAGGCTCAATCAGCAAGCCACATATCTCTCTCTCTCTCTCTCTCTCCCTCTATATATATATATATATATATATGAAGTAGTTTTTACATTATTTGCATTGTTCAAACTGATGTCCTCATCTTTAATGCCATATTTTATTTTTATATGTAATTGTGTGGCCACAAGCAAGGCATTTTACTGCCACTGTTGTGCAGGGGCTTGCATAGGAGGAATGTTATGAGAAAGAGTGATAGGCTACAGAGGGTGTCAGGAAGAGAGTAGGAGAAGGAAGAGAGTACTGACGAGTGGGGCGGATGGAGAAAAAAGCATGAGAGAGAGGATGTAAGTTAGTGAGACAGGAGATGACTATTAACTTTACATTTGAATTCTTGAAGATTGTAGCTGTTGGGAAAGCAAGTATGCAGAAGGGAATCCCACAGGTAGGAAGTGCGAGAAAAGAAGCTGATGGAGTAGAATTTGCGTTTACAATTTATCAGTTTCACAGTAAAAGGGTGGGACCTAGTTGCTAATCTTGTGGCTTGAGGAAATTCATACATGGGGGTACCAGTGAGCTAAGTTCATTGGAGCAGAAGCCATGAAAGTATTTGTAGAAGAGACACAGGGAAGCCACACTGCATCGGTAAGAAAGCGACTGTATCCTAGCTGCCAAGTCGGGATCGATCACATTACAGACTCACCATTGAATTTGGCCAAGGACCCATAGGTGGATAGGATAGCAGGAACACCCAACCAGATATGGCAGCAATATTCAATGCACAGGCAGATGGTAGATTTGTATATGTGCAGGATTGTTTCGGACGAGAAAAACTTCCTGGCCCTACAGAGAACCGACTTTCTTAGCAGCGAATTTAGCTATGGATTCTATATAGTTATTCCACTTAAGGTCTGATGTGAGAGTTAATCCGAGGATTGAGAAAATGAACAACCAAAAGAGATAGAAATATTTATTCTATCAGGAACATTATTCATGTAGAGAAAATTTCAAGGAATGGCCCTGAAAGACAGTGCAAATTTCAGTAATGTTCTTAAGAGTGTCTCTATAAAAAGGATGAACTTACTCTACTGATGAATTAGTGAGTGAGTGATATGTATAGACTAAGATATATGCATCTATTGCATGGAATGCTAATTTTGGCATCCTATCTTCATGCCACTTACAGAGTAAGAGAACTAACCTCTTCTGATTGACAGGATGTGTGTTCCCTGTTTTTTATTTTGCACATACTCAAAAGCTGAAAAGGGTTTATCAGTCATGCATGTCTAGTGAAAAGGTTGAATATCAGCTACAGTACTTTTAGTTACAACTAATGCCAGTTTCCATACATCAGACTTTTATTCATCATTCACTTGAAATGGATAATATTCATTCACATTTTTCATGAAAGTCACTCTTAAATGATTTGCAAAGCTTCCAATCAATATATTGAAATTTGCTGTAAGTTATCAAAATGAGGTTTCTGAATTATTTTCCATCATAGCCTTCAAATGTTTATCATTGATTCATAATATTATTTTTTGTAGCTCAACTTCATTATGAGTCATCTTGAATTCATGCAAATATAAAATATAAAAATCATGAGTTTAAAGAATTTCTATATAGGATTTCTATAACAAAGAAATAAAATTTACTGAAATGAAATTTTTACTAATTGATTGAATATTTTAAAATAAATAAAAATATTTTGAAAAGAATGGTTAACCTTAAAGTAGAATCTATAATTTCCCATTGAAGAATGTAGTGGACGAAGCGTCCACTTACTAATTTATGTTTACGAGTCGACTCGACGTAACATGGGGTGGTGAAATAAAACAGACAATAAGAAAGAACGAGTACGGCGAAAGTAACCAGAAAAACAATGTATTGACAAAGGTTACATGGGGTTGAGAGAGCATGCATAAGAAAGTGAAAAGGAAAGAGTCATTCCCCTTCGTCTGTTCGTAGAAACAAAATAAGATGTATGAAGTTTTTTCTCTAGCTGAAAGAAAGGTTTGTAACAATTGTTAAGATTTTCGTAAAGAGTTCAAAGTTCAAATCCTTGATGAAGAAAGTCAGACAGAAGACAAAGTTCTGTGTCTGTGTGTGCATTGAGTAGAGAGAGAGAGAGAGAGACTTACATGCGAATGTAGCAGTCTTAGTCAGTCTGTGGATTTCTACTGACGAAGGTTGGAAAAATTGTAAATTTATGTGTAGGAAGTTATTTTATGTAAACTCCTGTTTGAATGAAAGTTAATGTGCATAGTGTTAATGTCGGAGAAGAAAAATAAAAGAAATTTGCGCCACTAATTGCTACCCGCAATTAGTGTGCGTGTGTTTGTGTGAGTTAGGGAGACATGTCTGCTCTTGTCCCGGGACGAAATCCTAACTGGCTGTACCACGTGATGTTTTCCGCTTTTATTAGCATCGTTTTGGCGGGAACCAGTCATCACGTGGAACGCTGAGTGACCATGCGTGTGTGTGTGTGTGCGTGTGTGGGTGTCAATGTATGAAACCCCACAAGAACTTTGACAAAAAGTTCATTAAGTAATTTTATAAGCCTATTGGTGCTGGAAAATTAGTGTTATATAATTTTTTTGAAAAATTGATCCAGTCATTTTTTAAACTTGACCATATCTTACTTATCTTTAATTCTTAAATAATTTAATTCAAAACTGAATTCACTTCAGTCTGATGAGTTCTAACTATTCCAATATTCAAATTCCATACAGTCTAAATTTTCAGCTTATTAGTTCTTATTAGCACTTTATAATTGTACACAAAAAACAATATATTTACTGCTCAAGGTTGACTTTGTCATGAGACAGAATGAAAAATATTCATACCAATAATTCTAGGCTATTTTCTTTTGCATTTGACTGAGAATTTTACAAGTGCACAAACAAAAACTGTATATTTCATTAGTAACTGGATTTACTTCTCTCAGACAGAAAAAAAAACAATTGTTCATGGGCATAATCTTAAATGTTAAGTTGACTGTGTCTAAAATGTCTGCTTTGTAAATAATAAGTGCTGCCTTTTTAATTATTTGTTTTAGTCTTCTTTAGTAATACTAAAATGGTTTGTATTTGAACTTGTCATGTGTTAGTCACTGTAATGAATGTTTGGCCTTATTTTATAACTGTTAATTATAATGACTTCAACATAAAGCAGAAAATTCCACTTAAATCTACTAATTAGCAAAAATAACTTTTTCTATGATAATGAATCTCTATATTTCTTTCCTCTTCAATTTCTTTTTAACTGCATTTCTCATTTTTATATTTTCAGCAATTCTCAGCAAGGAAACAAAAAGCATAACCTAATTCCCAAGAGTGACTGATTACAACCCGTTGGTCTTTTTATTTGGGAACATTGACCTGTTCATTGCCAAAAATGAGATAACTCATTTTAGCAAGTTGTTAGTTTAGTGTCAAAGGTGAGATAACTCATCTTAGTAAGTCATCAGTTTATTCTATGCATTCTTTTTTTTTCTTCTTTTTTTTGTTTGTAAGATGGTTGCATCTTGTGCGAATAATGGAAATGTGCATTATGTATACTTTGGTAATTGAACAGACCATATGAGAAAAGGACATATAATTACTCAGAAACAGATGGCAGGACATTGTAGGATACATAATGAGAAAAGAGGACTTGGAGAATTTGACACTCACTAGACATTGAAAACAAGAGTAGTAGAGGAAAGCAGCAAGTAATAAGTAAATGGATGGTAGAACCTGGACTGGGTGGGATAGTAAAAATTCAATTATTGTTGATAGCTACAAAGCTACAAAGGATAGGAAGTTGTGGAGAGCCATGTTTTATATCCTGAAAGGATATAAAAGAAAAAAGGCTTTGGTAATATGACAAGTAAAATTACTAAAATATCTTAACATATTCATGTATATATTTAATTTATTAGATATTATTTTACAGCGAAACAGGCTTGTATGTGGATGACTATATATATATATATATATATATATATATATATATATATATATATTAGTCATCCACATACAAGCCTGTTTTGCTGTATTCCAGTATCACAGCTCATCAATGTGGCTAGACATCCATATGCTTCCAGCTGCAATCGAAACTCAACCGATTTGGTATCAGTCGAAATCTCTACTCCCTAAGACACATGGAGTGAGAGAGGGGAAATTTTGGTGTTACATATATGCGGTGTATATAACACACCAGTTACCGAGAGAACTCAATTCATTACTGATGAGATATATCAATAATAAATCCAGGAGAAGATTGGTAAATAATCCCAATAGATCCTAGTAATGTTAGGTCAAATATAAAAACTGATCCAACAGAGTGCCCGATGTAAATTTAATTTACAGATCAGATATTCATTTATTTCATATGTAAATTCAAATTTTACATTTGGGAAATAGCTATTTCAACAAGTTACTAGAACCTGCATTTGAACAGTTGGATGTAAAATGAAGAAATTCTAGTATATCAGAAATAAAGGTTAGTCAAAAAAAGGAAGAGGTAAGGAAGGTAGGTTATGAAAACTCCAAGAATAGGAGAGAGGAAGAATAGTAGCACACTTCTTTTAGGAGTGAGGATAAGCAGCTTGCCTGAGAGGTCAAAAGTATCTGGTAGGAATAAACTTAAGGGTATTATGTGTCTAAATTCAAATTCTAACCTACATAAAAGAATTGAGGGGCTAAAAATATAACAATTAAATTAGAAGGAAGGGAATACTTAATATTTTTTTAAGGGACTTTAAATCTACTCCTATGACGACACTTGCTAATTAATTTGTTACGTAGGTTAAGAAGTTAATGGTACTTTAATATTCTAATTTTTTTCTATTAAGCACAAATTACATTTATCACCCAGACTATTTGGTGTATGTGCTGAGCCTATTAATTTCCAATCTATCTGTGGGTTCAGGCCTTCTTCCTTCAGTTCCCAATATTTTCAGGAAAGGACTGTTTGAAATTTTTGTTTCGGTTTGGTAAAAGTATGCCTATGTCAATAAAATCTCTGTTTCCAAACCCCTGCTAAAATTCCAGTGTATATATAATTTTCCTTGTTCTCTTTGGGGGAAAGGGTAGCTTGATAGATCACGTTGGTAGATTTACATTTACCTTCAACTGGACAATTTTCCTGCAATTGCATGAGAGTACAATAGCGGGTTTAGTATTTGTTCCATAGAAATCCCTTACAACTTGGTTATTATCTGAATATTGTACACATTACTAGTGCAGAAATATCTTATCTTAATCAATTTTCTATTAAATATTTTATTTAGAGGCTTATCTTTGTAAAAGTGCTTACTAATTTTAGAAAAAAACTGCCCAATGAGTAGTGGATATAAAGATAAATTAGCTTACTTAGCACCCGCTAGTAAATCTGAATTGCCAAAGACTAAAAGTAAACATAGGAAAAGAAAGATTATATCATTCAATCCCACCCCTTTCTGTAGTCTATCAAATATTAACAGAACAAATATAATCCATCTTGTACATACATAAATCTGCCATCCACCAGTGCATTGAATACTGCTGTCACATTTGGTTGAGTGCTCTTGCTATTCATCTCAGGGTTCTTTGATTTTATATATATATATACATTTATTTCATATGTAAATTCAAATTAAACTAAGAAATAAATAAAATTGTTTTAACATACAATGAAAATATATACTTGGTAACGTATAAGTTAAAAATAATATTTTATATTGTTACTTGTGCTTATCTCAAGAGCAGGTACTTTAATCATTGTCTTGTGTTGATATCTGTATTAAGTTGTGGTTACAAATATTGCCTTTATCCTCTTTAAGAATTGATGCTTGTATAAAGAATTGGATTTATATGGAGAAGATTTACATTGAAATGTAGAGAGAATTTAGGAGTCATCTTTTTAAAAAAAATATGAGAGAAATGCTTTGCAGCAAAATTTTTTAAATATTTCAAATATTGGTTCAGAAAAAAAGTTTTGTCGAATTTTTAAGTGAATTTCAAGACAATATTAGAAGTTTTACATTGATTTATTCAAGCGCATGTGTGCTATTTTGTTCCATTACCTTTTACCCATGTTAGAGGTAGCTTCATGATTCCATCTTTTTAGAACTTGGCATCTTTTTGAATGATAAACTAGTCCAAGTGTTTTTTACATATTTCCAAAGAATTGAAGTTTGTCTTATTAAGAGAATTGTGTAAGGGTCAAAATAAATGGTAAGCTAAAGTGCAAGGTCTGGTGAATAAAAAAGGGCATTGCCGCTAAGTTGCACCAATTTCTGATATTTTCATCAACTGCTGCCTTTAATCAATTCAATTGGGAACAGTACTTGTCTGAATTTAATTTCTTACTTTGCATAAGGAACAATGTTCAATGCTCTTCAAATCCTACCAGATGCACAGTGTTACCTCCTTCAGATGCTAACTGGATTTTAGAGCATTTTCTTCAGGATCTTTTTCACTTTACATTGTTGAAAACAATCCATTTTCTCTTAACTCTGCTCACAGGTAAGAAAAAAAAAGGATCCTCTTTGAAAATGGGTTGTTTTTGTAGTGTTTAAAAATCTAAGATGGAAATGTGGTTCATTAAATTTTCTTGCCCAAATATAGCGATTCATGTATTCATGTGTTTGTAAATGCCTTATAGGTGGGATATCTCTTTAATGTCCCATGTTGTGTTCCCTGGATTAATTTTAATCAACATTTCAATTTGGTCATCAATGACAGCAGGCCTGCTGGAATGTCATCCAGATTCAAATTTCCACTTTGGAATCAAGAAAAACTGAACTAGTACATCTTTCTTTTTATCTTTTTATTTGCTATTTGTAGTTTTTTCCTTCCAGTAATATAAAGAGCATCAGATAACAAAAATTCATCTCATTTTCCTCCATTTTCACTTGTATAAGAATATTTGAAATTCATGAATAGAATAGAAAGATGTGTTGAAATGTCACCTTACAAAATATGTATCTATGTTATAAAATTTCTGTTGCACATGAAACATGTGTTCAAATGTCACCTATTAAAAAATGCTAAACTTTTGTTCCAACTGAATATTTTACTGTGTTCTTATCTATTCAAATATTTTCTACTTTCTTTTCAATTAAAAAAAGATTTTATGTCAGATCTTGTTTGAAGATAAAAATCAATCCAAATATAAGTTTTTAAAAACTAAAAATTATTCATTAAAATTATTAATTCTTAACTTATCTTATGCTGATATGTTATTTTTTAATGTTATCAAAATAATAGTCTTTATTAGTAAATGGTAAATGTTTTATGTATATATATATATATATATATATATATATATATATATATATATATACCAAATATAAACTATAATTTATTTCAACAGGTAAGTTTTTGGTACCAGTCTCATCAGTCTGTAAATTACAAATAGTTCCATTTCATCAAAACATTAAAAAAAAAACAAGAAGTCAAGATGCAGATGCATGACCCAGAAAATATTTTTTCTCTAGGGGTTTATAAAGTTGAGGGCATAAGTGGTAGAGTAGGGAGAGTTAACTTTTCATCAGTCAAGTGTGGTGGTTGGTGGAAGAACATAGTAACAGCTAAAATAGACACACACACACACACACACACACACACACACACACACACACACACACATACACATGCATACACACACACATATTAACACACATATATGCAAACACATACATACAAGCACACAAACTTACATACAAACCTCATACATACACATCCATATGTATATATATACGCACACATACACACATATATATAAGTATATATGTATATAAATATACTCATATATAAGCATATATATCAAATACATAAACATGAAAACAAAAAGACATATTTCCTTCTGTAAGTAATCAACACAAAATAATACCAAGTTTGCAGTTAAATTGGAATGGGATAAAATGTATTTAAAAGGTTAGCATATATATATATGTATATATACATATAATTATTTTTAATCTCATGTTCCATCAGGCTTTAGATAGTCATGTCTTTCCACAGATTCCTTTTTCTGTATTATTTATTAAATGTCTATTTAAGAATAATTTTGGTGTGGTTTCCTGTTGTTTTCTACAGTTTGGAATTCAGTACAATGTTTCTCTTCACTTTCACCAAAGTCTATTTAATCCATAACTGATTTGAGAACAATCATTACCTCAGACTTGATCAAAATTTGAAATCTTCTCATCAATTTCATTTTTGATACTGATAACCATTATGCCATCCAGACATCCACATGCTTTTTTCCAAAGTATTATTTTACAAAAAAAATATACTGATATTTTATTAGTAAAAACTAGTCTAAATTTGTCTGGATTGTACACTAACAAAATGCTGTTGTCGGTTCATAGCTTTCAAGTTTAATAACAAATACTATCTTTCTCTTTACAGAGTGTTTTAGTATTTTACAATGAACATTTAAAATAGCATCTTCCATTAGCGTCTGACCTCGTCTGACAAGCACAGATGCAGAAAAGAATTTCTCCTGATATTACTCTATAAATTTCCAACTGATGTATTTTCCAATATGACAGTTCAGTTGTACTCAGTGAAATAATACTTTACTATCTTGTCTTATATTCTAAGGGAATGATTAAACAATGTTAATGGCACAATCAAAATGCTTAACTGTAAATGAGATATTTTTAAATTGAAATAAACTTACACTTACCCAGATTTTTACTAATATAATTAGTACAATTTTTTTGTCCCATTTTCTATAGGACAATAGCCTAGTGAATTAAAGTGTTGGTTCAAGAATTTGGTGACATAGTGAGTAAAATCCTGGGGCGAGCAATGTGTACTTGGACTCAGTGAAAACATGGTGAACTGAGCAGTACTAAAAATAAGTATATTTTTAGTATAAAAATACCTTTTAGGTTCATACAACCATCGATGAAAAGTTATAATTTCTTGTAATTTTAAAAATTGCAAGTTCGAAAATACCCTGCCACATGAGCATTAAAAAAAAACACTGTTACGTGAACGTTCTTAAAAAAAGATGGTAAACGGTAAAATCAGTTATTGAAAATCGCCTGAAGACATCACTCATGGTAGAAACCTAGGTCGCGTAATAACTTGTTTACAAATGGAAAATATTTATATATATATATATATATATATATATATATATATATATAGTTAGTCATCCACAGACAGATCTGTTTTGCTGTATCACAGCTCATCAGTACGGTTAGACTCCGATTTCTTTTAACCCAGGACTGAAACCCGACCGAATTGGCATCAGTCGGCAATTCTACCTCTGGGCTATGGTAGAAGAAGGCAGACTTTCTAGCTTGTATATTGTCATTATATCCACCCAATAGCCAGAGTGCTCTAATCCATTACTGAATGAGCGATGCGTACATATATACATATATATGTATATATATGCGTATATATATGTATATAAAATTTCCCTTCTCTGACCTCCATGCGCTGATGGCTTAGGGAGTAGAGACTCTGACTGACACCAAATCGGTTTCGATCCCAGCCAGAAGCAAGTGGATATGTCTAGCCACACTGATGAGCTGTGATACAGCGAAATGGGCTTGTATGTGGATGACTAATATATATATATATATATATATATATATATATATATATTTTAATTAAAAATTTTACTTAGAGGGTTAGAGTAAAGTATTATTTTCATTGAGTACAACTAAACTGTCATATTGGAAAATACTTCAGTTGTAAACTTATGAAGTAATATCAAGATAAATTTTTTCCTGCATCTGTGCTTGTCAGACAAAATCAAACATGCTATTTTAGCATTCAATTCTAAAATACTAAAATACTGTAAAAAAAGATAGTATTTGTTATTAAACTTGCAAGCTATGAACCAACAATAGCATTTTGTTAGTATATAATCTAGACAAAGTTAGTCTATTTTTTACTAATAAAATATCAGTAAATTATTTTGTAAAATAATACTTTGGAAAAAAGCATGCAGATGTCTGGATGGCATAATGGGAAATGTTTCTTAATTAAACTTCTACCCTAACTTAGTGCTAACTATTTGGTTAAATGAGGGTGTATACCAAATGATTTTTTCTATTTTTATTTTTCCTGTTATAGTTATATTGTTTTATGTATTTGATGTCATGATTTTTATAGCTACAGTTCTTTAGGGTATTATTATAAATATTGCTATGTTTATAAAATACGTCTTCACTAGATGAGTTTTTACTACGTAATTCTATATTCTATGAAGGAGGGTAAATGTTTGATTATACTTGTGGGGTGATTACACTTAGGGTTGATGTATAATAGATATTTGTTAGATTTCATGTATAGTTGGTAAGTATTTTTTACTAAGTTCAGTGTTACATCAAGGAAGTTTACTATTTTTAAAGTAAAGCTGATTACTAATTTTAGATTTAGACTTTTAAATTATCTATGGATTAATTTTCTAATCTTATCAGTTTTTAAGATAGTAATAACTTTCTAAGTAAAATTGTTAATAAAAAATACCCTTAAATTAGGTTATAGTTGTACAAATAATCCAGTAAAAATTATTAGAAATCATAATAATAAAATCTTAAATCAGCACATAAATCAAAGTAACAATAATTATTCCAATAATGAAAATAATAATAATACAAATTTATGTAATTGTTGAAATCCTCAAAATTGCCCACTGGAAAATAGGTGTCTAACAAATTCTATTGTACTATATCTTTTAATGAAAACCCAACTATTAAAAAAGTTTACAATGATTCTACTAAGAACACTTTTAAACAGAGTTGGTTTTACATTTAACTTCCTTCAAGAATAACATGTACCAAAACCAAGCATCCCCTTTCTGCATATTTTTGGCAGTTAAAAGAAATAAATAAAATCCCCATGGTAAAATGGAAAATTCTGAACAAAATGAGAATCTGTAAATCATTCTATGACATCTGTCCTCTGTGCCAGAATGAAAAAGTGCATATTATAAACTTTATAATATAAACTTTTCTAAAAATAAAATACTACTAAACCATCATAAATATTTCACTTTAAAATTCATTTATAATTCATGGTCTAATATTACATAACAATTATTTAATTAAAATTAATGACCCACACAATACTTATTTGGTTTTCATAACTCTAATATACCACAGTTAATTCAAATTTTAACCTAAACAATTTAGCCCCTTTAACAAATACAGTCGTATAAAAATTAAACTTAAAAAACCTTAAATCTGACCTACTTTAAAAAACTAATATCTACACATTTGAATAATGTATATTCCTAGTACGTATATATTCCACAGACAAATAAAAAGTGTCATTTTATCATGACATAATGCAACAATTTTCTTCATGCGACCTAAATGTATATGACATGTATATATATATATATATATATATATATATATATATGACATGAACATATAGATTGAAATCCAACCAGATGATAGAATTCTATTATATATATATATATATATATATATATATATATATATATATATATACTTCAGCATTTGGTTGCTAGAGTTTGTAGATGGATCCATCAAAATTCTTTTTCCTACTTTCCACTCTCTGTTTACCTTTTTCTCTCATTTTCCCCTGTTTTTTCAGTTGTTGCCATTCGGATTCCAGTTCTTTGAATGTGTTGTCACTGTGCATTGTGGTGCAATGGATATCGGCTCAGAATGAGAAATCAGAGAGCCAAGTTCAAATTCCAGTTGAATTAATTGCATTTACTTATGCGCAAATACCCTTGGTAAAGGTATTAATCCATTTCTTCCCTCCAGTTATGGGTTAAATATTAGGACAGATTGGGTTCTATAGCCTTGGCTGGCAACCAGTCTACTGCAGAAAGCAATAGCAACCTACTGCAGGATAATCTTTTGCCCAGTCAGTCATGTCTCTTTCAAGACATGAGCGCCCAAGCATGTTTCACATATGGCACTTAACTGACTGACTGTCATTGTAAATTTTTGAGTGCTCTAGTCTTTTACACCCATAAAACACCATACCCTGTCAGTTAGTGTCAAGAATATGTGAATTGCATCTCCCTCTGGAGGATTCAACATTAAATAACCTGTAAAAAGTTGATATGCCATAAACCATGCATGAAACTCTAGTCCAATCGGGTATTTACCTTCATTGTAAAGAACCGTTTATATCTACTCTTAATATTTTCAATTTTTTCTGTACTGCCATACTATTGATTTCCATTGTTTAGATGTGAGTAAAATTGTCACTTTTAAGGCTGATACTCCCATGAACAATATATTGTAGAGATATTGAAAAGATGTATGATCTGATCAGGTTAAGAAATCTTCATTTCTAACCAAAACAGAATTTTAAGAAGACTATCCCACTCTTTAGACTTTAATGTTTATCAAGTATATATTTGAAGAGAACACATTCATATTTATAAAACACTTCATAATGAATACTGTCTATTATTCAGAAAACTTTCTTTTTTAAAATGCTATATCCCTTCATATGCAATCATGCCTCTCCAAAATCCTTTTCTTTATTATCTATGAATTGCCATGCTTTCTTTGGGAAGACAGTGGAGTTGTCTTTATTTTCCTTTTTTGAGATTGATTTCCACTCAAGGCTTAAAAGCCTAGTCTATTCTGCTATTTAACCCATAGCTGGTGAGGGATAAGAAACAAATTTATTAGGGTATTTGTGTGGAAGTGAATGGCCCAGACCAAGCTGGTATTTGAACTCAGTTCACCAGTCTCAATTTTTACACCAATAACCATTACACCACCTGCAAACGATTGCACTCACAATTTCCTAATGTTGAGTTCTCCAAAGTTTTCACTATATATATATATATATATATATATATCCAGTAAAAATATATGCATACATACATACATACATATATATATATATATATATATATATATGCTTTATATGTTTACAGGAAATGGAAACTCAATGAAAATATAATTAACCTTCTAGTTTGGAGTGTTTGTTTTCCTAAACAAACTTTATCCAATGACAATAAATCTAAACAAAGGTGATTGAGTACAATGCATGTGTCTCCTGGAATGTCTCTTTCTCATCACAACTCATGCAAAAACTCCTACCAATGATTATAAATATCTCTCAGTTTGCATTCCTCTCAAATGGAATAACCAATTCTCTTGACAAAGAAAATGTTATCAAGATGTCACAACTTCTTGCTTTCTCTCTCTCTCATTTTTAACATAGCCTGACTTGTGTTGGTTTTTGCTAAAAAACTCTTTGATGTTTCAAAAATACCCATAAAAAGCTAAGTATTTTTAGGCAGAGAAAATGCTGTTTTAGGAAGTGCCAAAACAAATGAAGGTCACCTGTTTGATGTCCTCCACCCATGATAATGTTGACAGTTACATCAATGTCAGCAAAGGGATTTTGTATCCAAATCAATTAATCATCTTTTTAAGAAGAAGAATCTTTCACTGAAATGAAAGATTATATATGTGGATATCCCAATTTTTTGAAGGAAAAGGTACAATTTTTTTTGAAGTGGGGTAGTGATATCTCCCTATGCAGTTTAACTGAAATAATCCCTTTTGTATTCTCACTAAAATGAAGCTGCTTCTATACAAGTGGAAATATTCCTTTTAATAAGTATTGACTAATACTTAATAAATTTTCAGTGTAAACCTATTCCGTATTTTTATGTAAATTACTGTAAGAAGAAGTTTAAAATCTTTATTTCTTTAGTGTTTAATGAAGGCCTTCTTATAAAAAACAAAATATTTGGAAAATTCCTCTGTAATCTGAGTTCTAAAAAGAAAAAAATCATAAGAACAGATGAAAAATTATAAAAATACTTAATGATAATACCTTGTATAAATATATATATATATATATATATATATATATATATATATGTGTGTGTGTGTGTGTATCTATCTATCTATCTATCTATCTATAGCGTAGAAGACTTGTCATACAAGTCAGGTAAATTCCGATAGAGATGAACTCAAAAGAACTCAATATTAAATTTATTTATTTAATTTAACATAGTAATATAATTTAGAAAAAAAAAAATATATATATATATATATATATGTATATTTTTTTTTCCTTGAATAATATAAACATATTGGATCTACATATTTTTATACTGATCTGATCCTTTCCAATTGTTTAATCAGTTTCTTGCTGTTAAGAAATTCAGCAAGAAAGATGCCCTAATTTTTTTAAACCTAAATATTGATGTACATATATATTTTCTTATATTTTTTTTTATAATCGTGTCACCCTAAACAAGGCATTTTACTGCCTTGTTATGAGAAGGAGTGAGAGGTTGCAGTGGGTGTCAGGAAGAGAGTAGGAGAAGGAAGAGAATACTGATGAGAGTGGGGTGGACAAAGAAAAAAGCATGAGTGAGAGGATGTAAGTTAGTGAGACAGGAGATGACTATTGACTTTACATTTAAATTTTTGGAGATTATAGCTGTTGGGAAAGCAAGTATGTGAAAGGGAATTCCACAGGCGGGAAGTGTGAGAAAAGAAGCTGCTGGAGTAGAATTTGTGTTTACAATTTATTGGTCTCACAATAAAAGGATGGGACCTAGTTTGAGGAATTTCATACACAGAGGGTACCAGTGAGCTAAGTGCATCGAAGCAGAAGCCGTGAAAGTATTTGCAGAAGAGACACAGGGAAGCCACACTGCATCGATAAGAAAGCGACTGTATCCTAGCTGTCAAGTTAGGATCGATCACATTACAGATTTTCTATTGGATTTGGTCAAGGACACCTAAGTGGATAGCAGGAGCACCAGACCAGATTTGGCAGCAATATTCAATGCACAGGCAGATGGTAGATTTGTATATGTGTAGGATTGTTTCAGACAAGAAAAACTTCTTGGCCCTACATAGAGAACCGATTTTCTTAGCAGTGGATTTTGCTATGGATTCTATATAGTTATTCCACTTAAGGTCTGATGTGAGAGTTAATCTGAGGAGATGCAGTGTTTTACTTTCAGGAAGAGAAGCCTGATTCATGTTAATGGGTGGGAGGAACGATTGTCTGTGGTGGTTATTAGATAGCAGCTTTGTTTTGGAAGCATTAAAATTTATGAGCCATTTCTTACCCCAGTCCACCACGGATTGGAGGTCCTTTTCAAGCTCAGCAGCGAGGTTTGCTTTGTCAGTCTCTGTAGATTTTTGATCGAGACGAGAGTAAATCGTAGTGTCATCAGCATATATGCCCACTTAGGATCTTATGACATCAGGGAGATCATTAATATAGATAAGAAAAAGTGTAGGAATGGAATAGAGCAACAGTTCGAGCTTCGCCGTTCTTGTGGAGGGCCTGGTGTATATGCTCAGTGATGGTCATGAGCATATCAGCAGTAGACTTGGTGAAGCAGAAGCCATACTGTTTGTCCAAGAAGAGTCTGTGGGCTGTGAGATGTTGTACCACCTTGGTGTTGATGATGGCTTCGAACACTTTGCCAAAGATTGGTGGGAAGTTGATAGGGCGATAATTAGTGGAGTCAGAGGATTCTCCAATATTTTTATATATAGGAACCACGGAAGAGGATTTCCAGCAGACAGGAAAGCAGGAAGCAGAAAGGCAGTAGTTACAGAGTTTAGAGAGAACAGAGGAGAGTTCAGGAGCACATTTCTTTAGGACAATGATGTGTATTCCGTCACCACCGCTTGCCTTTTGGGGGTCAAGCTTAGAAATTATTTTGGAGACCACCGAGGGAGTAATGTTAGTCATCTGGGCCTGGGTTCAGAACGGTAAGTCAGGTACAGATACTCCAGATGAGTTCAGTGTGGAGTTAGTGGAGAATCTGCGAGTGAGGCACTCAGCCTTGTCTGTTGAAGAGGGGAGGGCCTAAAAAAAAAATGGAATTAAAGTCTAAACTACCTGCAACAAAAATTAATAATTTTTGCAAATAGCAGAATGTTCAATTGAGCAAAGAAAAATAGTCAAAGAGAAATACAAAAAATTACTTACATTGAAGAAATTCAACTCTGAATAGAACCTATCTACTGGACATGAGAAAAAGTGACAAATCTTTTAGGGGTGGGGAGGAGTAGTAAAATAATATTCAACACACAGACCACACAATTGGAACGGCTAGTTACATAAAAGTGCTTTGCGATAAGGTATTATAACTGATATGGCAGCAAAAATAAGGACAACAGTCTGAATAATGTAAATAATACATACATACATACATATATAGATACATACATACACTGCCAACCATAAGTTTGGGACCACCTAAATTTTTAGCAGAATCAAATTCGCCAAGTTTGTATTTTTTATTATTCTTATGCAGATGTCAAGTAAAAAAAGTATTCTTTTCAACTTTAAAGGAAACATTTACTCAGTTTGCTACTTGACTCCTCTTATTGTGATCAAGTTTTTGCTGAAAATTCAGATTTATTCAGATATTATAATTACAATATAATTTATTTTTGTAAACCATATTACTATGGTATAAATGGCAAGGAAGAAACAGATTAGCATTGAAAAAAGAGCTCAGTTTGAAATTCTTTCGAAAGAAGGATATTCTGAACATGTTATTGCTAAAAAATTAAGCCTCTCAAAAAATGGCGTGCATTATTGCCTTCAACGACTTTGTGAAACTGAGTTAAATATTGACAGAAAATATCTTGTAGGCCAAGAGTAACATCTATTGTAGAGGATAGGCACTTGATCATATCTAGCAAGAGGAATAAAAGAAAAACCACTCTGGAATTAACAACTGAAATGAATTCTACTTGGCAACATCCAGTATTGGTTATTACTGTTAAAAGACGACTTCATTCTGCCTGTGTAGCAGTTAAGAAACCACTATTAAAGAAAGTGGAATAGGGGATAAAATTGATCATACAGTTCAAAATGAACTTCTTAATAATCAACAAATGTCGTTTAAATGCTTGCATATACTCTGAAATCACTTTCACTAACTTATTTTTATAAGTTATTAGAAAGAATGCCAAGGATTTGCTTTGCAGTAATAAAGGCTCGTGGTAGTTCCTTTGATGAAAAGAAAACATGAATTAACTTTAATTAAATTTGAAATTACTCTATGTTAATTTTGGTTTTATTTATTATACAATTGTGAGCAACAATGAAATATATCTATATTAATTCTTCTAAGACATAAAATTTGTTATTTCTTTCTCTTAGAGAATAAATCTAAGTGGTCCCAAACTTATGGTCAGTAGTGTACACACACACACACACACACACACACACACACACACACACACATATATATATATATATATATATATATATATATATAGTTAAAAATAATAGCAGTTTTATTAAATAAATTTACTCTTTAGTATTTCAAGATATTTTTGTAAAATTTTGGTTAAAATGAGATGTCAGTGTTATTTTCATTTTTGCTTTTTGCATAAATTAAATGACAATTCATCCATTCCACCTGATATATATATATATATATATATATCAGGTGGAATGGATGAATTCTCATTTAATTTATGCAAAAAGCAAAAATGAAAATGACAATTCATCCATTCCACCTGATATATATATATATATATATATATATATATATCAGGTGGAATGGATGAATTGTCATTTAATTTATGCAAAAAGCAAAAATGAAAATAACACGGACATCTCATTTTAACCAAAATTTTACAAAAATATCTTGAAATACTAAAGAGTAAATTTATTTAATAAAACTGCTATTATTTTTAACTATGGCTTCCAGAGAATTTCAGTATTTCCTGCAACTCTTCTGAATGGTATCCTTGCTGAAGTTGGTAATTACTGACATAATCCTTGCCTTCAGCTCATCTTTCATGTTACAAAGAATGGTTTAATGCTTGAGCCAACATTTTCAGACCATACCATCAAAATTGTTCAAAGCAAACTCAGGCTATTAGGGTTTACTTGATTTGCATTATAACTTCAAACAGACAATATATATATATATATATATATATATATATATATATATATATATATATATACAATATAATTATAAATGATTGAGCAAAATGTTTTCTCAATTTTTTTATAATAATTGGTAAATTTTAAGTATTTATTACAATCTTTATGTACTTAAAGATTATATTTCTAATGTTTTTTATTTATTTCATTTTTTTAATTTTATTTTTTTAAAGATGAATCTAGTCAGCATAGAATAACATTAATGATGTTTTTCTTTTCCTTTATCTTAGGATTGTTGTTTGTGTGATTTTTTCCTCTAGAATTCTTTACTGATAATTTTATTTTCTCATTAGTTACATGGTTTAGACAAACTGTTACCAATAAGTGTTTATTTTATGTTAATTAGTTCTTGATAAAATCAAGAAATTAGTTTTGCTTTAATGATCCATTTAATGATCATTTACAATGGCCATTTAATATGCATGTTGACATTCACTTTGGTAATTAAGAAAGACTAGAATTTATGTTGATGATGAATTCTTTTTATATTGAGAAACAATAAAATTATAGAAGCCAGTTAAATTCATATATAAAACACAATGTATATTTATATTTTTATGTGTAAAACTGTTTATCATGCACTGATGCTACACTGTGATTTTAGACAGAGCTCTAAGAAATAATATTTTGTTCTTATTCACAGTTCGCACACTGACCTCAGTGCAAATTCCATACATAACATAGTTGCAAAACATTAGATTAACCAAAAAAGGACTTAAGTAATGGTACATAAAGACACCAAAATTTAAATTTTAAAAAATAAAATTCAAATAAGTTAACTAAAATAGTTAAAAAGATTTTGCACTAACAAAGGAACTTGAATCAGTTTTAAAAGCTTAATCCCTGGGAGCTTCTAAAAACATTTAGATAAGATGAAAGAAGTGAAGTTTATACAATGTTCATTATATTTTCACAGTTATAAGTATCAATCAACATAATGAACTTTTAAGGGCAGTCAGTACATCCTTGATAAATTATAAGTTATATATTTAGTAAATAGAGTCATATTTACCAAATTATGTCTATTTCTTTTTAAGAAAGGAAAATTTAGTTATTTCTCAAAAAGGAAATGTCCATACTTTGAAGACAAATCTTTTTTTATAAATATCTTATCATTTTTTATGCAAACACACCGAGTTTTTTGTAGAATCTTTTAGATCCATTCATAATTATTACATTCTTAAGTCAAATCTTCTGTACAATATTTAACAGGTTTATTCACTATTTCAATCCATTCCACTAAAAAACTTTATTTCTGTAAAACATACATATATACAAATAATTCTTTCTTGCAACTAAACATTTTTTCTTCTTCCTATATCATATTAATCACTGAACTTAATACACCTAAAAGAAATGAGAAAGAAAAATATTTAATTAACTATGATTATAAATACAGGTAGTTACAATTTTGGCACAAAGACTCACATCTGTAGAGTGAATTCAGAGATTTGACAATAAAATAGAGCAATCTTCCACAGCTGCCATTTTTATGGGTACTGTGTTAACTCAGGAATTGATCCCTAATTCCAATGAAAGATAGAAAATGGGAATAAAAGTTTCTGAAGAATAAGGAATGTTGAATGACATGTAGTATTTTGCAGGAGTTTTATTTTTTAATTTATATAAGGATGATCACAGCACCATTGGATATTTAGTGTTGGAACTTTATTAAATTAGGAATAATTTTAAAGTCATAATGTTCAAAGAGCCAACATGAGAAGAAAGTCATATCAGAAAATTCTGATGAGTTTCTCTTCAAGGACATCTATATCTATCCTAGTATATGCATATCTCTCACTTTATACCTGTTTATTGGTTGGGTTTTCTTCAAGAACATCTGTAGTTGATAGTAAAATCCAGATAAAAAGCAGTTTGCTTGTAAGTGATCATTTTCAAATACTTGTAAAATACAGTCTTCCAAACCTTATAGCAGTTGGTACATTGTTTATTTGAATAATGTGCAAATTTACAATAATACATAGAATAAATATCTTCTGACCCAGTAAAATAAATAAAATTAATCTTGAAATGACAAAGCCTACAGAAAGAGGCAATGTGCAATAACACAGTAAACAATTACAATGAATCGTTTGCAGCATCTCCAATCAATGACCATAAATATTTTCCCACTAAATGTCAGGTTTGTCAAATTTATTTAACTTATTTACCACAAGGATTTATATAAAGTCATAAAAAATTAAGTTCTTATCAACATAACGACTGTTTCCAACAGCAAATGCATTTGGTATAAACACCATAAAACTCAGACAGGCAACCAGAGAGTTGCAATATGTGTGTCATGCATGCACTTTCATTGTAGGCTAGTAATTTCCCATGACTAAATGCAATTATGGCATATAGCTATCATAAAAAGCAATACTTATCATGGTATGTAGGTTTTTAGTAGTTGTTTTCATTATATATATATCTATATAAAGACAGCATGCACACATTTTTGGTTTTCCGTTGTCTCAATCATTTTTAAGAACTAAATGCTGTCAGTACTGTAGACAAGTATTTGTTAGCTATGTTCTGATATATGTACATCATATAAAATATGTAATAACAAATTTGTCTTCTAGTAGTGTCAAGCTATTTGAAGCCATTCTAAACTTGATGTCACTTATACAATACACTCATATTCAAATTAAAAAGACAGCATCTAAAAAATACTATTATGAAGCTAACAAAATTTTTGTCTATGATTCAAACACTGTTAAGTTTCTGATAATGATCTCAATAGTCAAATTTACATGCATAGATGTATATATGTTATTTAAATTAGATATCGGAATCCTGACAATGTTTCAAAATTTGATACATAGAAATGTTATGTGAAAAGAGAGGAGAGATTTGCTCAAATAGATGATGCATTTTACAAATTTAAGGCTTTGTCAGATCCAACAAGAAAGAGATAAAAGTATGTATGTATGTATGTATGTATGTATAGATGTTTGAATAAAGAATGAAACATTACTTTTTTCCTGAGCTGGCATTTCCTACAAAAAAAAAATAAAAATGAAACAGAGTGACTTTTGAAATAGTCATAAATACATTTCTTATTTTTTGACTTGAACTAAGAACTATATTAACAGCTTTTTTGAAAGTTACTCTTTTTAATTTTTTTTTCCATGGGAAACACCAGCTCTGGAAAAAAGTAATAGATTTTGTTTTTTATTTAAATATATATGTGTGTGTGTGTGTGTGTGTGTGTGTGTGTGTGTGTGTGTGTGTGTGTGTGTGTGTGTGTGTGTGTTAGGTTGTTACAAAAGTAATGGACAATTTCAGGAACATAATTTTATTCTTGGAAAATTAACTGTAGAAATGTTGAAATTAGTCAAAATACGAGCCTTGAGCATCTATGCACCTCTGCCATCGATCGACAAGATTATTTATTCCTGGTTGATAAAAAGTTATTGGCTGTGATGCAAGGAAATTTTTGAAAGCTAATTCCAGCTCTGGTTTGAAACTTAAATTTTTACCATTTAAAAATGTGCTTAAGTGCTTAAAAATGATAATCAGGAGGTTGCGGTAAACTCTTGTGTAGTGTAATTCTTATATACTATAAGCCAAAAGTATGGGGCCACCCTCTAGATTTCAAAAAATCACCTAAAAATTAAAGGTTATGTGTTTTTCAAAATTAGTTTACTAGCTCTCTTCCTGAACAGTTTTATCATATATTCAATAATAATAATCATAATAACAAAATTAAGCTATTACAGCATCGTTTCCTTAAACTCTTTGCATTCTTTTTGCCTAATCTACCTTGCTGGTTAATGGTAATTTTCAAGCTGGTAGATTTTAAATTTTAGACAACACCACCTCTAAAAATTGTAATACCATACACTAACAGATTAAATAGTTTCAGCATCTTAGTTTAGTAAAAGTTAATTAAACCAAAGAAATTATGAAACTCACTAATTAAATCCAGACGGTTTTCCTGTAACATGATCCCTGGCTAAGTTCAGTCAAACTCCCTAGCATTTGGTTGATTCCTCCTACATTGTGTTGTTGATCTCAGATTAGCCAAAACAGGACCGCTTATTATCACTTGATAAGGCTGGTCTAGAAATGCAAGGGATTGGTATATGATAAAAACCAGCTTTAAGATTGCAACGACATAGTGTAGATTTATATATATTTTTATATATTGAATATATATTACAAGCAATTCAAAATAAGTGACGAAAAAGGAATATCAGTTGGCTGGTATTCCCGTAACAATAATATTCATGTTGTTTTATTTCTGCATGACGATCAGTTGGTTGAATTTGCAATATCTTTCTTTGATCATCTTCCTCTTCTTTCTAGCAGGCTGACCGTATTTCAAATCTCTTTTTCCACCATTTTGGAGCTGACTAACTAAATCTCATCTGATTTTGTTAAACAGCACCCTGACTGATGTGGGAAACAGGGGATGTACAATGAAAACTACTGATAGATATTGTTTGAAATGAATTTTGATACCAGGCCATGTTTACAAGTCAAGCATGTGTTTTTATCTCAAAATATACATTATAAAAGGACCCACTGACAAAAGAAATACTCTGTGGTAAACTAGCTTCCATACACCAGCTGTAATAAGGAAAACAAAATTCAAACCTACTGGAGCTGCAAAGTAGAGTATATTAGCCATATATATTTCTGGAAATCATATTGTGGATGTAACAGAACTGGACCCTTTTTAACTCAAGAAACTGGATACAATATAGGTTCCATGTAGTAACCATATTGCATCCCACTTCTTGAGTTAGTTACTACATGGAACCCAGCTATATCCAGCTTCTTGAATTGGTTCCCTGTTGTAACTAACTCAAGAAATCAGATGCAATATGGGTTCCATGCATTAACCAACTCAAGAAGCCAGATGCAATATGGGTTTAATGTAGTAAATAACTCAAGAAGCCAGTTGCAATATGGGTTCCATGTTGCAAATAACTCAAGAAATCGGATACAATATGGGTTCCATGTAGTAAATAACTCAAGAAGCCAGTTGCAATATGGGTTCCATGTTGTAAATAACTCAAGAAATTGGAAGCAATATGGGTTCCATGCATTAACCAACTCAAGAAGCCAGATGCAATATGGGTTCTATATAGTAAATAACTCAAGAAGCCAGTTGCAATATGGGTTCCATGTTGTAACTAACTCAAGAAATCGGATGCAATATGGGTTCCATGCATTAACCAACTCAAGAAGCCAGATGCAATATGGGTTCCATGTAGTAAGTGGGATGTAATATTGGTTCTATGTAGTAACTAACTCAAGAAGCCGGATGCAATATGGGTTTCATGCATTGACTAATTCATGAAGCTGGATGTAATATTGATGGACCACCAATTGCTATGAAGGATTAGAAAAGATGGCAAGATTAGAAAGGATGAAGTTAGGCAAATCAAAGAAAACCTGAAAAGATAAATGTTTATGTTATATCAGAAGATTCAAATTGATTCATGGATTAAATAATCAAGTAATCTGCATATTATGATAGATGTTAATTTTCTATGAAAACTATAGACCATAATTGTCTGTAATCAAGTGAAATTACTAGACTACCATAAAATTAATTTGCAAACAGAATTCAAATTTTTAAAGAGATCTTTTTCCACATCCCATCAGTGCCTTCTGGAAAGAAATGTATGAATCATTCATTATTTATGAGTAAAATAGTGCAGCAGACTAATCTCTTAGCAACCAATTTAGGAGAAGAGCAGATCTAAATTCACAACTCTAGTGAAAGCAACATAAAGCCACTCCATTATCTTTCTTAAGAACAATGGCAATACACATTTTAAAGATATTAAATAAAAGGAAGTTGTTGAGAGCTATGAATGTTTATATCCTTAAGGGACATAGTAACACAATGAGAGCAATGGATTAGGTTATGCAAAAAGTAATGGCTCATTCATGTAAAATATGTAAATAAAGAACAAAAAACTAACATTAAAAAGTGAACAATGGAAACTAGAATTAGTTTGACATTTTTTCTGTCAAGCAATATCTTATTTATAGTTTATGGTTATAAGGCAATGGGAAATGAAGCCACTATCTTTCCTAAAATGTCATGTCAATTTACAAATATAATAAAGAAGATGAAGTCTGTGGAGAGCCATGATTTCTGAAGGGACATGTCATTTTATGTGTATGTGTGTAAATAAAATTGAATGAGAACCTGACAGAATAGTAAATGTAAATAATGAAAATATGAAAACTTCTAGTTTTACATGTTTTGTTGATGAAGCAGCAGCATCAGAAAAATAATTTTATTGACTCAATGTTTATTTTAAAGATTTCCTCTTACACATTATCTGCTTCCAAATTTGAGAGGACATTTTCTTGTTGCATTTTTCATCCAATTATTGTCATTTTTTCAAAAGATGTTATTTCATTCTGCCTGATTTCTCCAGTAAAAGAAATAAAATAAATATTTTGGGACTATGTGTTTTTTTTTGTACTTAGTATGTTGCATGCACTTTACTCTGTTACTTTTTTCAGCAATACACTTAAGTAAAAAGTGTCTCCAGATGTAGAATACATACCAACAATGTTTTAGAAAATTTAAAAAACAAGTGATTGGAAGCTTTTTGATAAGCATCACTCTGGAAGACAAATCACTTGAATCAAGATTCTTTTTTAAGGCCTCTTTAAAGCATCTTAGAGATTTAGCCCAGAAATACAATGATGAATGACATACTATAAATTGCAAACTAAGTATGACCTGCTTAAATTTCTTTTCTTCACCGTATTACATGAGATGAAAAATAGATACAGTATGTTATATTGAATGCAGTTGTTATTTTGTGTTAAACTGATCTCAACATCTGAGCCAGAATTTAATTCACAGGATATTTAACTGTACATTAACATAAAAGGCAAATTAAAAAAAAAAACTGAGAAACAAATTTAGGTTCCCATAAACTCACACCAGAGAATCAAGCACAACATTTAATCATTTTATATGTTATCATTGTACAGCCTAATAAAAAACAAGATTAAAATTCTTATTCACAAAATTATCTTCTATTCATCTCCAGGCTACATCAATTACTTTTGGACAATAGGTGTGTGACTTTGTGGTTTTCTATTAATATAGGCTCCCCATTCTGGAGAGAATGTAAGAGTCTCCCTCTTTTTCCACTTGGGTGATTGTTTATAATATTTACCTATTATCCAGTTTGCCCCATGTCTGTACAACCTAAGTGTAGCTGGGTCAATCACCTGTTTAGATTTCAGGAGCTGCTATTAACATCTTGAGAGGTACTGATCTGCACCTAGTATCTAGGAGGTTATCTTTCATGTCAAACCACTAATGCCTCTGGTTTCTTTGATGTCTATTTTGGTATTTTCTAGGGCAGTGGTTCCCAAACTTTTTACTCTGGGTTTCATTTTCAGAATGAAAATTTGCTCATGCCTCACCAAAGGGTCTCAGTGAAAAGGCAGAAGCAGCCCTATGGCAAAGTAGGTTCAGAGAGATGGGTAAAGGGAGATAACCACAGATTTGAAGTCAGAACATTATCATTGAAAACTCTATCCTTCAATTTGCAGACCCTAGTTACTCTATTCTTAATACTTGATATAATGCAAAAATATCATAATAATAAAATCAGTCAATAATTATTTATAATTATTTATACGGACTCATGCATGCAATGACAAGTAATCCGTAATAATATTTTAAATTTTGAAATTATATTTATTTTTGGCATATGAATATCTTTAAATTGTTTCTAAATCTTTGATTGTCTTTCAATCATTCCACCTCACCTGCTATCCTCTTTCACTACACCTATGAGGCATGCCACACTGTTTGGGAATGACTAGTCTAGGGTGACTAACATATCTTACATTACAAACTAAGAATGTCCTGCTTAAACTTTTTTTCTTCAATAGATTACATGAGACAAGAAATAGATTCTGTGTGTTAATATTGAAAGCAGTTCTTATCACTTTGTATTTAAGTGATTTCAACAACTGCAAGCCAGAATTTAATTCACAGAATGTTTTACTAAGCATCTCTTGAAACAAGACTGATATTGTTTATTATACAATACTGAATTCTGAAGAGACCATCTTTCTAAACTTTTATTGCTAACAGCATGCCAGTGACACATTAGGCTAAAAATGTGCATCTTTACTGAATAGAGTGTGTGACGTCTTTCAGAATAATAATGTATGGTCTCATTTTACTTCATCCTGCTGACTGATTTATTTCTATTTTTAATCATTTCACTCCAAACAAGGCAATAAAACTCATAAGATGAATACTGAGTGTGAAAGAATATGAGAAAGAAAAATATCTATTAAGGAGAGAAAAAGATTTAAGAAGACAGAAGATAACAACTGATGTTGCATTTAAACTTTTGAAAGTCAAAGTTGACTGGGGAGTAAGAAACAAGTAAGAAGAGAGTTCAGCAGGCAAGAAGTGCAAGAAAAGAAACTGTTAGCACAGAACTTAAGCTTACATCTACACATTTCAACTGTAAAATGATGAAACCTTGCCACCAATTTAGTTCTGCACTTAGATTCATAAATTTAGGTACCACAGAGGAAAATTCATCAAAACACTTGCCACATAAGTATTTATAGAAAAGGTACAGGGAAGCTATGTTATGGCAGTGGGAAAGTGGCTGAAGCTGAGATGCCAGGTCAGGACATTGAAGATTTTTTTATCTCAACTGCAAGAATATTTTCATAGTACCAGGAAATTCAAAAATGAAAAATATATAATTCAAAATCTACTTTCATAAGAATCATCAAATTTTATCAGTGAAAAATGGCATTTTTACAGGGCTATTGTAATGGCTAATAATGGCAATTATGTAAATTATTAATAAAATTTAACTTAATAACATTTTCAGTTATTTTCATTGCCTTGTAAATGCATTGTTATTTTCTGGACAATCTAAATTAACTTCAGCTCAACTACCTATGATCAAACAATTTTATTTTTTACTCCAATCAGAAATAATTGGAAGAAAATGAAAATATTTTTTATTTTTTATATCTTTTATTTTGAAGAAATTTGCAACAAACTATTCTACAGACCTCAAGGCTTGAACCTACTTTGTCTTAAGCTTCAGTTTTCTGCTCTCTTTCAAGATTGAAATCCAACTGGAATCAAGAATAGAAAATACTTTTAAGTAAATTTCAAGGCTTCAGATATGCAAAGTCTGCTATGAATTTAATTGAGAGAATTGTTGTTATTTAAGAAAATGCAAAGAACTGACCTTGGTGAGAACAGCAATGCTGAATTCTGCAAATTGGCGAGAAGTATGTAAGAAGAATTCCATCAAAGCAAGGTTATGCTAACCCTAAGGTAAATGTGTCAACATTGACATGAGTTGAAGGGAAGGTTAAAAATGCAAGTTCTTTAGGAAGCAGTTTCAGGAACATTGCAACATTACAATTCTCAAGAGCATAAAAAATACAGGTCTGTGGGTACATGAGCCTATATATAAAATGTGCATGTGACTACATGTGCGTTTATGCATGCATGTACACACACACACATATGAAATACGCTAATGCGCCAAAAGTTATTGTTATGTTATTCTTTTTATTCTTTTATTCTTTTATGCATATCTACCTTATTTGTGATATTCATTCTTTTTATTTCTGCACATGTTTTGTTGAACAACTCCCCTTTGTCTGCGTGTATTTGTTAATTTCTTTGTATAATGTTCTATATTCTGTGCTGTAGTTTGGCATTGCTTGATGCCCATTTTTGATCATATTGAGAATTTTTCTCTGTTATCCACTCCTTTTTTTTCTTGATCTCATTTGATGATCTCATATACTGAAGCTTCTCTTAATTTGTCCAACTTTTAATTTTTATTCTCATTTAGTTGACTGTATTTACTTTTAATGTTGTTAACATACAACTCACTGCAATTCAGATCATTTATGAGTCTGTCATATTGTAATTTTGGTGCTGCTTTGGTTTTCTTTTACTTTTGCAGTTAATTTCTAAGATTACATATCACTGCTGATCACTGAGGTATTCACTTCCCACAATTAGCACTTGGAAATGTTTTAAAATATAAAACTTAATTATTGAATCTTACTGTTATATAGTTGAACTAGCTTTTTGTTTTGCCTCCTGGGCTTCTGTATAAGTGTCTTAGGTGTTCTTAAAACCATGTGATATTTACTGCGTACCACAAGACTCATTATTCTTCATGTTCATTATTAGACCAAATTTGCCAACTATTTCACCTCACTCCTTCCCTACTTTAGACAAAAGCCCCCATAAGCACTGGAAAGAAAGATAAAAATTATTGGATTTGAATAACCCTTCTTTCTTGAAAAATTGTTTTCATAAAAAGATATTATAAATTTTATCTGACAGTAGAACTAGCTTCTCAATTAATGAATGACAGATATTTCCTTATACAAAAATGGCTAATATTGCCATCTTCATTAAAGAAGAGTAGAGCAGATACTACACTTTGATTCCAGCCTGGGAAGATAGCCTAGTTTTATCAAGATTACTTATATTATTTTCTTTTTTAATTTTGCAGTCTTTCTGTTGATACTTCTGCGGTTGTGATATAAAATAATTAGGATATTTGAGGAGTTCAATGTATTTTCATGTAAATATTCAGGGCTAGAAATTCTATGTGCTGATGAATAGAAACTGATAATTATTCTGGATTTTATTTTGTTGCTATTGATATGTTATGTCAATATTTTTATCCTCACCATATATTTTACAAGTACATTTTTAGTACCCTAAAGATTTATGATGAAATATAATATTATTAATTTTAAATACACAGATTGAAAAATAATTTTTTGTGACCAGCTAAATCCATTTCTTAGAAAAGAACCTTCCTTTTTTCCTTCACCTCCTGTCTGGTCCTTGATTGCAGGCCATATGAACACTGTCTATCTAATGTGCAAGTGACCTTGATAATATTCAAAACACAAACACCCACTCATTTTTCATATATCCACACATAACGTAACTTACAATGGCTTTTCATTTTTGTGCACACCAGCATATAGCATTGGCATTTGGCTGTTTGTTTTTGAAGAAGTTTGGACTTGACTGCTTTGCTGTCATATAAAAAGTGAATGTCACCGAGACTCAAATAACTGAAGAAAGAATCCTGAGTGGTAGTCTTAAGCCCAAGTCATCTATATTTCCTGAAGAATCTTGACTAGTATTCTTAAGTCAAAGTCAACTATATTTCCTGAAAAATTCTGAGTGGTATTCTTAAGTCCAAGTCATCTATATTTCCTGTGATTCATCTACCTGAAATATTCACAACTGAACTGTGTTATTCAAAGAATTACGAAATAAACATTTTTCTTTTTGAGTTTTATTTCTCTATAACAACTGATCGACATCAGTCTCTACAAATTTGTAAGTTTTTGTATGTTTTTATACATTCTATAATCCACTGTCTTTACTGTTTTATATATTTCATTGTCTGGATATATGTTTTTCCCCTCATACCTTTTTAACTAGTTTTGTTTTCTTTTTGTTAATTTCATATTTGTATAGTTTGTAAATAAAGTATTTTTTATAAGATATTTTTGTGTTGTCTTCTTTTGTTCTGTGCCTGCTTATTGTTCATTTCTCATTGCATTTACTGATGTCTACAATTAAATAATTCCCCTCCCATTGTTCTTTTATCAATTTGTTATTTGAACCCTGGGATATCTTTTTTTACTTTTTCATTGCATCCCAGCAATCATAGTCCCAACAAAACCTTGAGTGTAACACTATGATGTAGATAGAAGTTTATGAGACAATTTTTGTTAGTGGAATTTTGACAGATGTTTAATTTTACATCATCATCAGTGAAGTTTAACATGATAACACATCACTCAATAAATCCCAACCTAGCTAATAAAACAACAGCTTTAGTCTCCTTCTAGAGTGATACACTGATTCCAATGCTTCTCTAACAATTCAATGCCTTTTTTGTAGACGATTTGTCTTTCACCTCAAAATACCCACTTTAAACACAGTTTTCTCATTAACAAATGTTCATGCAAAATGGTAAATACACTGCCTTCTGATATTTTCAACTCCTCTGCTATCTCATGCAACTTCCATTTACGAAAACGATTTTGTGGAATTTTTTTGGTGTTCTCCGGGACAACTGCTGATTTTGAGCAATCTGAGTGTTTAGCATTATCTGTGTGTGTACGACTGTATTTAAAGTTAGGATATCACCTCTTAAGCATTGTTTCTGATGGAGTAGAGTCCAAATAACACTTATCAAGCCATTGCTTTCCTTGAACAGTATTTTTTCCTATCAGAAAACAATGCTTTATCAACACATGAAATCCAGATTTTTACATTGTTTTGAAAATTTGCAACAGTAGCTTCACTTAAATAACTGTAATTTGTAAACATGCCATTTGAAGGTTAGTACTTCATAAAAATCATATGGATTTTTTATTATTGGTGCCATCTATATCTCAGGTATGAGATTTATTGAGTGATGTGTTATCAAGTAATAGCAATGTATAGCTTATTTCTATTTTGTACATAGTTTTGATTGTATGTTCAATGTTTATTAGTCTACTTACCAGATCAGATAATACTGTTTTGCAGAAATAAAGCAGTAAAAAAAATATTTTGATTGTTTAGGTAAAATTCTTTGGGAAAGACCATTTTCTAGAAATTCTAAAAAATGAACACACTAAAACATCACGAAGAATTTAATAGAACCGTCCCTGTATCTTTATCATATCTTGTTGTAAAATTGGAACCAGCAATTGTTGTATTTCTTTCTTACAGTTTGTATATAAGATTCTGTCAATAAATTCATTATTAGCCTGAAGAAGTGAAGAAATCCTTTAATGTTGGAGTTTTTCCCTTTTGTCATTCAATTATATATATATATATATATATATATATATATATATATATATATATATCCCCTCTTCTCTCCTCGTAACACTCACTAGTAGTAAACTCTATATTTCTGTTTTGAATGCAAAAAATTGTAAATTTTGTATATATCTTATTTTGTGTTTATTGTAAATTAAATATTTGTCTGTGATTTAACTCTGAGTTTTGGTCAATCATTTTTTTTTCTTTTGTTACACTTAACACATAACATTATAGACTCATTTTCATATTTTATCCTTTTCAGACATCTGATGATTGCAGTAATTTTTATTTATTTTTACAACCCCTGGTAAAAATCACTATTTAGCAAATTCTGACTCAGTTTCTTTACTTTGCAGAAAATAAACAAAACTAGAGTTGTGTCAAATCAATTGATTTGACACAACTCTGATTTTATGGCATATATCACTAACACATTTGATTAAATTACTTCAATTAAGGACTTTTTCCAGATCAAATAAAGGAAAAATTATGGAATCACTCAATACTGAGAAAGTGAATATAAGATCATCTGTTAATTAACATTTTGCAAATACTAGCACTTGGCTAAATATGCAAATTAGTTTGTAATTAAAAGAGAGCGACTGCAAACTTTAATGAGCTGTTGGACTTGGTTAATTGAAAATAAACATGGCTTCAAGATAAGAGTTGTAAATTGACCAATTATTTGATCTATCTCACAATCTCATCATCTGTTTTCAGTTTTATTTTCTTTCTATGCATCTTTCTTCAAAGATAATATGACAGTCTTTTGAGAGGAAAACACAAATTTGGTTTATCACTGTCCCAATTCCATTCTTGCCCTTCACAGAACTGTCATGTCAGAAGTCAAAGCTGAAGAAAATTATTTTGTGAATTATCAGAAGCAACTAAAGAAAACAAAATTCTGTGACTCAGATTGACATGCTGTTCAGACTTGAACATTTCTCCTCTCTCTTGTTCTCTATTAGATTTATTAAGATTAGAGCAGAGCCTATTTCTACACTGTTAGAATAAATCTATACTGCATGTATTCATGATAAATTTAAATGTGAATTGATAAAAATTATTTGCAATGCATTTCAACAATATGAATCTTTTTCAATGCAATTTCCCCACAAAATTATTTATGCTGCATTTTTATAGATTCTTTTTATAATGTATTTCTATGATAATTTGTAATTATTTTTATGATTAATAATTTAAAAATGTTCATAGTTAAACTTTTACATTGGAATATAATGTCCAATGCATTATATAAAAAAATAACATTATCATGTTCAATGCGTTATATAAGAATAAAACATTATTGTGTACAATGCATTATTTAAAAGTAATGATATAGAATATTAATATTAGCCAATATTGTAAGCTAAAAGCAATTAATTTCTGTTTTATATCAAATGTTATGTTTTGAAACAATTCCCTGAATAATTTCATCTCCTGCAGTAAGCATAAAATAATTTTCAATAAATTTCTATAGTTAAATAGTTTGCAATATATTCCTATAGTGAAATCATTTGCAATAGATTTCTATTCAGAAATATTTACAATGCATTTTGACAGTGAATCATTTGCAGTTTCTGTATCATATTTTCATAAAAGATCCATTGCATTTTATTTGTTGAGTAAATCATTTCCTATGTTTTTTATATTAAGTACATTCCCATCTATTTATTTACTAAATAATTTTCAATTAAGCTTTATACCAATATTTAATGTATTTGTTAAAATACTTTATTAACTAACAAAAACCAAAAATTATTCAATCCATAACTTCTTAATCAAATTCATTTAAAGCCTTTACAGAATATGGTTGAATTTAAATGTTAAAACTGTACATTCCTAGTTTATAGATGTGCTCCCATCTAAAAATATGAACTTGCTTATGAGTATTGATGGGGAAAGGATGCCTAAAACTAGGTTGCCCTTGGGAAGTGTGAGTCAAGGTTATCATTGGGCCTTTTCTGGAAGTTACTTCAATAATAGATAAATAATATTAAAGCACTGATAGAATTTCCTTTCAAAAATGTAAATAGGATTCCCTCTGGTAAGCATTTTTTCTTTCGCTCATTTTCATGTTATTTGGATGAAAAGAACTGCTTTATTCTTTGAATTATTTTATTTTTGGCCATGTTTGGGGAAAAATCTTATTGTTTTAGTGGCAAGAATAAATAAATCAGCTCATAATAAAAATAGCCAAAAGGTCAACATTAGCCTGAAGTTATAGAAGACAAATTGAAGCCATAAGAAAAAACAAAATAGAAAATATATTTCCAATATATTTTTAGTTTAGAAGTGCAAGCAATTAAAGGCAAAGATATATACATAAGCAAAAGAGATAAAAATAGACAAACAATATCAAAAAGGATTCAGATTAATTTAAAAATACATTTTTTTCTGATCTATCAAAAATTATCAATAAATTTTCATAAATCATTGCTTTGGGTCCAAGAATTAATTCAATTTAAGTGGTGAAAATGAGAAATAAATAAAAGAAAAAAAGAAAACCTTTTCAATATTTAATAAATAAACAAAAAGAGTATGAAAGTTGATGTTTATATTCTAATATTTTAAATCATCATCAAAATCACATGAGTACTTGACTTTCTTTTATAAGAAAATTTGAAGATTAAAAAATATGTTACATAAAATTCAGTCAATAGAATAAAAATAGAAACAATCACCTCTCAAAGTGAATTTGCTCAGATGTTCCAGTTGAAAAATAAAAATTACTCAAATATCAAATTTCCTACGTGAATTTTATTTACCAGGACGAAATTCCAAACGACCTTCGGTTTGATCCAAAAAGCAGATATAAAAAGCGGAGACACAAAAGCTTTGTGAGACAGAAGGAATCTTAGGCTACAGTTATCAGTTTCTCCTTTGACTACTATGCTGACCTCTTTCCTTCCCTGTCTCAAAAGTACTTATCGACCTTTTCAAAGACATTCCTCAAAAGTACTAACTGACCTCTTCAAAGACTTCCACAAACCATCTTGCTGACCTACTGACCTTAGAAGGACAACTCCTAAATGAACATTCTTTAACTACAAGACACTTCCACATTCCTAAGCCTTTATCTCTTTCAGCTCATTATTATTTGTCATGAACTCTCTAACCTCCTGTTGAACTTTTTTATTTCAAGTATTATTTTAATTGTAAAACATTAATTGAAATGTGTATATATAAATGTTATTTTATACTCAAATTGCCTTTCTTGATTTATAATCATTTTATGAATTATAGTGGGCTATCTTCCCACAAGGCCAAATTCCATTAACCTGCTACTGTATACTACTACTAGAAAAGAATAAATAAGAGAAGATACCCCCTATAGCTAAGGAAAGTAAGTAGAATTCCCATAATGCACTAGACAAACAGTTTGGGTCTGAAAGTACAAAGTCTCTTTCTCTCAGACCATTAATTGCTGGATCAGAAAAATGTGTTTTTTTTTAAATGGGCTTACCATAAAAATGTGTCTTTATACAGATAAGCCTAAAATCATTTATTTCTTTGCATATATATATATATATATATATATGTGTGTGTGTGTGTGTGTTCTGGGAATAATATGATTCAATTCTGAAAGCAATTTTATGTTTAATCAAAAATCAGTCATTAAATATGTTTTATCTTGTTGCATGCACATCAAAAATGCTTCATATTTTATTTCATGCTTTCATGCAATATTGCATATGAATATTCATTTAATGTGTTGTGGATGGATGATATAATCCCATGTAAAATAATAAAAACCAAGAATAAGGTTTCATATCATTCATACTCATACAACAAATTTAACAGAAAAGTGAATTTTTATCTTATTTTTTAAATTAAAATATTTTACACAACAGAAAATTCATTTATAAATATAAAACTCTCAAAGAAATCATTTTAAATTTTATTCAACTCTCTTTTGAAATTCCTTTTGAAACAGTTTTGACCAAAATGTCTTATTCATTTTAGATATTTATTTTAATCTCATTATAGTGTGTCATGTCCAAATTTATCAATTGTTGTGATCTCTTCTCAAGTGGAGACGATTTTAATAGTTTCTAGAATATATTTTTCTAATTTCTGTGGGCTGTGTAATGATGATTGCATAATAGGTTATGTAATTAAACAAATGTGCAGTTTTGTTGTATAATGATATGATGATACAGAATTGAATGTGAGGCTATGTAATTATATGAAGATGCAGTGTTGTATAATGATAGTAATATGAAGGATTGTCTAATAGGTTATTAGCATGGTAAATGAAATCATTGAATGGAATTTAAATTTTTGTTTGGGATGCTTATATTCATTTAACATTTATATACTTGCAAAAAGCATGAAATCTATAGCCCTGTAGAGTTACCAGAACAGATACCTTGGCATAAAAGAAAATGGTAAGTAAGCATTTATTTAAACTGCTCACCCATAACTATCACCAGTGAAGTAATAACAGGCACTAAAATAGCACAAACATTGTAGTCCAAATATGTAAGTGTGAAATAGAAAATAAAAAGACAAAAATAGTAGACAGCTGGGAACAACAACTGTGTTAAGATGAGAAGTGAAGTTTATCAAGGATTGAGATGTAAGAATATTTGGCTAAGGAACTTGCTTAATTCTGATAATAAAAGAACTACCAGCAATTACCCATTAGTTTTTTAATGAGAATTAAATATGAATATCAGCAAATCAAATGTAATTGGTAATTGTCACTGAAATATTTTCTTTAACTCGTTCCCCAGCATAGATGTACACATTTTTATTAAAAGTATCTTTTTTAGACATGGACAAATAAACATGTCCAAAACATAACTGTTCAAAAACCAGCTACAGACGTGTTTATACATCAATCTTAATTCTTTTTATGCCCTTCTGAGCTTGAAATGAGTCAATTGTCAACTGTAGAGGTATTAGACACTGCTCAAGTGCTTCAAGGTACCTCAGTTTTTTGTTACTATATCAAAAACAAATAAAAAAAATTCTCTGAAAATAAAAGTTTTCCCCTAATAATTGGCAGGGAATTGGTTGCAACTAATGTTCCAAGTATAGAAATATTTAAAAAATCTGAGAGTGCAATTCTCAGAAGGAGTTAATGTTTTTTTTAGTGAGAAAATCTGAGAACTATTGATAACCACTTATAATTCTGGTGAATAAAGGAATAATTGATGGCTTGTACGGAATTAAATTGATATGTTGATTGAGTCTACAGTAACATTGCAAGAAGAGAGATTCCTATAACCTGTTATAGACTTTCTAAATCAATAGATATGAACTGAAAATATAATGGCATATATTTTTTTCATTTTTACTGAGAGAATCTAAGGTCAAGGTAAGGAACTGTGTGGATTTGGAGAAATATATATTGAATAGATAATTGCTTAAATATGATTATTTTTATAGGAGAAAGCCAAGGAGAAGGTTGTTGACCATCATTAGACACACAAAAACCAGTAGAGAGATATTAAATATGTAATAGCCTTAATATTACATGTATATCTGTGTGTTGGAAAACTGAGGAGACAGATGGTGTAAATGATGATGCATTAGCTGCATACAGGATCCAATTTTTTATGAAATATCTCAGCACATTTTGTAAAGGAAGAGAATTTCAGGAAAGTGAAAAGAAAAATATATTAAGTGAAAAGTAGAGAAAGGAAGATAAAAAAGAGGGGAAAAAGAGAGGCAATGAAGAAAGAAAGGAGGAATATAGGGAGAAAGGAGGGGAAGAGGAGGAGGAGAAGTCTGAAGGAAAAATGGAATGTAGGTAAATAGATAAAGGGAAAGAAAATTTAATGTAAAAAATGAATCTAACACAATAATTTCTTTAATTCAGACACTTGGTTTCTTGGTTAATTGTGATTAAATGCTTGTACTTAAAAATGATAATTAAATGAATCTATAAATGCATTTATCTCTCAGCACACACACACACACACACACACACACACACACACACACACACACACACATACAGAGTGCAATGAGTAAATTGTCACCATTTTATATTTTTCATTTTGCACTTAGCTATGCATTCATATATGTAAATACCTACAAATAAGTTTTCTTAAAGTCAATGAGGTCAGTTTAACTGTCACTATACTCATCCAATTTTCAAATAAGTTGTTGCACATCAGAATGAAAATAGTGGATAAACTGTCAAAAAAAGTTCAAAAATTGAAAGAATACAATGAAAACATAAAAAATACAAATATTGCTAGTCAAATAGAACAAAAATTTTGTAGAAGAATTCTTGCTGACTAAGTTCATCTCATTATATACAGGGTGCGAGGAATAAATTTTCAACATTTTATATTGTTAATTTCAAGTGTGCATCAGATTCGGTAGGCCCTTTACACTCAATACAAGAATAATACAGAGAATGTTTATTACAAATACCCAGTTGCTTATCATGCCCATCAGACTCAATAGGCCCTTTACACTCAATGTGCCAAAAATACAGAGAATGTTTCATTACAAATACCCAGTTGTTTATCATGCCCCTCAGACTCAGTAGGAACTTTACACTCAATGTGACAAAAATACAGAGAATGTTTTATAACAAATACCCAGTTGCTTATTATGCCAATCAAACTCAATAGGCCCTTTACACTCAATGTGATAGAAATACAGAGTATTTCTTGTGTAAAACAAAAAAAAAATGGTTAAATAACACTAGAATTAATAAATTTTTCATAGATATGAAAAAAGGCTACAGAATATGATTGTTGAAATATTGTGACTTAAATAACAGTGAGGAAGATATTCATTCGATAAATTGACAAACAGCATAATTGTGTCATCTCAGAATTTAAAATGTTTAAATCCAGAATGAGATTTGTTTATTATCTGTAAAATCTCAAATACTCTTGCTTTCTTCCAATTCCATTCCATCAACCCTTAGCAAGAGAAAAGCCCACTTCACATTATGAATATTGCCTAAAAATAAACAATTAGATATAAAGACAAATAAAAAAGAAAGAGAAATCCCAAATTGAAAATGAAAATCCTTTTTGATTAAAGTGCATTCAGTGTCAATATTTTTCTTGTCAGTAATCAGATATTGACAATAAGCAATTTGAAAAGCAGTGAATTTAATGTTACAATCAATCACTAATGGAAATCCAATTCCCCTGTTTCATCTCAATTTTGTTTTCATTAAAATTGATGGCATTGTAATTAGAAGAAATTTGCAATCATTTTCTTTAATATGAAATAAATTGATATGTTAAATTTCAGTTTTTTTTATTCAATCTTTTTTCCTTCTTTTTCATTTTCTCCTTTTTCTTTTATCTGTTCTTCACTTCTTTTTTCATCTTCTTTTCATTCATGTTTAGCATGTAATTCGTTTTCTTTTTCCTTTAATATTTTCCTCTTTTTCATATTTCTTTCTTTTTATTATTTGTTTTTCCCCTCTCTTCCTTTTAATTTATTGTTCATGCCTTTTTTCCTTTAATTTTTTTCTTTCCTTTTATTATCGATTTTTCTCTTTTTCTTTGCACATTAAGTATGAATAAATCATACCTAATGTGTAATTCTTTTTTCTTTTCTTTTATCTTCTTTCCTCTTTTTCATTTTTTCCTTCTATTATCTCTTCAAATCATTGTTATTTTCAAAAAATTGTGAATGCAATATTCACTCAAAAAAAAAAAAGAATTATTCTTACAATACAAAATGTTCTAGCTTTAAATAACTTACAAATTGTTAAGTAGTAAAAAGACAAACCAATCAACAACTATTAAAATTATACTCATAATAAAAAATAATAGGCTTTCTACAAAGGCTTACATAAAATTATCAGGTGACTAGCAGTATAGCAGTATAGTTGCTTGGGTGTAATGAAAGCTTTAAAACTAATTCATGGTCCTGGAGCTCAGACTCAGCCTAAAGAATATTTGTGTGAAGTTTGGTGAGAATCAGATAAAAATTGTGGATTTGTAAAAGGGACATACAGACAGATAAACAGACACACACACAAACAACTTGCCTTTTATATATATATATATTATCGATTTTCTGCACTATTGTAAGAACCGCAACCTTGAAACTTCTGAATATCGTTTCTTATGTCTTTGTCTATGAGTGTATCAAATTTGATTAAAATCGGACCACTTCTTCTATAACCCGATTTTTTCACTTATTGATTTTCGATATTTATTGGGGGTACCTCGACACAAAACCTAGCAAAGAATACTCGCAGATGCTTATGGTACAACTGTGTAAATTTTCAAAAAAATTGGTTCAACCGTTTCGGAGTCTATAGGTAACAGACACACACACACACACACACACACAGAGTTCCATTTATAAATAAGTTTAGATCAGCTAAATAGTTCAACTGAATGAAGATCAAGTGAGGATAAAGAAATAGATGAAAGAGTAAATCTTTACAGCACTTCGCCATCATTATCTTGAATGTTTATTATTATCATAAGATGGATTGTCAATTATAATAAAATTTTAACTCCTATTTCTGTCATCTTGATTTTAACTTCTTTGCATCACAACAACTCAGACTGTGATCTTATGATCATTATAAACAATGTGGATTGTAAGTACATTAGTAACATTCAGTATGAAAACACAATTTGTATAAACTTTACTGACATTAAGATAGACATATTTCTTTTCTTTTTTTCTTTTTTTTTGTTCTCAATTGGAGTAGATAGACTTAACTATTGCCCGGTTCACACTCCACCCACATCTATTGAACAAGTGAAGAGGCTCATACCTTGTTTCCTGTTTAGGATGTGGTTCCCGGCTTTTCTTTTCTTTTTCTTATTTTTTTTTTTCCCCCCAATCTTCTTTCACATTTTTCTTTTTTTTTTTCTTGTTCTCAATTGGAGTAGATAGACTTAACTATCGCCCGGTTCACACTCCACCCACATCTATTGAACAGGTGAAGAGGCTCATCCCTTGTTTCCTGTTTAGGATGTGGTTCCCGGCTTTCTTTCTTTTTTCCCTATCATTCTACTCTTAAGTAGCCCCATGTGCATCAGTGGCGTCACCGCCTTGCTTGGGGTGATATGATTAAAAAAAAAAAATCCTGAACTCTGTGAGTGTAAGCCTCACTTGAAGCACATTCTTCATATTTCTATTATCATTAATATTCCAGCAAATTATCATACAAGATGGAGAGATTAGTAGGATCATTTAAGAGCACTGATCATGATATCCAACAAAAGATTGTATGAGATTGAAGCTATCCAAGTATTTTGCATACTCTGATAGAAACAGTAAGTGATAATGATTGAACTATTTTCAATCAAAGCACAGTGTGACACAACAAAACAATTATTTAAAAAGAAATAGATGCTCAATGAATAACTGGGCACAGTATAGGGATAAAGTCAGCACAATATAGTTAAAAAAGAAAAGGCCAGTGCCAAATAATAGTAAATTAAATTTTCAATTTGGCATAAACTATGTTTATATTCCACCAGAAGAAATAATTATCTTAAAAATTATTTTCTGATAAAAAACATAAATAAAATATAAAGAAGTTATTAAAGTGTAAAAGGAAATAAAACAATCAATATTCAGATTGAAAAATGTACAAAGATAAAATTAAAAATCAAAGGCAAAAATTTGTGTTGTAAGCTACAATATTGGACAGATACTATATCAATATGAAAATTATTGCATGGAGTTAGAATATTTAGATGTAGAGAAAGGATCAGTAATGATAAAAGAGGAAAATTCTGATAACTTTAGGTAAGGAATATACTTTGAAATGTTTACAAACTTTTGGCTGAAAATTTTAAATTTGAATCCATAATCTGGACATATAGTAATACATAGGCAAAAATGAAAAGTGACACAGAATAATCCAAGTGATCTTGATGTTAATAATAAGTATGGTTATTTCCTATGACTAGTATTTATTTTACTATATTATATTATAATATTTTCTATATTACACTAGTATTCATCTGAATTAGATCTTGATAGAGATGTGTCACTGAATCATCAACCAGTTATGTGAAATTTGGTAAATGCTTTTTATCAGAAAATATAATTTCCTTAATGAATAAAAATTTGCACACAGCCAAAAAGGGTGACAATTTCAAGTTTCATTTCAAGAATAATACTAAAACATTATTATGATTGTTGTAATCCCTCTTATTTGTGAATTGTTTCATTGTACTTAGATGTTCAAATGAACTATATATAAGAATAAATATTTCTGAAGTTATTCTCTCTTTGACATTTTATAGTTTTTGCTTGTTTTTGCTTTATTCCTATTTTAGCATTTGTGTTCCATAATTATTCCAGCAAGAATTAACTGAACCAAAATTAATGGTAGGTTTTGTTTTTGTTTGTTTTTTTCTGTTATATATTTATGATGATGGCTGCATCCAAAAGAACGAGCAATGATAATTATTGATTTAGACAAGAAGACAAAATAGAATAAACAGAGGGAAAAAAAGAAATGTTAATTTAGTTACACTTTACTTAATGTATATTTGAGACAAAAAACATGTCTCTGGTATATAGGCAAAAATAGATGTTGATATACAGATATATGCTTTCAAACTTAACACACGCACACACACGCGAGAGTTACTTTGAAAGTAATGCCTTGTATTTTATTATGTTAATCTGTAATGTCAGAGGCAAATATTGGATTGCCTTAACAATAAAGCAAAGTTCTTTTTGGTTGGTTACATATTGAAACTGTGTGACATTCCAGCAAAATGACATCTGACATAAAAATGCATAGAAAGCTGAAGTATATCACTGATTTCCTTCATGCAGAAAAAATTGTTCCTATTGACATTCATCAATGCTTGTTGAATGTTTACAGAAATCAGTCGATGCAAGGGCAGTTAGATATATTAGGTAAAGTATTTCAGTAATGTTGACATCAGCATAGGAGACAAGTCACATTCTGCACGGTGCTACACATCTATCAATCTATAAAATGCTCAATACTGGCAAAAGGGCATAATCAGTGATGGTGACTGTTTAGAAACTAGCATTTTGAAGCTGAAAACTAGTTATAGCCAGTGATTTTATTGTCTTTCTTGTATCTGTCATACACTAATGTGCCAAAAGTGATAGGTTAGAGGACTAGTATTATAAAAAAACACTCTCGAGTGCAGCAACTTTATATGTCATTGGTTCTACAAGTACTTTGAAAACTCTGGAAAAATTCACCATTTCATTCATTTCTGGTAGTGTCAGATCATGTTCTGTAAATAATCAATGTTGGGTAAATGTAACGGTCATGGAATTCATCAGAAAATTCAACAATGCTACAAGAATTCTGGGAAACTTGGGCTCACTGGTATGGTGTATTATCTTTGTTGAGGTACATAATTGAAAAATGTCACAAAGCAGTACAACACAGCAGTCACCAGCCAATGATATGTTTGAGCAAATTAGCAAACACAACCCATGTCATGTGAACACATGCCACACCATTATGGAACCACTACTAGCTTGAACAGTGCCTTGTTGACAATTGATAGTCATGGTTTCATGAAATCTGCACCAGGCCTAAACATGCCATCAGCCTGAATCACCTGAAACTGATTCATCAGACTCTGCTATCTTTGGCCCATTCTCCAGGATTCAATTAGCAAAATCATAAGTACAGGTAAGGCACTGCATCTAGTGTGTGTAGTTGACAGGGCACCCTAGTGGCTGTTCTATTCTGATATCTCATGGAAGCTAAAGAACATTGATTTGTTATATATGTGTTTAATACTTCCTGTATTGAATGTGGATTCTGATTTGAGTCAGTGGCATTTTTTGTTACAGCTGGCAATTTTAGCCAAAAACTTCTAGTCATAATCGTTTAGGATCTGTGGTTGACTACTACACTGTTCACAATCAGCTGTAATGTCTTTAATCAGGTATTCACAGTACATACATGAGACCTTAGATTATTTCAGAAATATCCATCTGGCACTCACCTTCATACTTTGAATTTCTTACAATTCATGTTTCCTTGCCTAGCTTGTGGTCATACTAACTCACCAGATATCAGAGCATAACTAATATAATTTGAAGCATTTCCATGATGTGGTGTTAACTACCATTACTTATACATGCATACTAAACTATAACTTTAGGCATGTCTATGTATTTTCCATAGAAATGTGTTGGGGAAATTTATTTTCGAGCATCTCTTGTTTTCAATTTTTCACAAAATATGACTAAATAAACACCAAAATTTATTTTCTGATTCATTCTTAGCTGAGTCAAGGATGTTTAGCACCTCTTTATATCTATGCACATAGATAGATTATCATTTTTTAATTTATTTGTTGAAACATTATTTGTAATGGATACTCCTATTTGAGTAGATGTTCTGTTTTTTTTTTATTAAACAGTATATTTATTTATTTCCATCTACTGACATAAATATTTGAGAAAACTTGTTAAAGAACTCCTGCTAGAGGGTGCATATTTTCTAACAAAATTTTTCAAATATTTAGACTGGTACATGTAAATAAAGAAATATTCTGTTTAATAATAAAAACAGAGCATCTGTTCAAATATGAGTATCCATTAAAACATTTAACCAAATAAAATTAAAGTATGTCAGATTTAATCCATTTCTTAAAAAATATATATGGGATAACAATAAATAAATTTTTATATATCAAGAACAGTTTTGGAGGAAAGATGTATCATAAAATAGAAAAAAGTTTTTGTGTGATACATTTCATTCTTTAAGATTTCATGGGATTAAGTTTGAATACATTGCTGCAACTACATGCGCATGAATGATTGATGCTGGGAATTTCAAATTTTTAAAAACAAATTAATGTGTTTTTGGTATATAATATAGCAAATTTCATTTAGATTCATCTTTTTCTTTTCGTCTTTGTGATCTTCCAAGAACAAAAAAATATTACCACAGAGGCACTTGCATACACTAAGGAACCTAGCAAAATTAAGGAAATTTACATTTCTTCCATCAATAATAAGCGGGGGTTGTCATAATGAATAAGAACTCATTTACTACTAAACAATAGTGACACATATAGAAAAATAAAGGAATAGAAAATAATTACTGAAACACAACAATTCAACAAAGGGATTAGAAAACTAACTAAAAATGAAGACAAATCATGGCATAGACTAATAAGCTATCACCCTAGGAATACTTAACCTTTAGGGTCTCCCTAAAACCTGCAAGACAGGCATCCCAATGCACCCCATTATTTCAAGAATAGGGAGGGCCTCTCACAAACTGACTAAAGCTATAACAAAAATTTTAACCCTTTTCCTTGGAACAATCTGTCCATCATATATAAAAAAATTCAGACAACCTAGTTGAAAAATTAAGGAGAATAAATATGACTGACAAACTCATTGTCAGTCTAGATATAAAATCACTTTATACTAATGTCCTGGGTAAAAAATGATTAGATCTTCTAAAAAAGCATCTAACTTAATCAATGATAAGCCTCTCCTTATCAATAGCTAAAATCATAAAAATCTGCCATTTGATCACCAATTGATGCGACTTTATATTTAATAATAATTTTTATAAACAAAACTTTGAATTACCAATGGATGGTCGTGGAGTGATGGCATGTACCATCTTAGAATTTTTCAAATCTGGTTCTTTCCAAAGTATTTTATCTAAATAATTTACTTTTGATATATTGATGATGTTTTATTAATATATTCCCATGATAGTGACTTACCTGATCTCATAGGTAAACTAAAAATAATTGGACATGCAATAGAATTTACACATGAAATGGAAGAAAAAAGTACCTTACTTTTCATGGAATCATGCTACACCACATTGACAGCAGCTTAAAACTTAATATTCCATAAAATAAAATAATAAAAATGACTTAATAAATGTCTATTTCCATTATGACAACAAAATGAAATCCAGAATAATCATCAGATTCTACTCAAGAGCACTATCACAGTTTGCAACCCTCAATATTTACATGAAGAGGAGAAATATATTGAAAATACTTTCAAGACCTCAAATATTTCATATTCAGTGCAAAACAAAAGGCTAATAAAATATTTAAAAATAGAATTTGTTGCAAGTACATCTACAGCAATAAAAGATTTAAAAAAAGAATGCAAAACAATGAGCTAAAAATTGAAGGAGGAACTTACTCTATCACCTGCAAGGATTGCCAAAAAGAATATATTAGAGAAACCTCAAGAAATTTAAAGAAATTTAAATAATATGAACACAAAAGAGACATTTAAAAAAAAGCACATTAAACATATACAGTGAGTGACTAATGTGTTTAATAAAGACAATTTTGACATAAAAAATGCTACTCTAAATAAGAAAATAACTCACTAAGACAAAAATGTTTACAAAGTGCTTTAATTGCTAGTTCATCCACAATGAATTTTTCAACCAGAAACAAAAATAAAAAGGATCTAAATTAAACTGGGTATATTATGTACCCAAAGCACATGAATTTTTTTCCTAAATGTAAAAATCTCAGCATCTCTCATTCGTGTGCATGTTTAATAACATCAATATAAACAAACCTAGACTGACAACTGACAACATCCTAAGGGACAAAACTCGTCATACAAAAACTTTTCCACTTTGTCATACATCTTTTCTCCAGGTATATATATATATATATATATATATATATATATATTCTTTAAGGCAAATATCATTAAAAAATGCCAAACATTTTATGTCAATTTTAATGATTGACTTTTCCAAATTATGAATAATCTTCCTGAGGCAAGGAGGAAATGCTGCCAAAATTGTCATTTCAGAAGAAAAATACAAGAAATATGGTTCAAGCTTTCAATTTTCATCAGGACAGGTAAGGAAAATTGGTGGGTTTTGTAGAACTAGTGAGTTTTGTCAGAAAGAAATATTGTCTGTATCTACAAAAACATCTCCTCTCCCCTCAACCACTCCCCAAAAGATATTCAACAGAAACACAATAAAACTTAGCTACAGTTGCCCCAAGTACATTACACAGATAATAAAAAAAGTACAACACAAAAGTAACCAACAAACCACCTACCCATTTAGAACTGTAGAACAAAGTATAAATATTCCTTAAACAGCAATTTCCTGCAAAACAATATAATATAAAAAAATATGCATAGAAGGAAATGAAGGACCCTGGAAATAGAGAAACTATGCACACAAAACATCTTTTACCACTAGTAAATGCATGAACAATAAAACTCTTTCTAAGCATATATGGGAACTTAAAAATAAAACACACCAAATATATCATGTACCAGCCTACATAAATAAATTAAAAAACTGTAAACTTTGTCTGGAGGATAAAATAGCAATAATCACCTTCCTAGCCCAATGCAACATTACTAAATGAATGATTGGAACTTATCCCAAAATGCAGACATGAAAACAAATTTTTACTGTGTTACTTAAAATTGAAAACTAAAAATCAATATCTTATAAAGAAAATTGCAAATATATGCGCTATATACATAGATAATATAAATTAAGCTTTAAACAAAGCCAATACTTTACACCAAGAAAATAAAATAGCCAACCCTCAAAAGGAAAATAAAATAATAAATAAATAAAATAAATAAAAAATAGATTATCAAACTATAGGAATGCACACATAATTACAACTAAGTAAATTTAATAATAATAATCAATATTGAATAAGTAATGAAAAAATACAAAATACTCTAACTACTCAATAATAAATAATGTTTCTAATTTATTTGTTCAAACATTATTTTTAATGGATGCTCATCCTTGAGTAGATGCTCTGTTTTTTATAATTAAACACTATATTTTATATATATATCTATCAGCCAGATATTTGAGAAATCTTCTTAGGAAAAGATATATTCTCTGGCAGGATGACAACCTGTGACCCCTAGACATAGAGGAAGCCATCAATTGATCTGTCTTAACCATTCAACCATGAAGCAATTTGCAGTTAAACAAAGTCAAATTAAGCCATATTAATACATAAATGCCAGATTTTTTGTAATATTCATATCTGCTCTGTTTTCATATCCTAATGTAAAAAAATTTAAACAAAGACAATTTTATTTCACGAAATGTTACAGAAAGTTACGAAATGGAATTAACCAACATATTTTTAATTTATTTGTTTGAACATAATTTTTCATGGATACTCATATTTGAGTAGATACTCTGTCTTTTTTTTATAATTAAACAGTATATTTATAATAAGTTTGATAAGCTCTGGAAAACAAATCAATTTCCAAATGAGAATATTGATTTAATTCACTAGAGTTTTCAAAACTTTTTACATTGTTGACACTTTTTTTGAAAATAATTTATTTTTTAAATTACATTACTTATGCCAAACCAAGCCAAATATATAATTCAAAATTTATTTTAAAAAAAACAATTTAATGAAACATTTAGTTAAAAATTAAATAAAGAACAATTACAAGGTGAGTTTGGAAAGCTCTCATCTAAATAATTCAAGAATATTTTTATTTTTATATTAAATTTTATGCATTTGCCATGAGGATATTTTAGTATTTTTATTCTTTCAGATATTAAATTTATCAGATCTGCTATCTTCCCTTGTGGCACATCCAATCAAGCTGCATTCAACAGGAAGCAAATTTTCTGGACATCTTGCTTTTAAAATGGCCAAGACATGTTTAAAAGCTTTGAATGTCAGATGCTATCTTTTTGAATCTGTCAATGAATTGCTTTTAAAAATTTCTGCTCTCATCATTCAGATTCATTTCAGATAGCCAAGGTTAACATGTTTTAACTAAACATTTCTATTTTCGTTGTATAGAATGTTTAAATTCAAAAAGGCTAAATTTGATTGTATCATGACAGCTGTCATATCCGAATGTATTTATCAAAATGTTTTTAAAATTTGAATATTTTTATTTATTGATTTTAACATTGAAGATTAAGAACATAAAGCAACAATGTAGCCTTTTATATTTTATTTTTATTTTTGAAAAGTTTAAAATATACTGAAAAGTATTTGTGAAGTTTATAGACAAGATATGATGAATGATAAAAGGTGTCAAAGGTGGTTAGAATTTTTTGTGCTGAAGGTTTCTTACTGAATGATGTTCTGCAGTTGGGCTGACCAGTTTAAGTCGATATTGATCCATTGAAGCTATGACTCAAAAATAATCAGTGTTTTGTGAAGCTAGGAGACACCAAATGTAATATTCTAATCAAACATTTAAAATCATTTGCACTAGTTAGATATATTAGTCATTATGTATGATTTCCACACAAATTAAACAAAAAAACCTGGACCTATATCCTCTATAATTTGTTACTTGACCTATATGAACCTGGAATAGTTGACAGAATTTCCATAAATATATCATCCCCAATTTATTGTTTCATAACTCTGCTGATTTGAAACATCTAGACTACTGTGTTTTGGAATATCATGAAAAGGAAGACTTAACCCATTGCTCTACATTACTTAACCTGACAGCCAACATAAACCTTATCACAAGGCTAGTTATAGTAAGCAACTCTACAGACTTTTAAGAAAAAGTGAAGTGACACAGAAAAGACAAGGATAACAATAACAAGATGTTAAGTGACAAAAGTTACCAAAGTCTGACAACTTTTATTATATTTATTATGCTGTTGTTATAGTTTAAACAATCTCTTGGGCTACCATAGAACTGTTGTTGGTGTCCACTGCTGGCAGGCTTGGATTGTCAGTGTGTGCAGCTAACATTTTGTAGGCCAGGGAATAAGGCCTGGGTTGTTAGTTATTTCTGCACCAGGCTGATTATATTGGTTTATCAGATTTTGCCATAGTTGGGTGATATAAAGTTGGGAATATGTTTTGCTATCGGTAGTAATCATTTACTATTTCGGAGATGCTTCATGGAATTAATGATCTCAAAAAATATATTTTTGGTATATGAAAACAAAACGTTTCACTGAGTCATGGTCACATGATGTACACACCAGAGCTTTGAGATGAGTAGCCTGGGTATAAAATAACCTCTTGACCAAGGCATTCAATTTTTACTGTCCATGAAGCTGAGGGTGGTTTTATTGAATAAACTTTTGCTGTTTTTCAAAGTTGCACATGTATACAATTTTATTCTAGAAAATATACTTATTTTTCTTTTAAATGCCTTTGTTTTTCTTTAATAATAATTTATTCCCAATTACCTGACATATACCATGCATACATGAATATATACAGATCTGGTGTGTATTATCCCTGACCAACCCCTCACTGGCCAAAGAATAAGGCTGATTGGGTGGGGCGGTGGGGGGTAGACAGTGCTTTGTGACCCTTACTATCTTGTCAACCTTTGCTTTTTTCAACCTACATTTACATACATTACAAATTAAACTAAGCACAACTATTAAAAGGTGAAAACATTTTGTAGATTTTGATGTCATTCTGTTTTTTTTGTCCCAAAATGAGAATTCATTTTTCTCATGTTAATTGAAAAAAAAAAACACTATATAAAATTTTTTATCCATAATGTTGAATGTGTTAAAATTATTTAACATTTTAACAAGGAAAATCTCAAGTTGATGTTAAAAATAGCTGCAAATCATTGTTGATTTATTTAAGGCATGTCTCTAATTTGTATTCAGATATGTTGTATTTAGTTTTGGATGTGTGTTGTGATGCAGTGGATATTGGATCAGAACAAGAAATCAGAGAGCTGAGTACAAATTCGTTGCATTCACTTACGTGCAAATACCTTTTGCGAAAGGTAATAATCCATCTCTTCCCTCCAGCCATGAGTAAAATAACAGGACAGATTGGCTGGTAACCAATCTACTGCAGAAAGTAATGGCAACCTATTGTGGGAAATTCTTTTGTGTAGTCAGTTATGTCTCTTTCAAGACATAATCACCATAGCATGTATCATGTATGGCACTAAATGATAAAGACAAGACAATAATTAGGCTGCAATAAAATGTTTATTTAATATGAATACAACCTTATGAAAATGGAAATGGAGTAGCACATGTAGTAGTTGGGACCTTGTATCATAGATTTGGCAGATGTAAGGGCACAAACCCTATCAAAGCTAGTTAGTCAAAATATGATATGTGACCCCTTGGTCAAAATACAGCCTTGAGGATTTCCTGTTTACTGATTATCAGGACAGCTGATAGGAACAGGCAGACAATAACAGAGAGTAAGTTTTCTCCCCTACCATTGGAAGTCAAAATGGTTAAATGATATTATTTTCATTTCGAGATGCTAAGGCATATATTAGGAGGGGGAAATAGAGATCTCGTACCTAACTTCAACATGCTGGTTTTGTATCTTTTTAATAAAACTGGGGTGGAAAACAAAATTCAGTGAGACAAGGACCAGTGATGAATTGATGCAAACCAGCTGAAATAGCCTGGCCCCAGAGATATTGCAAGAGACGGTCAGTTCAAATTCAACAAGATAAAATTGAATAAACCATTGTCCTGTGGAGAAAATAGATCACAAATATTATGCGCTACTGAAATACTAGCCAACTGATATTTTTTTTGCATCACATACTTTGACTTGCTTGGAATTTTGTATCTATTCAATATATATAAATATATATTAATTTAAATCTGGTTTTTCATTATATATCGTTCCTTTGCATATCTGGTCTAACCTAATTGGATGATGACAAATGATCCTGCTTTGGATGATCCAAGATCAACAACCACAACATGGCTGGAATCAGTAAAAGGTCAGAAAGGTTGGCTGGACTCAACCAGGGGTTGTGTTATAGTTATATTGAAGGTGAGAAGCAAGGAAAAACTGAGTAACATACTAACAATTTTGAGTAAATGGATAACAGAATGAGGATGACAGGGATATACAGTAAAGAGGCAAAAGATATTAAGAGCAACAAAAACAGGAAGTTGTAGAAAACCATGTTTGCCTAACTCTTGAAAGGACATGGCATACAAACAAAGATTCTCATTTTTGGAGAATTCCAAACATTAAGTTTCTCTTTTCTGGTGTAGAGTGAGGCTTAAAGCCTTATATCTTTCATTCTCACACTTTGCCAGAAATTTTGTACTTTCTCACACATCCAATAATAAATGGATATGAATAGAAAATATCTGAATATAGACAATATTGATATTAACTACAACTTCTTGAATAGCCGATTAAAACCTCCAAATATTCTGAATCCAGTTTAGCTTATCTGGTTTTATTATTAGGAACGTTTGTTCTTTTTATTTTTGTTATCTACTGAAGCACCTTTCTGGCAGCAAATAGAAAAAGAAATAAATATTACCTAAATATATACATGCATTTGTGATGCACAATGCATAAGACATTGTAATCATTCAAAAGAATATGGCTGTCTCATTTCTTATTTTATTTCTGATTTATTTTTTCCTTGGCAGTTTTTCAGTACATTTGGAAAGCAAAATTTTTAACAGAGCCATGAAGAGTTGACCTTCTAAAGCCAATGAAATGGAAACAGACAAGGCTTAATCCTCCCCAATTAATGGCATTACACATTTGAATAGGCAACATATTTTTAAGATGATGAATATCACAGACAGAATGTTTTTGTTAGGTATTTTGTTTTTTATGAACTTGTACAATTATTCAGTGTCATACAAAGATTTTGTTTAAGCAGATTGATGACTTATAACAAATTAAGGTTAATTCTTCTATTTCCATTTTTAAGTTGTCTAAAATTCTAACGGTGTTGTCATCCCCTACAGAGTGCATCCGCATCATGCTATTTTCACCAGAATATTTTTCCAATTTTACATCTTATAGATATCATTTTATAATATAAAAATATAAAAACTTATATCATTATTACATGCTAACAATGTACAAAACCTGAAATATATATATATATATATATATATATATATATATATATAAAGTGGAAATTGGTGTCAACACTCAGAACCAACAATCTGTTTCATACTAAACGCAATTGTCAGATTATTGCATTTAGCATGAAATAGACTGTTGCCTCTGGGTGTTAACTTCAGTCCCCAATTTGTGTACACTTCATCCCTGATATTGAGTGCTTAATCATAAATAAAGCAAACTGTAAAACTATACTTTATTATATATCTATATATAGTCATCTGCAGACAGATCTGTTTCGCTGTATCACAGCTCATCAGTACGGTTACACATCCGATTGCTTTTTATCAAGGATTGAAACCCGACCGAATTGGCATCAGTCGGCGATTCTACCTCTGAGCTATGGGCGCTCCGTAGAAGGAGCAGACATTTTGCATGTATATTATCATTATACAAATGATGGATTTTTATTTTATTAATCAGACAGATTTGGTTACTTAGACATCATTTTTAGGGGATACTCTTATTTAAGTAGATGTTCCATTTATATGTATTTACTTTTGTCTATCAGCCTGAAAATTTAAGAAAATTAATTAAAGAAAAAATATTTACTTTCTCCTCTCTCTCTCTCTCTCTCTCTCTCTCTCTATATATATATATATATATATATATATAGGATCAGCAATTAACTGTGGAAATTTTTTCAACATAATCTCCTTCCTTGTCAATAAAATTTTGTAGAAGTGAATATTTATAATATTGATTGTAGTTTATACTGAGAAAATTTCAAGTCCAAATTCAGTTATCAAGCTATATCCTTATTAACCCTCTTTATTAATATATGTTAGCATACATATATATCTGAAAATATAATGATACACACAGACACACACATGTGCATCTGTGTGTATATGCATGTAAATACACACACAAAAACACGTAACCAGTTGAATATATATATATATCCTACTAATATTCTACTAAGTATATATATATATATATATATATATATATTTCATTTGGAAACAAGTCATTTCCACAGCCTAGGTTTTTACCTTTCAGCACCTTCAGGCAATTTATAATACCTGATTTTCTAATGTTTTCAAATGCACAACAGGGTTTTTTTAACTCATGACTGGAATTCTTAAACAACCCAAAATTTCAGAATTAGAGAGCAGTTTTAAGGATCTTAAATACTTTCTTCCAGGTTTGTATGATCCTTGGATGTATTTTTGGGTGTGATTACATCTGGACATTATTTCTGATCTTTCATATAGTAATGTTTTTTTGTTCTGGAAACAATATTATGGCTAACTTTTCTTCTTAACACAATCTGCAGACAGCACTTCTGTTGTAAGGTCTGGCTTTTTTTTATTTTACTCCATGTTATAAGATTATATTTTTTTATTATACTCCATGTTATGAGTTTATAAAAGTGTCTCAAATAGTGATCATAAAGGCAAATTAGAATACAAACATCAGTTAAACAAACAAATGAAAAATAATACTAGAAATCAAAACATTATTTGTTTCAACCCACCATTTTTCTTAGAAGTAAAATCCAAAATTGGGCAAATATTTTTAAATTAATTAATAAACATTACCCAGAAAACTCAGAATTAAATAAAAATATTCAATAGAATTTGAATTAAATTAACTTATAGCTGTACTAGTAATTTAGAAATTTACATAAAAAACAAAATAAATGAAACTTAAACAATAACGTGCAATATAATATCACTAATAAACAATGTAACAGTAGGAAGAAAAAAAACAAATGACCATTTGATAGACTTTGTAAAACAGAAGGGATTATTTACAAAGCAGAAGTACATGATACAGATGGACAAAGAAAAACATATTTAGGATTTACAAAAGTTATTTTTAAAAATGTATGTAATAACTACAAATCTACATTCAAGCTGAAAAACCTTAAAACTAGCTAACCACATGTAGAAATTAAAACAAAAAATGTAAAAGTGTTATATACCCACTTCGAGTATATACTTTGATGATGACAAAGATTAAAACTTGAATCAAAATGACAGGGAATAACTCGCTGCCTCATCAACAAAAATAAACTAATTTGCCAAGCTCAAAGCAAATGTTGATTATCATTACAAGATAAATCAATAAAATATAAAAGAATTATTTTTATAATTATGAAAACCCTCTATAAAAATAATCTTAATATGAAGATAAATATACTTAACTATTTAAACAGGTTTTTATTCTGTCTAATAATATTCTGTCTAATATATCATAATACTAGAAATGGTTCTCCCCATTTTTTATCACCTGTAAATAGCACATATATTAGGAATTAGTACAAATGAAGGTAATCATATTTAAGGCAATATAGAGAACATTTATTTTCCTTTATAAAAATATAGCAAAATACTGAACTTGCCTTTTGTTTATTAATATTAATTTTATCTTTATTACTCTCATAACTCATGTCTGTCTCTCTTATTAAAATACTTCTAAAATCCAAACAAAGTGATAAGAAACTCAAAAATGAGAAATAATTTTATAGGAAACTATAATAAATATCAGATAAGAAATAACAATAGTTAAACTAAAATCTTGGTTCAAATTTATTTTCTCTTGTTTTTCTTGATGTTGAAAGGTATTAAAAGATTGTATATTTTAAAGAAATGAAAAATTAAAATAACAAGCCATAATGAGTTGTAATTACTAGAATTTAACATAATTCATTTTCTCAAAAAATACAAGATAACCAAAACTTTATACCTATGAATTTGTCAATATCAAAATATTATCCATAACATTTTGTGATAAATTTACTAATAATTTAATTCTCTTAATAAAACATTGAACAGGTGAAGAGGCTTATACCTTGTTTCCTGTTCAGGTTGTGGTTTCTGGTTTTTCTCTTCTCCAAACTTTTTGCTCTTTTTTTATTTTTATTTTTTTTCAATTGAAGTAGATAGACTAAACTATCGCCCGGTTCACACTTCACCCACGTCTATTGAACAGGTGAAGAGGCTTATCCCTTGTTTCCTGTTCAGGTTGTGGTTTCCAGTTTTTCCCTTCAAACTTTTCACCCTTTTTTTTATTTTATTTTTTTTTCTCAATTGGATTAGATAGTCTAAACTATCGTCCCGGTTCACACTCCACCCACGTCTATTGAACAGGTGAAGAGGCTTATCCCTTGTCTCCTGTTCAGGTTGTGGTTTCCGGTTTTTCCCTTCAAACTTTTCACCCTTTTTTTTTTATTTTTATTTTTTTTTCTCAATTGGATTAGATAGTCTAAACTATCGCCCGGTTCACACTCCACCCACGTCTATTGAACAGATGAAGAGGCTCATCCCTTGTCTCCTGTTTAGGTTGTGGTTTCCGGTTTTTCTCTTTTCCAATCTTTTCACTCTTACGTAACCCCCTGCGCATCAGTGGTGTTTTCGCCTTGTATGGGGTGATATGATTAAAAAAAAAACATGTTATTTCGAATATTTAAAGAAATAAAAGTTGTTTTTATATCATGAAGATATTTATACAATAGTAATATCATATTTTAAAAATTTAAACCCAATAAAAAAAGGAGGAGACTGTATTTGATGTTTCTTTGATATAAATGAGGGATAAATTTTCATGAAAATTTTAATAAAGATGTTTCTTAGATATATACGGATAAAATATTTAAAGCAGAACTAGTGAGTCAGTTGTTTGTACATACAAAGAGCAGAAAACAGAAGATGGGAATTCTATCCTTAAAAAGGATAAAAATAAATGAAAATAATGTAATCTTTCTCTTTCTAAATAAAGTGAAGAGTTTCTAAATAAAACAAAGAATTTTATTTGTAACTCCACACAAATTACAAGATGAGGAAACCTAATGAAAATAATAAATACAAAGAGTTTCACTGAAAGATTACTGACATATGTCTTTATAAACTCCTCACTACTTTGAATTTATTCAGAGAGTCATTAATATATTGAACTTCTTCATAAACTCATAAATACATTGAACATCATCATAGTAATCAATACATTGAATATCTTGATAATTATTAATATATTGAGTTTCTTTATAGTCATCAATATATTGAAATTCTGAATTTATTCATGAAAACATTGAACCTTTCTCAATAGTCATCAATACATTGAACTTCTTCACAGAATCACCAATACATTGAATTTCTACTTAGTCATCAATACATTAAACTTACTGATAGAGTCATCAATACATTGAACTTCTTTAAATTATCAATATATTGAATATCTTCATATCAGTACACTGATCTTTTTCATAGTCATTGTCATGTAGGAAGAAAGTCTCAATACCAACATGTGTGGTTGAACATGGATCTCCAGGCAACAAATGTATTTGTTGAATGGATTGTGCTACTGGGATCACATGACCATAAATATTAATATATAAAGCACTCAAACAGAAGACTGAGTTTGTTCTGGTACAGGGTGTTCCAGTGTATTCTATTATTCTGTGTATTTGATATTCAGTATTCTGTGTGTTCCTACAGCATTATTGTGTATTATTTGAAGAATTTGATAGTACATTGATTTCATATGAAGATACTGAAATATTATAACTTGCAAATAGTGAATTACCAAAAGTTCTCTTCAGATTAGCGTTACAAAAACCAACATTATAGAAGTGGCAACAAAAATAATGTTCACACTAATGTTAGAACAGTGACAATGAAAATTTGAACTTATGCGACTCACAAAAATAGCATTATAACAGAGGCAATGAAGATCTTATTTTGAACATCGACAAAGATCTCGTTTTGAATTTTGACAAAGATCTCATTTCATGAAGATCTTGTTTTGAACATTGACAAAGATCTTGTTTCTGAACTTTCATGAGGACTATAGAGAAAAAATACATATTCTACACATAGTAAGTGAAATATTCAGCAGAATAAAAGGACAATGGAAGAACTGAAATCAATAATACTTCAAATGCTATTGCTGCAAATGCAACAGCAAGAACTTCAGTTACAACAAAAAGACCAACTCATTCACTCCAGAGGCTATTGTGAATTCTATTAGTGAGTTTGTCTACAAACCAGATAAAGAAATAACTTTTCAAATGTATTCCAGAAGATATGAATGAATCTTCAATAAGGATTGTGTGCAGTAGAATGACAAAAAAATCTGACTATTATTAGAAAAATTGCCCCCTGCTGAACATGAAAAATACATAAACTTTATTTTGCCAAAACAACCAAGCAAAATAAATTTTGAAAGAACTGTAGGGATATTATCAAAATTTTCAGAGACAGAAACTCTGTTTAATGCTTCGTGGAATTGTTTAAATCTAGTAAAGTGTAATGATGACAATTTTGTCATCTATGCAGGAGTTGTCAATTGACAGTGTGAGAAGTTTAAGTTAAGTGAGTTAACTTATCATACCAACAAAGTACCAACCCTAGCTCATCTGACAACACTCCAGCTGAAACCTTTTCTATATTAGAAAGCTTTCACCAACCTCTTCAGAATAAAAAATCTTTGCAAAGTTTGGCATTGTGGTGAACAAAGCAGGTTCTAAATTTAAAAATTCAAATCTGTCTCATTTTAGAAATAAACAAATTTTCTTGATTTTACAAAATTTGCATAACACACACAAAACTTGCAAAATTTCACACCTCGATGTGAAATGATTGTCATCCACTGGAAAGCCCAGAATCACATCAGGAGTGAATTCCCAAATGAAATAAAAGATGGGTCAAGTTTGACCCCTGTCAGAAAGGGATGAGATGGGCATAGTTAACATGTACCCTTGAAAAATGTCATATTATTATTGCCTCTCTCTTTCTCTCTCTCTTTCTCTCTCACCACCTTCTTTTTAATCATTCAACTCTCACCTCCTTCTTCTTCATCATTCACCCATCTACTTGATGACCACTGCACAGAACCCTTTAAGACTGAGTGAATACTTCAAAAACACTCCTACCCAACAAATGCTCATACATGCATACATATTTCTAACAATTTACTACTATGAACTCTACCCTTAACTTCTTAATAATGTTTCTAATTGAACATTAACTTCTACAATTCATGTTATCCTTTTCTATCAATAAATTTCTATTTTAACATGCAGAATGTATATTTTTATTCTTCCACAAATTCACATATGTCAATCTACAACCTTCTGATGATAACAAATAAATCCTAAGTTGTAGGGAGTTTGGTTATGTATGACACAAGGCTGAATCAAAAAACATTAACCATCTCCCTATAGCTTCAGTGTACCTGATTCCATTGTGTTAGACAACAGGACGCAGTTCACATCGAGTGAATTCAAGTTATTCTTCAGGTCCCTTCAAATACAACATATTACAATGCCCCTATATCATTCAAGATCGACCAAACAAGTAGAACACTTTGTAGAACACATGTTTCAAAAGGTCTCAGAAGGGGAGGAGTCAGATGAGAAAACTACTCAGCCAAACAGCTGATGCTTTGTTTTAGTTTCGTTTAAAAAAAAGAAAAGAATTATAACAAAATTTTAAGTGTGGACCCAACACTAAAAAATACAAACTCCAGAGGATAGACTCCAAAAAGAATCATCTCAAAAGGGGAGGGTATTATGAAGGAAGAAAGTGTTGATACTGGCACCTGTGGTTGAACACAGATCTTCAGGCAACAAATGTATCTTTTGAATGGATTGTGCTACTGGCATCATGTGACCATAAATATTAATATAATTTCACATATGTCAATCTACAACCTTCTGATGATAACAAATAAATAAATTTCAAACAGAAATCTGAATGTGTTCTAGTATTCAGTATTTCAGTGTATTCTGGTATTCTGTGTATTCAGTATTCTATGTGTTCTGGTGTTCTACAACATTACTGTGTATTATTCAAAGGATTTGTTAGTACGTTGACGTTACGCAAAGAAACCGAAATATTATAACTGGCAAATAGTGAGTTATCAAAAGTTCCCTTCAGATTAATGTTATGAAAACCAACATTATAGAACTGGCGACAAAAATAACTTTCACACTAATGCTATAAGTCATCAATACATTAAATTTCTTCAGAGTTGTAAATATGTCAAAATTCTTCATAATCATTAATGCATTGAACTTATTCATCGAGTCATGCATATATTGATATTCTTCATAGTCATACAATGAACATCTTCATAGTGTCATCAATACATTGAAATTCATCACAGGCATAAATACATAGAACTTCTTCATAGAATCATCAATATATTGGATGCTGTCAAAGTCATAAATCAACTAAACATCTTCATAGTCACCAATCCCTTGAACATATTCATAGTCATCAATACATTAAACTTATTCATAGTCATCAATACATTGAATTTTTTAATAGCCATTAATACTTGTCTATATTTCTGAGATGAGGTAGTATTTACAATATTTACATTATTGGGACTTTGTTGCCATTTGTACGACATTTTGGCCATTGTATGCTCCAGCCTTCTTCAGGTGCTAGGAATTCCGAACTGAACCCTTTATTACAATCACTGGGGTATATCATTCTCATTCCTTGCATAGTAATGCCTTGATTGGAAGTGATGAGTTATCTCCCTCTAACCCTGCAAGTTACTCATTCATCACTGTTGTAGCTGTCAACAAAGATGAGGACAATGGTCCGAATAATGTAAATATAGCCATTAATACATTGAACTTCTTCATTGAGTTTTTAGTACTTTGAGATTATAATTATTCTTTATTTTTTACCTATATAATTTAAGTCAAAGTTGCAAAATTCAAATTTTACTGTTTTAATTTATTTGGATGAATCAATATTTTAAATAATTCCTGTGATGTTAAATATAATGTCCAACAAATGATAAAATTGTTATTCTTTCTCTTGACTTGATTAAGATACTGTTTTTTTTTTTTTTTTACTTTTGAATAATTTGCAAATTTTTCTTCTAGTAGCAATTACTTATATTATAATAATTTAATTGAAACCATCTTCGTTAGTGGCATCATTTTTTCTGAGTAAAATACAGTCATTTTGTCATAATAATACAACAAAATTGCATTTCTTTGTTACTAACTTATTTTGAATATTGGACAAATCTGTAAATGGGTAATGCTATTTGTATTTCTTTGTAAGACTGATTTCCCAATAAACAAAATCTGTTTCTTTGAAGAAGACATTTATAACAAAAAGAATGACCTTCCTCTACCATCTCATGACATTCAAGTAGTCGTTGACCTTAATTGGGAAAGGCTTCAAGCCTTTCATTTTTATGCATAAAACAAAGAGAAGAATAGATTAAAAGACAAAATAGACCCCATCCTAAAATCCTTTGTTAAGAAACCAAATAAATTATGTCATCCTGGAGGAAGCCTCATCAAAATGGCAGACAGTAAGGGTTTAATTTCATGGTTCAGTAATTCTTCAGGCTAAAGAAAGGGAAAAGGTTAATTGGTATCATGGCTCAGATGAGCTGATCCTTCAGTTAAGCCATCTCATTTGTGACTTAGGTCATTTATCAATGACCAATCAGCTTTCATTTAGAAAATCACATGATCAATCAAAAGTCTATCTCTGCTGAACACAACAGAGCCACATAACTCAACCAAACAAAATTAGTCAATCTAAAATATAATGAAGATCTATCCTGAAAGGCTAAATTTCTCTATGGTATCTATCATGTTTTTGTTAATAGTAATATTTAAAATCTTTCTGTGTCACTTTATGAGTAGAAGAGAATAAATCACCCACTCACATGTGGTGTCACTTTTCAAGACAACTTTTACTCAAAAGAATGGATCAATATTATCATAAACAAAAATATGTTTAAAGGCTGATCCATTACACTAATTACAAAATTTAATAAAAGACAATATTTTTTATTAAAAGCCTACCTACATTGTTTTGTTTTTAAATAGAAAATCATGGAAAAAGTAAATGTTATTGAATGCACAATAAGGTGAAGACAATAAAACTTTGACTTAAAATTAAGGAATATATCTTCAAATAGATTTTTTTTAAATCAAGGAAAATAGCTTCAACCAAGAATTTTGCTTAAAGCCAAATAACATAGTTTCAATAATTACTTAGATAGTTAAAAAAAGTTTTTTAAGACAATGAATGATTCTAAGTTGTTAAATTTTCAGGTGAGGATAGTAAACATTATCATCTGTATCCTGATACAGTTTCTCAAAAGCAGTGATGGAATTTTATTTATTTTTATTTCACAGAAAATTATTGTTTAGTTATTTTTTTAAAATTATTTTTCACCCTTTTTTATTTTTTTATTGGTTTAAAGAGAAAAAAAATTCAAAATTTGATAAATTTACATTTCTTACATGAAACATTTTCATTATTAACTTTTATTTATTGTGGCAGTTGCTTGCCGTGTTCAATTTTATACTTGATTTGAAGTGATCTGGATAGATTAAATATCTAAATAAGTAATATTGATTATTGAAATAATAACATTAGATAAAACATACCAGGAATAAAAATTATCTAAATTTTCAGAAAATCTAATATCAATTACATATATAATACTGATTATGTGATATTAATGATATTGATTATTTAATAGATAACAAATGACAAAACAGTAGAAAACTGGTAGCAAATATACACGGTTGACTATGACATTATGTTAAATCTAAAACTATCCTGTGTGATACTTTTTCCCTTTGATGTCACCATTATTTGTGTGTTTCAATCATAGTAGACACAACCTGAAAAAGTGCACTTTCCATACACCCTGACACATGAGGAAGGTTGAGGAATAGATTGTTAGAAATATTGTGGAATCAAAAAAAATGAAAAGAAAAAATTAGTAATATGATCAACTACTGAAATGACAATGACTCATTTCAAAATTACTGTGTATATTTTTGTTAATTAATCAGCTATAGAGAATCAATTAATCAACTGATTACCTCCAAGTATATTTAACAGAGTTTTATACACACACACACACACACACACACACACACACACACACACACACACACTACAGTATATTTTCTTAGAAAAAGGTATATGCAAATGGTTCTAGAAAAATCTTGTTTTTAACCTCTGTATTCCCCTAGGTTTTAAAAAAGGTGCTCATAACTTTTGCAAGCTCCTCATTGAGAAAGTGATATAAAATATATGAATTTAATTCTAATATATATATATATATATATATATATATATATATATATAAAATGGATGACTCTCTCATGTTTTTTGATGCATGAGCATCCAGAAGCTAATTTTTTAGAAAGTTTTAACAATCCAATTTTGCTGTTATTTGTAACTATTAGTTCCCATATAAAATCCCATATAAATGAACTATAGTTCATTTATATGGGACTTTAGAAGAAACCCACTATTTATGACCAATACATCGATGACATCCTAATCAAAACCAGATCCATTGAAATTTTAGAAAAACATTCTGTTTTAAAGATCACTTATGAACTAAATATCGATAAAATTTTTATACCATTTCTAAAAATTCTCATTGACTGTAACAATGATAATTTTAGATAAAGAAAAAAAAGAAAAATCACAAAACTCCTTGTCTATGCCACAACATTCAACATTTGTCTCTACCAATCCTGAAGATGACATAAGAAAGTTGAAATCTTGGAGCATACTTCTTCCAAAAATGTATTTCATGCAAATTCTCACAGAATTTCTTCTTGTTTGAGAGGGACCATTTGCAATTTGGAAAAGTTGATCATTAAATTTAAATTGATCAACACAAAATGTTTGTGTCTTTAATAATATTTGCTTCAAAGAACATATGCTGCAACACAGAATATATATATATATATATATATATAAATTCAGATAAAAGTGCAATATATTTGCATTTTTGAGAGATTTCAGATTTTAAGAATTATATTTTTAAGTAGGTATAAAAATATTATTAGATTTTTCAAATTTTTAAACTTAAGAATGCTCAAAAATATAAGGATGTAAAATTCAAAGTAAATTATGCTGGATGCTAAGTGATATAATTTATTACATTATAAACAAAACACATTTTTCCTTTCACCTTTATTCATATATATATATATATATATACATATATATATATAATCTTTTTTTTAATTCCTCACTCCATTAAACAAAGAAAATTTGGTTGTATTTGTTTAATATGTTCGTCACATGCAAAGTTTTTGTTTCCACTTCATTTCTGATAGTTTTATGTTCAGTTCGGATGCACCTTGACAGGAGATGCACTAACAGGAAGTAGATTCTTATATATTTTCCTCTGTGGAAGGCACTTCTTAGTAAATAGAATATTGTTACGAAACCATTTGGGTCAGCAACACATAAAAATACAATTTTTGTTGGAATAATGCTGAAGGGAGTGAATTAAACTATAAAGCAAAATAATTTTATACAGAAAGGAAATTTAATATAGCACTCAAAAATATTCAGCAAAAACACAGGAATAAGGTGACAAAACTACAATATACCGGACACTAGAACAGGTTCAACTTCGTACTAGTTTTACACAATATTCACTGGAAATTAAGAGGTGAGTCTAATAAGGAAGATATTTCTAGGAAATTTAGGCAGAATGGAAAAAGATCATTCAACTCAGCTAAAGATTACGTATATATGTAACTATACACAGCTAGGGTTTGGTCACAATGATTAGCAAAACAATCTTTACCTTTCATGGTATTCACTGGATGTTGAGGAAGGTCTTCGTGTGGAAAATTTCAGCTGGTAGCTTGATGAAAAGTTTTTTCGACGTCTTGAATGAATAGCCAGAGAGAGGTCTATGTCTGGCTGGTAGCCCAACAACTCTGGGGTTTTCTACTATTTCTTCCCTTTTATATAGAAACAGGGGCCTATATTCATTGGCCCTCTCTTTCTCTAGTCTTTTCCTTCTTTTCACTGTAACCATACTTACCAGGCTATTTAATTTCTTTTTGGGAAGAGTAGAACCTGACCCAGTAATCTAATTTGCACTACTCTCTTTACTGGAGTGGTAGAACACTGACCGAATGACCAGTTACTACTACATTTTGGGGATTGGTGACAACCTGACCAAATAACCTAGTTACTACTATTCATGCTAAGGTGACTATTTTTAGTCATGACCCAAGGCTTTTGAGGCAAAAAAAAGTTTCTAACTTCCTTGTTACAAAATTAATGTTATTTCTTCAAATCAGCAAACATCTAACAATAGTTTTATTCAAAATGCAGATGTAAGTTAGAATGTGGACACTAACTAAATAAGAAACCAAGTTGTCACTTTGTAATTTATGCAGTGAGGAATTTTTATATTTACAAAGGAAAATATAAAATATATTAATTACACTTTTGAAAATAAATATATTCTTTTTACAAATTTATAAATAATTGATGAAAAGTTAGGCTTAAACTTCAATGACGTTACAAAAAAGAAATTTTACTTCTTTGTCATTCTTATTTTTTTCTTTGTTTTACTGCTTCAAGTTTTGCAATGCCATGACTGAAAAAAAGTATGAAATCCTTTATTCACATAATTCTGTAGATTGGAAATAACATCACAATAGTTAGTCTTATCTTATGGATTAGGATCAGTAAAAATATTGAGGAAAGATATTTTCTGAAAGCAGTATTGTCTTTTTTAATGTTTTTTTTATTCAAACTAAACAAGTAAATAATTTTATATAATTAATGTAACAAAAAGAAATATTTACTATACAATTTATGCACTCCGTAGATGGTAAGAGAACAGGACGACCAAAACAAAAGGATCAAAAATTGAAGCAAAGATTCAAAGAGAAAAAATGCAACCACAAATAAATGTTGAAACATTTTAATAAAAAGTTAAAAAAATACTGCAGTGAAATAAATATTGCATTACCCTCTGCCAGTGTATGGAGCATGCTGATTTGCATTGTGAACATATCAAGCTCTCTTTCCTTGCAATTTGATTTGCTTGGCTGATACATTTTGTATAACTCTACATTACCAACAGCCAGCACATGAGACTTTGTTGAAACTCAGTGTGTTAAGACAAGAGTGAGTCACTATTTGATGTCTTGCAGTGTGATTCTTGTCTTGGTTGTCTGTCTGGGAATTATTATCATCATTGAGTCATTTTGAGACATTTAATTCTGTTTTAGTTATTATTTTGTAAATGCATTTACTGTTTTCTGAACATCTTTTTATATGACAAGTTTGTACATTTTTATTAAATTTGGGACAGTTTTTATCGTGTATGCTCATTTTTTAGCAAAACTATATATATTCAGTCTGAGTTTGTGCCTAAATTAATTATATTCTTCATAATTACTTTTTCTTTGAATTTCTAAAGCCATTTACTGCAAAAATCTAACAAAAATTCATCTAAGAATTGCTACTCCCAGTGGAACGGCCTCCAGTTCTAGGCCAGAGATGCACCAAGACGTGACATATACAGTAACGAGCATAAAGATCAGAACGATGTTAAGAAAAAGTCTAAATATGAAATAACTTTTATTTTAAAACTTCAAAGAACATTTTATCAAGGAAAGAAAAGGATATAAAAGTAAATTATATAATTCCAAAACAATAAACTTATTTTGATAAAGTTGTAAAAATAATTATATAACACTAAAAAAAAAATAGATGATCAAAAACATCAGAACACTTAAATATAATCCATAAAATTTAATAATTACTTTGCATTATTAAAAAATTTTTAGAGTAAGAATATAAAATTGGGTATTTTACTAAATTACACTGACTCTTTACTTGCTCTTGCATTGTAAACATGGCAAAAATATCTGTGACATCATTGGAACTTAGAAAACTGATAGTCAAGTAACGTAATGAAGATAAACTCTCAATTGGAGATATTTCAAAGCATGTGGGGAAATCTAAAAGTGTTATCATAGTATTTTAAGAAAACTTGAGGAAACTGGGTCATGTGAAGCCAAGAAACCACCTGGCAGACCTAGAAAAACTACTGCAAGGGCAGACAGATGGATTGGTAAAGAATAAAAAAAGAGCTAATGCTAACCTTGGCATTAAAATATCAAGTCACATTATTTCCCGAAGATTTAATGAAATAAATTTGAACAGTTGAGTAGCCTCCACATTTCTAAAAAGAATCAAATGAACCGATTGAAATTTGGCACTGAACACCTCATATAGACAGAAGAACAGTGAAATTGTGTTCATTTCAGCAATGAGTCAAAGTCTAACCTGTTCGATCGTGACGGGAGAAGGTTCATTCAACGCATTCCTAAAAAATGATATTTGCCTCAGTACACTAAAAGTAGCATTAAATTTAGAGAAGGAAATGTGATGGTGTTTGGCATGATTTCAGCTGCTGGTACAGGATCTCTTGTGAGGCTACATGGCAAAATTAATGCAACTACATACAATGAGTTATTGAAGAAACATGTACCAAATTTGAGAACTGCAATTAATCAATCAGCTGTATTTATGCATGATAACACGCCATGTCACACAGCAAATCTGTTAAGACATTTCTTTCTGAGGAGTATGTTACTGTCATGGAGTGGCTTGCTCAAAGCCCAGGCATGAATCCTATTGAGAATATTTGGAAGTTACTAAATGAAAGAGCTAAGGAAAAGAATCCAACAAATGTCCAAGAACTATGAACTAATTTGAAAAGAGAATGGGAGAAAATATCCGTTAATGAATGCAAGACATTAATTTGCTCATGTAGCAAAAGATGTCAAGCTGTTATTGAAAGTAAAGATTTTTCACATCAAGTACTAATGAACTATGAATGCTATTTTCATTTGGATATGATGTATCCATTATAATAGTATGATTTTGTTAAGTGTTCTGATGTTTTGATCATCTATTTTTTCAAATGTTATGTAATTATTCTTATAAATTTATCAAAATAAGTTATTGAGCTTTATATTTTGGAATTATATAATTTACCTTTATATCCTTATGTTCTATGAAGCTTTAAAATAAAAAGTTATTTCACATTTAAACTTTTTCTTAATATTGTTCTGATCTTTATGCTCGCTACAGTATATATATATATATATATATATATATAACACAGATATTATTTTCATATAGCATACACACACATATGCTACCTCAAGTATTATTATATTAGACACTTCATATTTGAAATACACACCCCATTTTTATAAAATCAAATATTGTTTTTTATATCCTGCATATTTAAGTTATTTATGGTGACTCTGTGAATGTCTTTTCTGATAAACTTTCCTCAAATTTAAAATTGAAAACTCTGACACCAGAGTGAGACAGCATAGAAAGTCATATCTTTAGGTTTGACTCTGCTTCAGAGGTAAAACTGTCTAGTCCACCTGAAATCCCATTACCTGTGGTCAATCTGACAAAGAAGAAGACGACTGTTCAAATCCAATTGCCATGTCTCGCATGTGCTTGGTAGCAGCAGAAACTGTCCTCTTCAGACAAGATTCCTGCCAACCGGTGATAACGTTCCAGCCTGGAGCTGTTCTTGACAATCTCAGATGATGTTCCAGTCTGTGCCTTTCCTGCCGACTATTGATGACATTCCAGCCTGTGCCGTTTATGCCAGGCATTGACGACATTCCAGCCTGTGCTGTTTATACCAGACGCTAATGACATTATTGCTGACAATGCTCCCACCTGAGCTGATTCTGCTAAATTGCTGTCAATTTTCCAGCCTACAACTGTTCCCAGTTTCCAACTGTTTGCTCGTCGTTTTTACTATAATATAAACTGACATTGATAAATTTTTCATCTTTGTCTCCATCTCCTTTTAAAAAAAATTACCAACCAAAATGCATTGAATATCTTACAAAAGATAATTTAATTGTCAGCAGTTGTATTTAAAACATTAATATTTATAGTGTTTCCAGCAATAATAAATAATACTTGCAGAAATTATCCAGTAATTAATTAAGTAACTGATTAACTCATATCTGGGGGATAAGTGGATTCATACATTTACCAAGTATACATGTGCATAAGTGAATATAATGAACTCAACTGGAATTAGAAATAAGATTTCTAATTCATTACACCACTATCACCTGAGCTTGCATTCCCAAGTAGTCACCCCTCTATTTACTAACCATGATTGAAGTTGATCATACAAGAACCTGTGTTTAAACATGCCATAGCTGTAAGCCAACATTCACATAAGAGAATAAAGCTAGCATGCATAGACCTTGAAATGTCCCATCAGAAATGTGCCTTTCTTAAAAACAGTAATTATGTCTTGACTTATTGAAGTCGCCACTGTGTCTGAAACTGTAAAAGTATAATTCATACAAGGTAGTTTAGTTTCTCTTAGGGAAAATTGGCAAGGAATGGTTAATTTTTAGTCCCTGTTTCTTTTCTTTAATCAGTGATTCTGGAATTACAAACAATTCCAAAAGAAGGTATCAGCAGCCATTAGTTACCCCTCCCCGCTATGTTTCTGTTCTTTGAATCAGAATTCACCTAGCAGCTTAACTTGATGTTGATTTTTGGGAAAAACAAGAATTGAAGAATGAAACTTTAATTCAAATTTCCTGTGTTAAACTGTGAGGTATTTTTTTTTTTTTCTTTTTTTTGTATATATATCTGTATTTTTCGTTTTTTTTTTTTTCCTTTTTGGAGTTCATGCTTCATTTGGACTTTAACTAAGTTAAAACTTAGTTAACTCTCCACTTTTGGAAGTTTGTGTTTTTTCGAAGTTTGTGTGTGTTTTTTTTTTTTAATAGGAGTAGATAGGTCACACTATCGCTCGGTCAATACTCCTCCCACGTCTATTGAACTGGAGTAGAGGCTCACCCCTTGTTTCCTGTTTAGGATGTGGTTTCCGGTTTTCTCTTCTCTCTCTTCAGACCTTGGTACTGGTGCTTCCGTGAGTTTCCTGCTTAAAACCTCATTCCTCTCCGTGGTTCTCTCTGGCCTGCTCAGCCGCCATTGCCCACAGGAACCATTACTTCCATCTATTCCAGAGACAGCCAACTGATCACAATAGGCGCCTGTTCACATCTGCTCGCAATGAGTGCAAAAGAACCCTAAATGATGCCAAACAGTTGCTTGCTGAGAGAATGCGACAGCACATAGCTGACCGCAAGTTCGGCTCCAAGGACTATTGGAGGATTTGTAAACGAGTGCTCAACAATAGGAAATCCTCAATACCTCCTTTAATCCATGGATTTGAGGTTCTCATGTCATCTGCAGACAAAGCTGAGCCTGCAGATTGTCATCCAACTCCACATTCGACTCGTCCGGAGTGCACCCACCCGACTTCCCTATTAGAACTGAGGCCAAACTGCACGACGTATATATTACCCCGACAGTAGTATCCAGAGTGATTTCAAAACTCGACCCCCATAAGGCGTGTGGAGACAATGGAATCCCGGTGATAGTCCTTAAGAGGTGTGCCCCTGAACTTTCCCCTGTCCTCTCTAAACTGTTTAACTACTGTCTTTCTGCTTCCTGCTTTCCTGCATGCTGGAAATTCTCCTCAGTCGTTCCTGTCTTTAAGAATTGTGGTGAACCCTCGGACCCATCCAACTATCGCCCTATCAGTCTTCTACCGATATTCGGGAAAGTATTCGAGGCTATAATCAATGCTGAAATAGTTCACCATCTCACTGCCCACAAACTGTTCTCCGACAGGCAATATGGATTCCGCTTTGACACGTCCACAGCTGACCTGCTAACAACTGTAACGGAGTACATGCTACAGGCCCTTGATGAGTCTGACGAGGTTCACGCGGTTGCTCTGGACATCTCCAAGGCTTTCGACAGGGTTTGGCACCCTGGCTTCCTATGCAAACTACGCGGTTATGGTATTACCGGTCGCCTGCTTGACCTAATCCAATGTTTCTTAAATAACCGCAAAATGAAGGTCGTTCTGAATGGGCGTGCCTCTTCGTCCTACAGCACGAATGCTGGTGTCCCACAGGGCTCTATCCTGGGCCCGACGCTCTTCCTTATTTTCATCAACTTCCTCCCAGATGAGATCAAGTCCCAAGTAGGCATCTACGCAGATGACACTACAATATACTCCCGCTCCAGTAAGAAACCTGTCGTGGCGGACAGACATAATCTCGCTGCTGACCTTGAGCGGGATCTACACTCTGTGGTGAACTGGGGCAAGAAGTGGCTTGTCAACTTCAATTCATCTAAGACCAAGCTGTTGTCTGTCAACTATTACAGGCAACCTCGTCTGCCTCCCATAAGCATGGACCAGGTGATTCTCCCGGAGAGTAATACACTATGCCTCCTCGGACTTACCCTGTCCTCAGACCTCAAATGGAACCACTATATTGAATCCATAGCAAAATCTACTGCTAAGAAGAGTGGGTCACTATGTCGATCCAGGATGTTTTTTCCACCTGAATCCATCCTGCATATATACAAGTCAACCATCTGTCCGTGCATGGAGTACTGCTGCCATTTATGGTCAGGTACCCCTGCCGTTCTCCTCAGTGTTCTTGACAAGCTCCAAAGGAGAGTCTGTAATGTGATAGGTACTGATCTGGTGACTCGACTGCAGCCACTTTCCCATCATCGAAATGTGGACTCCCTCTGTCTCTTCTATAAATACTTTCATGGCTTCTGCTCGGATGAGCTTAAGTCACTGATGCCTCCTCAACAGGTGTTTACCCGTGCAACCAGACTGGCAACTGGGTCCCACCCATTCACAGTCAGGTTAGCCAAATGCAGACGACAATTCTACTCCTGCAGCTTCCTCTCTCGCACTTCCCGCCTGTGGAACTCACTCCATTATACTTGCATTCCTGACGGCTACAACCTCCAGAAATTTTAAATGCAAAGTTAATACTCATCTACTAACCACTGGCCTCTAGCTCTCTCTCCTCCCCTGTATAACCTTCCCTTTCTTTCCACCTATGTATCTGTCATCGCACCTGCTTTCTCAGCTTTCTATTGTTCCTTTCTAACTAGCTTGTACTCCTCACTCTTTTCTAATTAATCTTTATACATTTATGTAACCCCCTGCACATCAGTGGCATTTCCACCTTGCTCGGGGTGAAATGATTAAAAAAAAAATATATATATATATATATATATATATATTAAATATTTTTTTATTAGTTTGTCAAATTTTTCCCTAATATTATGGGTAGCAATGGATTACCTGGTTTGTTTGCTTGTTTGTTTTCCTTTCCCTCTTTCTTTTTTGTTTCTTGATTAAACATCTTATTTTCTGATTTTTCCTCTTTCTTTTCTCCTTCTCTTTTAATATTGTTTTGCCTTGTGCAAAAAAAAAATACCAAAAGTAAAGAAATGTAGTGTTTTTAAAAAATTTTTTTCAAGAAAACATTTATTATCATCATTATTAACTAACTGATGAGAAATCATTCTTTTAATGTCAGAACAATAGTTTGTAGTTTGCATATATTCTAAAGTAATAATTAATAATGAATATTCATGGATCAATTTTTATATTAAGCAGTTTTAAATTAATGTTTTAAATGTTGCAATTATGTTCACAGACAGAAGAAACCTAACACAATTGGAAATAAACATAGATACGGCTAAATTTGCAAATGAATTAAAAATTAATGATAGAATAGGCAAAGTTTCTACCAAAGAAGCTTACATTTTATTTAAGGACCACAAACCAAACAACAAATTACAAATTAGACTGATTAATTGTAACAAATTACAAATTAGACTGATTAATCCTACAAAAAGTGACTTAGGCATAATTTTTAGGGAAATTCTAAAAAACCTAATCGAGAAGTTGCAATCTAAATTACAACCAAACCTCTGGAAAACTTCCAATGATACCATAAACTGGTTTAATAACATCAATAATAAATCTAAAATAGGATTAACCAATTATCATCTAACATTAAAACTTTCAATGCAAGTAAAGATATTCACAACAAGGCCCTTCAAAAAAGTGGATTTAAGAACAAATTAATGTATAATAAACCTACAATAGATATCGAATCATCTAATACTAAAAATAAAAATAACTGTAGAAAAAGAAACATAATTTGGTTTAACCCTTGATACTGTAAACTAACAAATATCAATATTGGTAAATATTTTCTCAAATTAGTAGCCAAACATTTTAATAACAACAATCCTCTACGAAAAATTTTAATAGGAACACTCTAAAAATCAGCTACTCTTGTACCTCAAATATAGACAACATTATAAATTCTCATAATTGGCAAATTCTAAAGAATTTATGTAATACTGACTCTGATTCCAGAATTTTAAATAAATGCAATTGTAGCTCCATGGATGCCTGCCCGGTGGAGGGCTAATGTAAATCCACACAGGTAATTTATGAAGCTCACATTTCACCATCCAACAACAAGAATAATTACCAGACCTATATTGGTATGTCCGCGTGACCTTTTAAGCAGAAATATTACAATCACAGGTATTCTTTTTCGAACCCAGGTCAAAAATACCAGACAGCCCTTTCACGGAGATTCTGGAAAATGAAGGAAGAAGGGCTGGACCCTGTAATTAGCTAGAGACTGATAGGTTCAGCCCGAATTCCGAGGAATTTTCGTGGTAGGTGCAATCTGTGTCTGCAAGAAAAATACTAATATTAAAGTACCCAAAACCAGCACCTACTCCTGAATTTTAGAAAGGAATTCATTAGTAAGTACCGCCACAGAGTGAAATTTGTGACCATTTGAAATTTTAAATTCCAAATTTAGTTTTTAGGAGAGTAAATATAAATTAAATTGTTTTTGATAAATTAATTAAATTTTTAAATAGTAATTTTGAACCCCTCTACCTTCCTCTTCCTGTCTCCTTTGAATATCTACCTTTATAAAATAAAGATACTTATACTAATTTAACCCCCGATTTCTTCTGCAAGTATATATATATCTTTTTTACAACATTAATTTTTTATGAATTTTTATAAAAATTGTTAAAATAATTTTTAGAAAATTTTTAAAAAAAATTAAATTTTATTTTATTTTTTTACTTTTAATTTTATTTTTATTTTTATTTTATTTAAATCTAGATTTATCATTAATTAGATTAACTTAATTAAATTTAATTAAATCATATATCAGCTTTTTTTCCCCTAAATATATTTTTTTTAAAAATCTTTTTCCTACTACTTTAACCCATTTATAAACGCTAGTTTTGTTTGACACATATCGAGCGTCTCTAAAATATGGAAATTTTTCTTTTTTCTTTTCTTTTTCCTTCTTCTTTTTCCTCCTTCCCTCCCTCTCATTCTGTTTTGTTTAACCCAATTCTCAATTTAACACCACTTTCTATTCCATCCGTTAACCCCTTTCCCTTTGTAAAGCTAGACAAAGTCAAATTTTCAAATTTTTTCACTTACAACTCAATCTAAAAGTAAAATTATCCAAAATCTAAAAATAGACATTGATTGCTAACCGTTTTTTTTTTTTTTGTGCCATAAATCTTTTACTTCCGCTGGTGAATTCTTAACCTTCAATTTTTTTATTTCTTTTTTATTTCATTCTGAAATGTGGTAGTTGCCGATGAGATGTGAAATCTCTCTTAGGGATTTCATGTTGAAATGATCATTCAACAGATTTGAACATCAAAATTTATTTTATTTTATAATTGGCTCTGTAATTTTAATTACATTGAGCTCTCCACCTGTATCATTTTTTAATATTAAAAAATTTAAATTAAAATAAGATTCGGTCTTTGGGATTTACCTTTCTGCTTTTCCTTTTGGATTAAAGTTATTTTAAAATATATATACAAACACACAAAGTTGTGGAGAGAATTATTTTACTTCACTTAATATGTAAATACTTTCTAAGGAATGTGAATATTTGCATGTACTTAGTGAATTTATCATAAATAGTTGATTCCATATTTAGTTTTGAATAATTCATTCATAGTTATAGCTTTCTCTAAAAGTTGATTCACAGTACAAAATACTTATCAGTGTATGTAGTGATCTTACAAAGATCTATTATTGATTAAAGACAATATTCAGATATAAAGGTTACACAACTGATTATTGAGGCAAGAAGACCAGTCATCTCATAAGGAACTATCAATGATTAAAGACAATAATCAAGAATAAAGGTTACACAATTAATTACTGAGACAAGAAAACTAATCATCTTATAGGGAAACTATCAATGATTAAAAACAATACACAAGAATAAAGGTTACACAATTAATTATTGGCACAAGAAAACCAATCATCTTACAAGGAACTATCAATGATTAAAAACAATACACAAAAATAAAGGGTACACAATTGATTACTGAGGCAAAATTTTCAATCATCAAATAAGGAACTATCAATGATTAAAAACAATACTCAAGAATAAAGGTTACACAATTGATTATTGAGGCAAGAAGACCATTCATCATAAAAGGAACTATTAATAATTTAAGACAATACTCAAGAATAAAGATTATGCAATTTATTATTGAGGCATGTATACTAATCATCTTATAGGGAAACTATCAATGATTAAAAACAATACTCAAGACTAAAGGTTACACAATTGATTATTGAAGCAAGAGAACCAATCATCATATAAGGAGCTATTAATAATTTAAGACAATACTCAAGAATAAAGATTATGCAATTGATTATTGAGTTAAGAGAACAAATCTTCTTATAAGGAACTATCAATGATTAAAGTCAATAATCAAGAATAAAGGTTGTGCAATTCATTATTGAGGCAATAGGACTAATCATCTTATAATGAACTATCAATGATTAAAGACAATATTCAAGAATAACATTCACACAATTGATTACTGAGACAATAGCACCAATAATTTTGTCCCTTGTTAAAAATGTTATTAGTGCTTTATTTTGTGTTATTCTTTGACATTAAAATAAAAGTTATATTGTGGGCATTGCTGCACATTTTTTCAAATCCATTATTTCATCATAATGATGGTAATAAACATTTTATTGAAAAGAATTTTAAAAAATCACCACTTCCTTTTATTTTTGGAAATCTTATAGTATGAAGTAAGAAGATATTAAAAAAGTTGGGAAAAAAGAAAAAGGGCAGAAAAGATGAGGAATCAAAATGAGAAACCAAGAAAAGGAAAAGAAAGAGGAAAGGGAAAGACACAGAGGAAACAAAAAGCAAAGAGGAAAACAAGAGAGAAACCACTGAAAGGAAAGTGCCAATTGAAACAGTTAAGAGAGAGAAATTTTAAATTTAGGCAGGAAATGAATTGTACACAGATATAGATATTGGTTACATGATTTCTGGGTTCAAATCTTTTTACATTAAAAAAAAACATACCTCTCTAAAAGAAAAGGAAATAAAGAGGAAAAGAAAAGACATGAAAATGAAGCAGAAAATGAAGAGGAAAACAAAGAGAGAAAGTGAGAAAATACCCAGAGGGAAGAAAAGGGAGAAACAACAGAAATAGTTAAGAAATAGAATTTTCAAACTTTGGGTGGAAGTGAATTGCAGACAGGTACAAACGTTGGTTACATTGTTTCAAACTAAATCCTTTGGCATTTAAAAAAAAGTGATGAACTCACATACACAGAGAAATTATTCATAAAACGTAAATTAAAGGATATTCAAAACATAACACAAAGATATAGATTCATTAGCGCTAAATTAAAGAAATAAAATAAAAAATTAGACTTAAAATTAAAAATTTAAATTTAAAATTAAATTAAAATTATTAAATTAAAATTAAATTAAAATTAATATTAAAATTAAAATTAAAATTTAAGGCAGTAAATAGATGACAATTTGTAATAGAAAATAAAGGTAAAATAACATAAGAAGAGAGATCATATAGTTAAAGTAAATTATTAAGATAGTAAGATTAATACTGTAAAAGGTTTGCTAAAGTTTCATACCTTAGATTTTATAATTCTAGCAGGATTGTAAGGTTAATTATTGAATATGTTTACAATTTACAGTAGTTTCATGCCTTTGATTTAGTAATATGTCACTTATCATGTACTTAATAATTTCCATTTTTTCTTGCAGACAAAGGAAACATGGTTCATTTACCGATCTAGAGATTCTAGCTTGTTTGAGAATTTTCAATTTAACTTTAGGTGTTCTATTCTCTTCTTTTAACTTCCAAAAATAATTAGAAAGTGATGTCGTATTTTGTTTATCCTTATTAGTAAAAGATAAGAGATGATTGTAAAAACGCTTTTTTAAAAAGTTTATTGTATTATCAAAATAAACTTTAGTAACCCTAGGATTTTCTACTGATGAGATAGAGCACATGTAGACAAAGGATTTAGTTAAACACTTATTAGATAAGAGGACTCTTGCCATTAATATAAATTTGAACATGGATAAAATGTTAATTTCAACATTTTACTGAAAAATATTTTTAAATTACTGGGAATTGAAGGAGTGTGGCCTAAATCCACTGATAAAGTGGAAGCTGATAGTTTCCTAATTGCCTAGGTGATAGATGCAATCTATGTTTAACAGAAAAAATTAAGATTTTGAAATTTCAATATTAGAATATACTTCTAAATAAATGTAAAGAAATCAGCAGTGTGTGTCATATAATTTTCAATAATTATCTCCTTCAATTTATTCATAATAGAATTTGCCTTTTACTTAAATTAGATTTTAAAATTTGGTGAACCATAACTTTTTAATCCTACCTACCACTACTAACCCAATGGTCAAACCACATGCCTCCCACTATCAAAAGGGAATTTACCACTACATTCTCTTCGTCTTAACCCTATAGTAACCAACATTCCCCATCCCTTCCTTTACTAGCCCCTGCTTCTGGCATGAGAATTTTTCTCCATTCTTTTATTGAACAGGGTTGAAAATGCATGTCTTGAACTGACATGTTGAAATAGCTTCCCCTCTAAATATGATCTGAATTTACAGATAAATAAATAAATAAATATGTACCTATATATATATATTAGAGTCCTTATGGTTTGAAGGTTTGCAAATAATGAATTCAAAGTAGATCTTTGATTTTTTGTTTCTCTATTAGCTTTTATACCACTGTGCTATTTTTGTTTTTGCAATAATCAGTAGTAACATATGGTTCTGGTCTTGTGTGAAAATTGTGAGATTAGTGCACTCTCAATATGGTCCTTTTTGTGTGAATGTTGTTCTCTTCCAATTAGACTGGACTTTTTGTAAGTTGTTCAGTTAAAACTTTTGCGAGATATATTACAGTCAACCACCAGTGCATTCAGATAGTTATTATGTAGAATATCTACATAAAGTTTGTATAATCTTTTTCCAAAGTTCCTTGATGTTTTGCTGATGAACATCAACTGAGATTCTGTCTACTATCACCTCTAATCTTGAACTTATGGTATCTCTGTAATTGTCCTTAAAAAGTATCCTACCATATTCCATGTTGGAACCACATGAAAGAGTGAATTTTGCAATGAATCATCACTGTTTATGTTTTCCATTTCTTCTTTAAAAACTATGACTTTGTTATATCTGTTGCTGTACAAATACAACAATTGTGGCACAAGGCTAAAGGCAAAGTAGAGTAAGACATTAACTATCCTGGGCCTAGGTAATCAGATTCACAACCCATTACATTACATTTTGCACATTCACCACAAAAATTTATCCATCACCATCACCATCACCATCCGGTCTCTTTATTTCTGCTTCAGAATTAGAGGTAATTTTCTGAATGTTATTTCACATTCCCCAATATCAATAATGCATGAATCCTGTTGGATTGTCAATGATTTTGCCATATGCTGAATCTGGCTTCCTATTTATATTTGTTTTTCTTTTTCCCTTTAGAAAATTCACAATCTGAAAATTATTCCTCTGATCAAGTTTTAACCACAGCATACAAGCATACAAATGTGGAATTAAAGAAATTTCAAAGAGTTCATTAGCTGTAAACTTCTTCTTAATTAAAACTGAACTGCTTCTGGTGGTTTTCGAATCTACATATTTCTTTTATTTCTCTCTTTTTGTTCAAATATTTTCTTTAATCAGTTTTTGCATCTGACCAGTTAATATTCCATACTGTTTTGGTTTTGGAGTTAGAATATTGGATACAAAGTTCTTCCACAAGGATCACTTAGCTTCTTTAATTATTCTGCATGCTTTAGTTCTATTTATTTTTGTAAATATTCAGATTTTCTTGGGTTGGAAGTAATTTGAACTTATGTAGAGCCACACTATGCAATTTGATCATTTTTTTGCACCGTCTTTAAACCAAGGTCTGTCATGTTTGACAGGTTTAGATTTTGACATGTATTGTTCTGTAATACTAACAAGTGTTTTTGTAAAATAAGTGATGTGTTTTGCATAGCCTACTGATAGATTTATTGCTGTATATGTACCACTTGATGGCTGGAGATAGGATATGACTTATCATTTTATAGACACATTGTTTCTATCAATAAAATCTTCCATTAGTTTTGCAACCCCATATGATGTTATATAGCTATTAAAATCTCCCATTAAAATAAATGGTTTTTAGAGCTTCCATAGTTTATCTAATTCTGTTGAATCTATAGGATCATTATTAGGAAGAATGTAAAATGAACATATGGTGATGGTTTTATATAGTGAGACACTTATATTCACTGTCTATACTGCTATATTCCACTTGATTTTGTTCTGAGAAATATAATTTTTTTTTTACTAACATAGAAGTACCACCTGAATCAGTTTTCATTATTATTTCTATGTTTGCTCATTTATTACCAAGATATCACTTCCTGAATTGAGTAATAATTTTACGGTCTGTCCGTTTATTTTTACATTGAGGTATTTTCTTCTTTTACCTTCCTCAATTTCGTTTTTCGACCAAACTACATTCATCTTTGTTTGCAACTTTGATTTTACTTTCCTCTGTTTTGCCCAACAATGAGAAATTCTATGGCCTACACGCCTACAATTAAAACATTTTTTATCCTTAAAGAAACAATCCTTCTTTATATGCTGTCCTCCACATGAACTGCATATCATTTTTCTTTCTTTATTCTGTCTCTACTTCCATTGTCTTACAGTTTGTAATTGCAAAATGCTGTTCTCCTTAATCCGAGTATTATCTTTTTTTATATTTATAAGTCACTAACATTTGTAGTGTAATCTTTGGATCCTGTTCCATGATAGTGAGGATTCTTGATCTCATTTATTTGTCCTTCGGGGTCATTAGCCCCTGAACAGTGTCGTTAGTCCTGAACATGTCGCTTGACAATTCCTTCAATTTAAATGCCTCACACTGTACATTAACTATACCTGCATATGTGACAAAATCATCATCCTCTTCTTTTGTGATATTTAGACATTTGTATCGTGTATGAAATATATTGTTGCTTTTATCAAAATTTTTCGACAAAATTTCTACTGTTTTGCTGAACGTAATTTCTTCTTACTTCTTTGGGAGGATTAAATTTGTGTATTTCGTATTTTCTTCTGTTTCCAACTCCTGCAACAATAGTGCAATTTTTTCCTTGTCAGACCATCATTCGCACCTTTTCATAAATATTGTTTCAAATCTACTAAAATAAGCTGGTAATGTTGAACCGCTGTTGGGGTCGTATTTAAATTCACCTAGTAAATTTGCAATTCCTTCCACAGAAAAAAAATCTAGAACCCGGTTCTTTTGTTGTACTTGACAATACGCCTTCTACAAGTAATTTATTGTCATTTGTGTGTTGTTTGAATAACTTTTCAAACGTTTCTTGTTGCTGAATAAATTGTTGTTGTTGTTGCTGTAAAGTGGCTTGTAGCCCCTTAATTACTTCAGCAATTTGTTCCATTATGCCAACATATCCAATTTATGTATACAATAAATCTTCTAAGTCCAACAACAGGGGGGCCCTTTCTTACTTTCTGTAAGTATTGCCAAAGTTTTTCCTTTTCTAACATTCCTCGTTAGTAAGTGTTCAAACAAAAAATGAGAAAAAACTTACTTTTTGTAAGTGTCAACAAGTCTTTCTAACATTCTTTGTTAGTAAGTATTTTTTTTTTGTGAACTTGTTTTGAATTCTTCACCATCAACTGATATGTTCCAGAAAGGGATATATATCTGATTTGAGGTAGTTAAGCAGTTTAGGCAAATGCAGCTGGATAGGACAATCTAGTATGTAGACGTAATGTACGGTACTTGTTGTATACAGTAACCTGAGACATAGGTGTAGTCAATAAATGTAGACCAATAGTCATAGATCTCTAGATGTAGATCTCTAGTCAAAGGCCACTAGATCTCTAGTGGTAGACCTATGGGTGTAGACCTCTATGTGTCCTCGCCTTCGTCTGTATTTATAGCTGACACCAGCCAATCACATTACTGTAAGGGAGAATCAAGGTGTATGCATATTCATTACATATTCATTACATCAATATATATAAAATATCCATATATATATATATATATATATATATATACACAACTATACATGCTAATGGTACTAGATGTTTATGATAAAAATTTAATGTATCTATTCATGTCTTCAAATCTACCATAAATTTGATTGCAAACTGATCCAATTTTTTTTAGAATTTAATTTTATTTTTCAATTTAGTAACTGTATATGTATAAGCACTCACATACTTAATTTAAAAAATACTCTAATATATTCTATGTTATGGTTGATTAATCATAATACTGGGTCCCATGTAATTATGGAATAAAGAATAACAATAGCTAAGTGTAATTGAAAAATAGCAGAGGGACTCTGGAAAAATTTATACAAATTCTCACTTGAATAAATTTACTCAGTTGCTCATAATAAAAAACACATTTTATAAAAAAGGGTCATATTAGAAAAGTACTAAATTGTTTTGAACAAAAATAAAATGTAAATAATGAGAGGAAAACCAAAATTTCAATGACCAAAATTTTATCATTGCAAATAATAATTTTAAAAAATATTTTTGTTCTTATTTTTGTCATCATTCATTGCTAAACTATAAATATAATTTCTCATCACCTGTGATCATCCTTATTAATTCATACTTTATTATTATTTTCTCTTAATTTTTCTCATGTTTTTATCATTATATTAGTTTTATAACCATCATTATTATTTATCATTGATTTTTCATTCCATTATTATTCACTTTATTCAAACACTGTCTTTCATATATTTGCTGATTTTAGAAAAGCTAACATCTCATTAGATTAAGGAAGTTCACTGATAAGGGAGTTTGCAAGTGCTAAAACTTTAGTGTATACCCAAAGGTCTATAAGAAAAATTAAAATTAAAATATTAGGTGACATGAATCTTGATCTCTGTCATTGCCAGGAACCCATTCATAGTGGGCCTGTTTTTAAGTACACCAGTAATGATGAGAACAACTGTTACATATTCTGCCATATTTTTTTTTTATTATTCTTTGTTAGGTTTCATAGAGTTAACCAGTTTTTCTTTCAATTTTTCTCCTTTGTTTGTTGGAATTGCAACATCTCTATCATTCTTATAAATCTTCTTTTGGTGAGAAGATTTGATCCCCTGGACTGGATTGGTTGAACCCATAAGAACCAAAAAAATTACTTCTTTTCTATCAGAAAAACTCTGTGTGATTAAACCCAAGTCATTTGCACAGTTCCTATTTGATTGGATTGCCATTATTACTACACAGATTTATTTTCTCTTCCTTTTCCTTCCATTTTCAATATTAACTCATTACATGGTAAAAAGTTCAATTTCTTCTTTTTCACAATCATCATTTTTATTAGGCAGAAGTATCTGTTAAGACCTAAAATTAATAAACTTTAAGATAAAAATCTGAATATTATATTAATAATCTTTTGAATTAGAAACACATACAGAATTACATTAACAATATAATTTGTGTGCAAGCAATATGTCTCATGCTTCAAATATTATATGCAAAAGAAGAAGCCATTTATTACTGGATTTTTAGTATTGTTGATGGAGTTCAGGCAACTGAACAATTTTGTATAGTTGCTGACCTTTAGGCAATAAAAACATTTTCATCTTTGGAGGCATTCAGGAAATTGAAATATTTTGCATTTCTGATGGTGTTCAAAAAGATTGAAATATTTTGCATATTTGATGGCTTTCAGGCAATTAAAATATCTTGCATTTTTAATTGTGATCAAGTAATTGAATTGATATTTTGCCTTTTGGAAGGCATTCAGGTAATTAAAATATTTTGCATTTTTGATAACTTTTAGGCAATTGAAATAATTTGCAGTTTGATGGTATTTAGGCAATATATATATATATATATATATATATATATATATATATATATATATATATATTCTAATTTGGATGAGATTCATGCAATTGAAATATTTGTGTTTTCAGGCAAATGAATTTTGAATTTATAACAGAGTTAAAGCAATTAAAATATTTCACATTTTTGGTGGTTCTCAGGTAATTGAAATATTTAACATTTTTATGGTATTGAGGCAATTGAAATATTTAACATTTTTATAGTGTTGAGGTAATTTAAATATTTAGAATTTTTATAGTGTTGAGGTAATTGAAATATTTAGCAATTTAGATGGCTGTCAGGCAATTGAGATATTTTGCATTTTTGATTGCATTCAACCAGTAATTGTCCTTAATGTAATGTGAAATGTGTAGACAGACTTACTTTATGATGATCCTTCTAATGTGTTTGTGAGTTTGTGACAAGGGCTTAGTTGACAGTTGCTGGTTATTTTTTTCTATTGTGTATATGTGGACAAAGCTTTAGTCAGTGGCTGCTGGCTTTCATCTCTTCCATCATGTGTATATGCATTAGTGCATGTGTGTATATGCACATATAGATCAAACTTGTTTCCATAATTGTGTTGAACCTTGAGAAGCAGTAGGCTTATATTCTTATATCTGTAAGGGGGATCTGAAATCTAATTTCACAAAGAGTTGCAATTAGAAATTTTGAAATTAGAGAAAAATATTTTTGTGAGCCAGTGTGAAATTATTTTTTAACTAATAAAAATCTAATTTGTGGGAATGGTGAAGAGTTATTATTGTTATTTTCTAAATGGTCCAAAAATAATATATAGATTTACAACTACATTCGTATTTTTGGCAGTATTTGCACTTGTAATGATTGTTTATCAAACAAACATTCTGGTGGGTCTTTATTGGTTGAAATATATATATATAGAATTTAATTCCTATAAGTGTTCAGATAATTGTACTGTTTTGTGTTGTTGATATTGTTCAGGTTATTGAACTCTTTTCTTTGATGTCCAGGCAGTTGTACTCTTTTGTATTTTTGACAGTTATTAAACTCTTTTGTATAGTTAACATGTTAAGTCTACTGAATTATTTTGTATAAATGATGGTGTTCAGAAAATTTAACTCTTTTTTTTGGTTCAGTACACTGAACTCCATTTCCTTGTTGATGATGTTCAGGCTATTTAACTATTTTTTTTTACTTATGATGTTCAGTCTTTTGTATTTTTTTTAATCATTGACTGTTTATTGAAATCATTTATCATATTAATAGTGTTCAAACTATTAAACTGCTCTGTATAGATGACTGTGTTAATAGTTGTGAAACTTTTTGAGTGATATAATCAAACTCATTTACATTGTTAATGTTGTTTGGTGAACTTAATAAGTTTGCATTGTTGACATTTTATCATTGAAATATTTTATCTTTTTGATGTTGTTCAGATAATTAAATCAATGTGCTTTAAAAGAACATTATTAATCTTTCTGTTTCAAATTTTGCAATATTTTTAACATTTCAATGATGCATATGATCAAATATGTTGATATATATTGATTCTCTTACACTGAATTAATAAATTTTATTTGTGAGTTAAACTAGTTATTAGTTTTACTTATGATCTCATTTTTATTTCATTTTTTACTTTCCTCTTTTCCTCTCTCTATCTCTTTCTTTCAAATTCTTTTATTAATGGGATTTACATATTTTTTGTTATAAATGCATTTAAAAAAAATCTCTATGATTCACAATTATTCATTTTTTTTTTGTTTTCAGATTCGTGATCACTTCTTCTTTATTTGCTTAATAAAGACTGTTTCTTTCCCACATCAAAATATAACACTTTTTTCATTATAAGATCATCAGCAGCAAGAGCATGACATTATTACCATTAGTATCTTCTTTGGTCTCTCAAATCTAACATTGCAATTACAGTCCATATCATTTCATCTGTAATCTGTCTTCTAAAATATCAGAATAATACTATTTTATCTTTATGGTTTTAGATTCTTATTTTCATGTTGTTCTCTTGCAAATTTTGGCAGTTGTAATTAATTGTTTCATATAATATTAAAATCTTTTTATATATTATCATTACACTTTTCTACCTTTAGTCAAAGAGTAGTACCTGCTTGATCTCCAACCCTCCTAAGCTAGAATTAGGTATGGTTTCTGGCTGAGAAATATATACAATAATCAAGAAATTTTGGAAAAGCAAGGAAGAGGAGAAAGAATAGAAAAGTTGGAATGTAGAAGGAAAGTTAGGAGTTAAGAAAGCTAGAAAAAATGAAATAAAAGAAAAAACTGATTATATATATATATATATATATATATATATATATATATATATATATACAGTACTGTGAAAAAGTATTAGGACAAGCACTATTTTATCTTTTATGAGGCATCAAAATAAAATTTAAAATCATGCAAAAGTATTAGGACAGGGGTGATTTTCCTAAAAACCTCACTGAAATTCAAATACAGGGTGAAAAGCCAAGTAAATTGCTAATAGATATTTATTATTTAAAACTAGGTGTAAAAGAAATGTATTAAAAAGAAGTTATATGTAATTTTTCCTATTTTCTATTAAACAAGTTATTTTGAAGCTACTCATTATTCTATTATCCTTGGATATGACATTTTTCTTATTCCTCACTCTCAAATTAATAAATCTAATGTTACTTCGCAAGACACACTTTGGGAACAAATACAAGCTGCTTGGCAGGAGATACCATTAGATACATTGAAGAAGCTTGTGATGTCAATGCCTGACAGAATGAAGGCTGTGATCAAAGCAAAAGGCTATTAAGCTAAATATTAAATTTATTTTGTAACAACTATTTTTTTTTTTTGTTAAAGCATTTGTTGAGTAAATCAAATAAAATTACTTTAATTAAATTAAATTGTTTATTTTCTGTCAGTATGCCTCATAAAAGATAAAATAGTTCTTGTCATAATACTTTTGCACAGTAGTGTGTATATATATATATATATATATATATATATATATAAATATATATAAGTGGACCCTGAGGTCAACACCTCAAGACCAAGTGGTGTTGATGTGGTGCTGCATACAATCTTCAGTCCAGAAGATTGCATGCAATCATAAAACAAACTGCCACCAATCTGTGTTGACCTCAGTGCCCACTTTTAAATTGCATATTTACATATGCTCTACCTTTGATGTTGAGCACTTTTACTCCTATATATAGTATACTTTAATACTATATTTTATAATATGTTTTAGAGGGAGGGAGGAAGGGAGGAGGAAGAGGAGGACAGCAGAGATCAAAGAGAATTGCTGGCAAGACATCAAGAAAAAATGAGTAAAATATTGAAAAGAAAGTAGGGATGGATAAGTATAACAATTATAATACATTAAAATTTTGAATGGAAAGATAGAGCCAAAGAGAGGAAGAAAACATTTGTGTTTTTCTTAATCTTTTTTCGGTAATGAAATTAATCTGTACACAACATTTTGATAAAAATATGAACTGTCAACAAAGATTGGAAATGATAAGAAAAAGAATGTGAAGATATCGGTATATGATGAAAACAGTACAGGAATAACTTAACAGATAATCTTAGCTGTTGATGCCTGTGGAATTTCCTGGAATCTTGGTAATTATTATTGGCATTATACCATACCAGATACATGGAAATTCCTTAAAATATATTTTTCTGCTTTACTGAAATAAACATTTTTAGTGGAAAAGAAAAAAAAATTACAGGGGCTTAAGTATTAACTTTTATAAATGCCCATATGTTATATTTATAAATTTCGATATGCTATACCTATAAATGTCTATATATTATAAACATAAGAAAACTATTGCAATCTTTACAAAACACAATATTAATCTGTTAATTAATTTCTTCACTTAAAACTAATGTTTAATATTTGTCTAAATTCCTGAGATGAGGTATTGTAATTATTTACACTATTAACATTGTTCGGACTGTTGTCCTCATCTTTGTTGCCATATTCACAACATTTCGGCCATTGTACACTCCAACCTTTTTCAGGTGATTAGAATTTCAAATTGAACCCTTTATTTTATTCACCGAGGTAGATTGTTCTAGTTCCACAAGTCATGCCTCTTTCAGATGTCTCAGTATCATTTAATCTCCCTTTTATTCACTGGGCCAATGGACAAAGGTTGATTAACTGACAAAAGCATTCATTGGATATAGTGACTTGGCCCAAAGTGTTGTGAGTTCAATACTTGGCTACAGCAGAGGTGAACAAAAATTTAGAGTTGAGTTAAAGATAGATAACTAAGTGTAAATAAACTCTTACAATAGTCTTGCCTTGATAAAAGAATCCTAATGTTGATGTTAATTTATATTTATATTTACTTCAACTAATATTTAATTGATTGTAGCAAATATATACTAACAGTATTAAAATTAAGTCTTGAACCTGTTATTGAAAAGTTTTTCCAGTTGAATACTATCGTTAATGGATTTGAAGGTAATAAATTTATTTATGAAATTTGAAAGAATATATTTGGTAACATTCATGAAATTTCAAACTCTATCTTTTATTTAATCTGCAGGAGGAAACTATTTTTGTTCTTCTGTTCATGTCATACTAATTCTTCCTCATATCTGTAGAATGAAGATGGAATGACAGCTAGAATAAAACACTGAAAAATAAGGTAATAGAAAGAATTAAATCATATGATAGTTTCCATTAACCTGCTCAGTTGGGTAAGCATAGAATTGAACACCATATAGGAGCCTTAATCAAGAAAGAATTCTATCATTTCAGGAAGTATCTCCTGACTAATTCTGCCATATGTTTTATCTTAACAAATGTCAGATTAAATAAAAAATGGGGTATTGCTGAAACTGTTCAATCCATGCTTCTCAACTTTAATTCAAAATCATTTTTGTTGTCTTTGTCACTCAGCAGCCTCTTTTTTCAAAGCTGCAGTGTTGTAAGCTAATTGTTACTCTATTGCAATTTTCATGGCAAATGTTTAAATGAGCTTCACTCTTTAGTTTCATTAGTTCAGATTTTCACAGATAAGTTAATGTCATAGAGAACAGTAAGACGAAGAAAACAGAAAGATTTATTACGGACTTGAAAAGAGAATTCCCGCGCATCTTTTCTGAAGGATTAGGTTTGTGCACAAAAACAGAACTCAACTTCAAATTGAAAGAAAAATGTGAAACCAATGTTTAGACCAAAAAGAAAAGTACCATTTTTAGCACTAGACCCAATAAATGAGGAATTAGAAAGGTTGGAGAAAAGTGACATAATTTCAAAAGTCGATTGGGCGTTTCCAACTGTATATATAAAAAAGAAACACCAGAAAATCAGAGTGAATGCTGATTTTTTGACAGGTTTAAATGACTTTTTGAAAGACAATACATACCCTCTACTGTTTCCTGAAGATTCAATAAATTAAACAAAGGTAGAGTGTTTTCAAAGTTGGGCTTGTTGGAGGCTTACCTTCAGGTTAAAGTCAGTGAAGAATGTTCAAAGTACCTGGCAATAAATATGCATAAAGGGATATTTTGATTAAAAGTGAAAACGAGGCCCAACACAAAACGCATATTAGAGCAGTATTTCAGAGAATTGAGGAATACGGGTTGAAGCTGAGTGCTGAAAAATGTGAGTTTTTTTAAAAGAAGATCAAATATTTAGGGCAGATCATTGACAGTAAAGGAAGAAAACTGGATCCAGAAAGGGCTGAGGCTAAAAATATATGCCAGCCCCTGATAATGTGGTTAAACTCCAGTTCTTGGGAGCATTTATATCCTGAAAGTGTATGATATGAGAGCTCCTTTGAATGAGTTGTTGAAAAAGGGTGCAAGGTGGATATGGTCGAAAGAATGCAAATAGGTTTTAAAAAAATAAAAAGTTGTCAATTAGCAGACCTATTGTTAGTGCATTTCGACCCGAGGAGGAAAATTATTGTAGCAGCAGATGCCAGTAATGAGGGACTAGGTGCTGTATTGCTTCATGAATTTGAGGATCTATGAAGCCAATAGTATATGCCTCGAGAACATTACTGCTTGCTGAATGGAGTTACAGCCAAATTGAAAAAGAGTTTAGTAATAATTTACGCTGTGAAAAAAATTTTACAGAGAGTTTATTCTGCAAACAGATCACAAACCGCTGTTATCAATATTAAAAAAAAAATGTATACCAACTCACACAGCAAATCAACTACAGAGTTGAGGTGTAATTCTATTGAATTATAATTTCAAAATAGAATATGTGCCTTCAAAGAAGCTAGGTCATGCCGATGAGTTATCAAGATTGATACCTGACTATACAGAACTATTACAAGAAACAGTAATAGTGGCATTAAGAGACGAAAATGAGTTGTTGAGTCTGGTATGCAACACCATTAGAGAACTTCCATTACGCTAGAAGATGTAAAAAAAGCAGCGGAAAATGATGATTTCATTTAAAAAATGAAAAAAAACAAGTCTGGTAGTTGATCGAGAAATCTAAAAAAAGGAAGTAGTGTGTCACCGTTTTCAATCTGTGATCAGGTATTATCATACACAGATAGAGTTGTAATGCCGGCTACTCTGCAGAAGAAAATTCTAAAAGAATTTCACACTAGCTATCCAGGGGTTTTGAGAATGAAATCTCTAATGAAAAGCTATACCTATTGGCTGAGAATAGATCAAGTTATAGAAAACTTGGTGAAACAGTGCAGAGGGTGTCAACTGGCAGCAAGGGATCCACCAGTAAAGATTCAACCATGGCCAAAGACAGATATTCCATTGACTCGATTACATATCAACTATGCAGGACCCATAAATAGATTTTATTATCTAATTATTGTAGACAGTTTCACTAAGTGGCCATAAATTGTTAAGTGCAGACATCCAACTGCAACAAATATAAATGCACTTCATGAAATTTTTAGTCACTTTGGTCTCCCTAAAGCTTTAGTCAGCAACAATGGAACACAGTTTACAGGAAGAGAATTCAAGGAATTCTGTTCATCTTTGTCCATCAATCATGTGACAATGACAGTATATCATCCAAGATTGAATGGACAGGCGGAAAAATTTGTGGACACCTTTAAACGAGCATTAAAGGAATGTCAAGGTGTGGACATGAATGAAAGAACTATTCAAAAATTTTTGGCAGTATATAGGATCACACCAAACCTGAATACAACATCAGGATTATTGCCAGCAGAGTTAATGTTTGTGAGGAAAATACACTCTGTCTTCGACAGGCTGTTGCCTAGTCTGGCAAAGAAAACTGTGAAAAAAGAAAACCAGATAACTAAAGCATATAAGCCAGATGAAAAAGTTTTTTTTCAAGAACATTAGGGTTGGAAAAATGTATTGGGAAGAAGGAATTATAACCAAAGGAGTTGGACATATCATATATGACATAAAAGGGGAAAAATTTTGATGCAAAAGACATTGGAATCAATTGAAACCAAGACCCACTATAGAAGTTACGGAAAACACTGAAGAAATTCTGGTGGAAGTCCTGTATGACATATTTAAAATTCCCATTCCAGCAAGTCAACATTTGCCAATTGAAGTATTCCCGACCTCAAGGTCAGAAGGACCAGTGTGTCAAATGCCACCACGGCAGGAAGGTTTGAGACGAAAAAGACTTAGAAAAAAGTTGTTCAATTATGTCCAAACCCTAAAAAGAGAAAATATTGAAGCCAAATTTAATAGGAAAATTTAGCTCAGGGAGAGGTGATGTAATGAATATGTAATGAATATGCATACACCTTGGTTCTCCCTTACAGTAATGTGATTGTCTGGTATCAGCCATTAATACAGACAAAGGCGAGGATGCATAGAGGTCTATGTCCATAGGTCTATCGCTAGAAGTCTACTGGTCTTTGACTAGAGATCTACATCTAGAAGTCTATGACTTTTGGTCTACATCTATTGACTACACCTACGTCTCAGGACAAGTACTGTCCATTACGTCAACATACTAGATTGTCTTACACGGTTGCATTTGCCAAAACCACTTAACTACCTCGAATCAGATATATATCCCTTTCCTGGAATATCATATATATATATATATATATATATATATATATATATAAGACAGATTAAATTAATCGCAAACATTGTGTCTGCTTATTTTTAATAAAATCTGTTCATAATCACGGATAATCTTTTGTGTATTATAATTGAAATGACAATTCACACCCCTCAAGCTGATTTTGGAAGAAGATTGAAAGTACTTGGGAACACTGAGAAATGAACAATAAAATCATCTGTCAAAGTCACAGCTCATTTCTTACATCTTTCAATTATAATACGCGAAAGATTTTCCATGAGTATGAACGAATTTTATTAAAAATGAGCAAACACTATGTTTGCAATTTATTTAATCTGACATGTCTAAAAGAAAATTTACTGCCTAAATACACAAATATATGGACAGTTGATACATATATATATTGTTGAACATAACAGACTATGAATATCTATCATGTCTGTTATATTTAACAATATATGTTTAGAAGATTATCTGCTGCCTCAAAACATTATATATATATATATATATATATATATATATATATATATATATAAAATATATAGATAGATTGATAGATAGATAATATATATATATATATATAGATAAAATCAAAAATCTAAGTGAGCCAATAACCTACACGGTTTTGCTTAACAGCTCGTCAGGGAAAATTGGCTAAAGACTTAGGAATTCTACATATATGCTGCATAATTCCTAAGTCTTTAGCCAATTTTACCTGACGAGCTGTTAAGCGAAACCGTGGTAAGTTTTTGGCTAACTTAGATTTTCGATTTTGTTTGCTCTACTTTCGCGTTGGGTGCTTTGTACACTCTGTTTTCGTATTGAGCTCTTTATTGTTAAGGTTTTCGTCTTGGTTTTTTTTCTTTTTTTCTCACGAATGCTTGACTTTTTGTTCAGGTATTTCGTTTGTTTGTTTTTTTCTTCCCCTTCTTTTCCCTGTGGGTTAGTTCCCGGTGGGTTTCAAGACGATCTCAGTTGTAGTTTAATTATTGATAATATTGACAGAATTAGTTCTGTTGTTATTGGTATTACAACTATAATTAGTATATATATATATATATATATATATAGAGAGAGAGAGAGAGAGAGAGAGAGTGAGATACAATGGACTTATGATAATAAGAAATACCACAAATTTCAAAATAGATAGAATTAGAAAAATTATACACAAAGAGTTTTAAAATCTCAATTTAAAAGTAACAATTAAAACTAATATAAAAAAGTAGATTTCCTCAATGTAACTTTAGATCTAGAGAAAAATATACACCAACCATACAAAAAACCAAATACCAATCCTTTATACATCCACTCAAAGTCTAACCACCCTCCTTCTATCATCAAGCATATACCCTCATCAATAGAATACAGAATTAGTAGAAATTCAGCTAATGAGGAAGTATTTAATAAGCATAGCAATTTTTATAATACTGCATTAAAAAATAGTGGATACAAAAACCCAAATATTAAATATGTAAACAAGAAAAGCAACCCTCAAAGATAAAATAGAAATAGGAAAATCATCTGGTACACACCCACTTTCAACCAGATGACTAATAGTAAATTGGGGAAAAAATTCCTTGCGTTAATTAAGAAACACTTTCCGGAAAAATATCCACTAAGTAAGATCTTTAATAAAAACACTATTAAATTAAGTTACAGCTGTATGAACAATCTAGAAAAAATTATCAAAAACCACAATAATAATATTTTTAAAAAATTCAACAAAATCAATAAAACAACCGGACAACAGAAAATAACAATTTAGACAAGAAAAAATGTAATTGTAAAACCCCATAAACTGTCCGTTAGAAAACAGGTGCTTAACGAAATCAATAATCTATCAATGTGAAATATCCTCAAAGGAAAACTCAAATAATATAAAAATTTATATAGGGAGTACTAAAACACTCTAAAACAGCGAATTTACCAATACACCTCTTCATTTAATAATAACAAATACAAAAATAGAATATCACTATCGAAATATCATTGGTACCTAAAGGTAACAAATAAAAACACCCACAATAAAGTGGAAAATTCTAAAAGAAGCTAAAACCTGTAACTCCTTAAATGAAGAAATGTTCATTATGTTCATACGAAAAACTATTTATTATTAAATCCCTTAAGAATAAAAATTATTAAATAAACGCAACAAAATAAATGTCATATGTAGACTTTGTAAATTATCATATGCCTGCCTTGACGATAACCATCAAGATGCTTACACATCAATTCAAGAATATTTACATTTCCATATCTATGGACAGATATGGGTTATCTCTCCTAGATCATGACAAATGGACAATGATAAATAAAAATAAGAAAATAAGATTGCTGTTCGATTAATATAATCAAATGGCAATCTTCCCAGGTTTGCTTCAATATCAGCACATGTGCTGACCAACAGTTCAAGGATGAATGACAAAACAAGACGATTTTGATATAGAATTTTAATGAGTAAGAAAATATTAAAAAAAAAATATCTAAGTATGAGTAAGAATGTCTAATGACCTGAACTTCAAAACTTATATTTGGATACCCAACGTAGTCGAAATAACAATTTACAATGCATCAACAAATATGAATGAATACAGGCAAATATGAATGCAAGAGATTAACACAAAATAAAAATGGGGAGAACCATATAATTTATAAACACGTGTTATGGTGTATGTGGTAACATAATATTTGTGGAAGTGTATGCGTGTTCTAACATGGGTCTAAGAATATAATAACTTATCTTTATATCAGTTCCTTCTCTCTTATTTTACTGTCTTTTCTTTTCTTTTCTCTCTTCCTCTTCTTTCTTTATACAACTTTGGATTCAAATGCAGTCCACTTGAAATGTATGTAATTACGACTGTCTCTATTTTCTTTCAATTAACTGTTATACTTTCAGCATACAAATTTGAAATATCTGCATTCTTCTTTCAGCATGTGAACAATTCTGCTTTTTCTTATCTTCAAAACCTCTTCTTTTATGTGTTGACTTCTCTGCATCGTTATCTCTCTTTTCTTTTCTTTTATTGATAAATAACTCGGCTTCATTTTCTTTCTCATCTTTCAACAAATAGGGATCAGCATACAAATAACATTACAGCTTTTTCTTTTATCTTCATCACTATCTTTCTTTCTTGATAAAAACAATTCAGCCTTGTTTTCATCTTGTTTTAACGAATAAGAATTTATAAGTTTGCTTTTTCTTATCCGGAGTTGCTTAAGATTTTTTTTTTTTTTTTTTTAATCATATCACCCCGAGCAAGGCAGTAACGCCACTGATGTGCAGGGGGCTACATAAGAGTGAAAAGATTGGAAAAGAGAAAGCCGGAAACCGCATCCTAAACAGGGAACAAGGGATGAGCCTCTTCACCTGTTCAATAGACATGGGAGGAGTGTGAACTGGGCGATAGTTTAGTCTATCTACTCCAATTGAAAAAAAGAAAAAAAGAAAAGAGTGAAAAGATGAATTAGTCAAATTATGCTATTATCAGCAAATGTGACTTGCTCATTCAAGATTTGATCCGCAACTGACTTCCAAATTTTGCTTTCCACATGATTTGTTTTTGGTGTGAATTCCAGCTCCTGCTGTTTCACAACCTCCATGTCTAGCTTCTGTCTATTTCCTGTCTAGACATTTGTTACTAAGGGTATCTGGGTCAACTAACCTTGACCCACTATCCCAAAACTGACTCTAGGTTTCCATGTGATTATCTCCTTGTTACCATATGAAGACCAATCTAAATATATGTGTGTAGGTGTGTGTTTGGCTATCTATATCCATAACAATATATATATATATATATATATATATATACATAGTTGATTTTCTAAGTGCTGATTAGATGTGGCACAATGCCCAAAGTATGAGGTATCCAGTCATGATCAAACTCAATACTCAGTTGTAATAGCTTCCAGCAAGATGTACTTGCTAACCATTATACCAATTTATATAGAGAAAAAGAGCATATGTAAACATAAAAGTGGACTCTGAAGTCAACACTTAGTGATGACAGCCTGTTTCATGATTCAATACAGTTTTTTAGGTTATATATGTAATGTGGTATCTCAACAATTTATATCTTTCTGGTCAATGGGTCTTTATAGGTAACAAGGTGAGGTATTTCTGTTTTATTGTATTATCCTAACGATTATTAGGTAACCAGTAATTGCTATATTTCAAATTATTCTAAAAGCTTCTAAGTAGAAATAATTGTTGGTCAGAATGTGGTTATTTGTAGCCATTGTAAAAGGTTGTTTGTTAAATTTAACTCAATATTTATTATTGACAACTTTTTTGTATTTATTCATTATTATTTATTTTAGGTTTTAGTAGTAAATTTACTTGGGTTTATGTATGCATTCATAATTTGTTAAATTTTTATTTACATAATCTGGTTATTTATTTTTATTTTATTCTTTTCATATATATATATATAATTAACAACATGCTGGTAGTCTAGAGACCACCAGAATGTTGTTAATATTGAATGCTGATTCTAAATCTTTTCTGTATAATGTTTTATTAATATTTGTAACTGAATTAAGGGCATTAACAATGAAGAAAATTGTAATAAAAATATTTGTTATGCAAAATAAATGTTACTTTTTTCACTATGTTAACAATCATCACAAACCACTTGTTGTCAGCATGAGAGATGTTTTTTTTTTTTAATCATATCACCCAAGCAAAGCGAAAACACCACTGATGTGCAGGGGGCTACGTAAGAGTGAAAAGATTGGAAAAGAGAAAAACCGGAAACCACATCCTAAACAGGAAACAAGGGATGAGCCTCTTCACCTGTTCAATAGACGTGGGTGGAGTGTAAACCAGGCGATAGTTTAGTCTATGAAGTTTTGTTAGTTTTCTTCTGCTATTTTTTGGAATGCTTGATTTCAAATAAATCTAAAGTGACAACATACTGTTCGAGGAAGTATCTCACCCCTTCTGCTATCCTCTACCTTTACAAGAGCCAGATCAGGTTGAAAATAGAGTACTGCTGCCATATGTGAGTAGGAATTGACCAGTCTTCACTTTCCAGTTTTGATAGAATCCAAAAGCATCGCCACATCATTGTGGGTGATGAATTATTTTCCACTTTGCAAATCCATTTCTCACAGATGAGACATCGCAAGCCTCTCACTGCCCTTTCACTATTTTCATGGAAAGTGTTCAGATAGACTACACTCCTTAGTTCCACCATTCTTAATCTTCATGGCTAAGACCAACCATGATATATGCACTGCATTAGAGTATCTTCATTCCCTTTCTCAAAGATGCCAAAAGTCTCTCATTATTATCTTCCTACTTTCATGGAAAGTGTTCAGATGGACTACACACCCTAGTTCCACCAGTCCTAACCTTCATGGCTAAGACCAACCATGCCATGCACATTGTAGTAGAGCATTTTCATTCCCTTTATATTCCCCTTGTAAGATGTAAATTACACTCAAGCAGCTTCTTTCCACAAACCACTGCCTTGTAGAACCAACTCCCCTATGGTTGATTCATTGATCACTTCAACCTTAGCCTGTTCAATCTAGCATTAATAATTTTCTTCTGTACATTTGCATAAGTAGTCCCTCTTACTCTCTAACCCTCTACATTGATTGGCACTCGAGCTTTGTACAAGGTGAATATCATTGTAAAAATTAAAATCATGTATAAAATGGTTTCATGATAGAAGACCAAACCAGAAAAGTATTAAATATTTAAACTTATTATTATTATTATTATTATTATTATTATTATTATTATGTTTTTTTTAGATATAAATTATTTTTTACACCCTCCAATATACCATGCCCTGTGGTAAGCATTATTTTGTTGGGTTGATTCTTATGTATAATATTAGCATATAGAATTTTCAGTTTTTCCTGTAGTTGTTTTGAACTTTTTATAACAAATGATAAATCTAAGGTATTTGTTGAGATTGTTAAGTGATATGTACCTGTGAGTTATATTTTTTTATCTTTTTAATTTTATTTTTAATCTTGGGTACATCTAGATATGATAGGTTAATGATGTGTTTCTTTTTGTTTATATATGAATGTGTTATTTTTTTTCTAAAATTTTTTTAAGTTAATTTCGTTTGTTTATGATTGTAAAAATGATAAGTGTTTATTTTATGTTGTCCAATTCTATATTTAAAAAAATTATGTCCGAGGAAGAACAATTAGACATGCTTTTTGATAACAGCTATTTTATATTTGTGAAGGCATTTGTTTTCATAATTGAGAAGACATGACTTTTTGATTATGGGTCTTTTATACAGTGAAAAACTAAAATTATTAGTGTTCATGTCAAATAAAAAGTTGAGGAAAGGAATTTTATTATAAGTTCATAAGTAAAGTATAAGACAAAATTATTATCAAAGACTTCTTTAATTTTTTTTGTGATTGAAAATATATCATCAATATATTTAACAGACATGGTAGGTTTGGTAAAATTATTAAATATTTCATTTTCTATATGTAGAAATTAGATAAAGTAGGTCTGAGAGGTGAAGCCATACCTACATTGTCAGTCTGGGTGTAAATGTTTCCATAAGGAAAATAAAAAGATACTGGTGTCATGCAAGATAGAAGTTTACATAGAATTGTTGATATAATATTAAGAGTTAGAAATGAAGAATTATTATATATGTTTTAAATTATTTATTTAAAGTTTCTTTTCCAGAGATATTGGCAAACAGACCTCCAATGTCTAACATAATTAAAATGCCATTTTCAGGCTTATTTGTGTGCAATATTTTGAGAAATTAATGGGTGAAATTGAGTAAGTATAGGAGGGTCACCTGGTTTAGACTTTTGAACAAGTGATCTAGAGAAGTAGGAACTTTTGAAAATTATGGGATACTAGTAGAGAACTAAGCTTGTACTTTTTTATGGTTCCCATATAAATAGCTACAATTTAATTAAAAAATTATGAAAATAAAAAATGAAACAGACAAACCATGTCAGTTGAAATTGACAAAAGTTGTTTGTATGAATTCTTTCTGCTTAGATATGCATTATATCTGCTCCCACTTTATTTTTACTTCAATCATATAGAAAACAAAGTCTTTAATAATTGCAACAAGCATGCTTGATATATTGGTGACATTTGCATATTAATAAAAAAGATCTAACCAAATATAAAACCTTAAAGAAATTTTTGAAAATAATTCCATCTCACATTTCATTTGTGAATTCAACATTAATAATAGAATTCTTTTACTTGACATTCAAGTTGAAGCTAACAGTGGTAATTACATTACTTCATTCTATGAAAAAAACAAACCAAAAGCAAAATTTTGCGGTCCTGGGCATGATGGTAAACTCCATCCGACAGCAAGGCCTCTGATTGGGAGGTTGTGAGAAGCATGGAACCACCTCTTACTTGCTGTTGTTCCCAGGTCCACCATGACCCGGAGTGGTAGCACCTGTTAGGGTCCCAACTATGGGCAAATAGTTAACCCCCCAAACTGGGGGCAAAACTATAAAAGTATAAAAATACACTTTTATAGAAATATATACATAAAAATAGACTTTTATAGAAAAATATACATTTTTGAAGGAAAAATATTACACAATACATTTTTGAAGAAAAATTACTACTATAACATATTTTTGAAGGAAAAAAAATATTCTCAGCAAAACATTTTTGAATACAAAACTAGAAGACATTTTCAGTTTTTTAAAATAAAAAAAAATAAAAACAAAAAATTTTCATCATAATCTGACTAAATCAACCTTTTTCCTACAACCGAACATTTAAAAGAAAAAACCTTAAAACCCCACCTTTTTTAGCATTAAATAACCCAGGGAGGTTGATATGCTGTTAAACAAAACTCAAAATCAAAAAAATCAAAATTTTGTGTCTTCTTAATTATAAAAGTGATTATAAATTATAAAGTGAGTACCCCTCACAGATATAAAATTCTTTTTCTTCTTTATTTGATGTGTCCTCTCAGGATGTAGGTAATCATGAACTTCCACTTGCCCTTATTTCTTGTCATTCTCAACACTTTTTTCTTAGTATCTCTCCCAAACCCCGCTTAACCATCTATTTGTTCAAGTCCATCAAATATGTCTTGCACTGTTTTCCCCTGTTTCTTTTTCCCTCTAGTATTAGATTCTCCAAGCCCTCCCTCCTCATTACATGTCCCATTAACCTCAGCTGTCTCTTCCTAGTGTTAAGTATAATTTTTCATTTTATTTGCATCTTTTCGAAAACCTTGTCGTTGCTCACATATTTAGTTCATGGTATCCTCAGCATTCTTCTGTAGAACAACATTTCTATTGCTTTGTCTCTCCTATATCTTTGAAGAGATCATCCAGTAATCACTGCCATATAAGGGGACAGATATCTCATAACAGTTCAATACTCTTTTCTTTGTTTCCAACAAAATCTTCCTGTCTCTCACTACTCTGCTAAAACATGATTAACCATGTTAAAATGATTTCTTCTTTGGACACATTATTTTATAAAAATTAAGCAACATAAAACACACACTTATCAACAACTAGTAGTATAGCCCAGTGTTGCTCGGGTGTAATGAAAGCTTTAAAACTAATCCATGGTTCTGGAGCTCAGATTCTTTGGACATTGGCACGAAAGACTAAAAAGCAATAGTTGTTTCCAGTTAAAGCGAAACCGTAGACTGAAAGAAAAATGAATGGATGTAAATCAAATTTTGATTTCCTGGTATCAATATCAAATTTTCTGCACTATTGTAAGAACTGCAACCTTGAAACTTCTGAAAATCGTTTCTTATGTCTTTGTCTATGAGTGTATCAAATTTGATTAAAACCGGACCACTCCTTCTATAACCCGATTTTCAATATTTATCGAGGGTACCTCAACACAAAACCTAGCTAAGAACACTCACAGACACTTATAGTACACCTGTGTACATTTTCAAGAAAATCAGTTCAGCCATTTTGGAGTCTATTGGTAACACACACACACACACACACACACACACACACACACACACACACACACACACACACACAGACAAAGTTCCATTTATAAATAAGTTTAGATAGATAATTTTCCAAAATATGTTGATGAAGAAATAAAATTAGTCTTAAATAAATTTAGAATAAATAACATAAGCAATCAACTTGATATAAACAAGAATAAAAATGACATTAACTCATTTTATTATAACCAGAAGCATCTTGATGAAAAAGTCATTAAAACAAAATAGTCAGTTATCATAAGGATTGATGTGTTTGTCCATCAGATTCAGGTTATTCAATCAGATCACATGATTTTTCCAGATCTTGTTCAACTGAAGTTGCCTTCTACTCATGTATGACTTATACCTGATATCTTCTTATACCACATCAGAAGGCTGAACTTCACTTGAGCTACCCAGTAATAGCCTTTATCAACTTACTATGATTGTGGTTGATAACCTGAACCTGATGGACAAATACACCCATCCCCATGATGACTATGTCTTTCTCTTGGTCATAGACAGCATGTTCCTGTCAGAAGGCTTCAACTCATTCTTAACCTTGAACACAAAAGACCTGGCTTTTTAAAAAAAAGCTGGATATCTCTAGTGGATTTGCCTTCTCATTTTCCTGTGTCAGTTTGTAAACTGCTATGTTAATGCTCTCAATAGAGAAAAAAGAATTTGGCTTTTGCCACATAACATTATCTTAGGGTGTCTTGTATTTATGGCTTACTAAAGGTATGTTCCCAAATACCTGGCACAACCTGTTCACATGCATACACACACACATATGTACATAGAGATAGATAGAGGGAGGGAGATAACACATGAACATACTGACACACTTATATATATTTGTATAGACCTGTGTCTGTGTGTGCATACATAAAATTTTACACAATTTTTTTACTAACTGAATAACCATGGGGGATAAGCTAAAGACTTAAATGAAACTCAATATTATATTATAATATGCCTCAAATTAAAATTCACAAATAAATAAGAATAAAAACAATATCTCTTCATTGTCTCAATTCTTGCAACAAAAATTAAGTACAATTAAATAACAAGAATATTTATTCTCAGTAAGAAAGTTCAAAAAACTGAGATGAAAATTGCTAGGTTGAAATTTAAAGATGATCTCAAGAGATTGACAAATGAGAAGAGGGAAGGAAACAGAAAATAAGAGAAAGAGGAAAGATATAGAGGGAGGGAAAAAGAAAGTGAATAAAATTAGAAGGAAAGAAAAGTAGAGAAAAAAAGAAAAACTACAAACTAACTGAGGCAGGCAAATTACAAGAGAAAGAAAGAGGAAGAAATAATAAGTTGAATGAGTTAGTTTAATGTGGAAGAAAGAGCAAGAAAACTGAGAGAAATAGTGTGAATTGGAAGAGACAAAAAGTTAAGGGAGAGGAAGAAAGTTAACTGAGAGAAGTAAAGAGAAAGAGAAAGAAGAATCAAATAAATAGGAAGAAATTTGATAGAGACAATTTCTGAAACAATTAAGTAGAAAAAAGGAAACGAGAGACAGTCAGAAAATTGAAAAAAGAAAATGAAGAGAGAAAAATGAAAGAAAATATGTGTGTATGTTTGTAAGAGAGTAAAAGGAGTGTTAGATTAAATGACACTTAGATGGATTTGAATTGTCTACACAGACCAGCACTATGCAGACTGCAACATTAAATCCAGCTGCCAGCATTGTAACTACACATATTTAAGAGAAGACATGAGCTGCTTTTATTGATTAGAAGCCAAAAGTGAAGTGGAACAACTCTATTAAGCATGTTTTCGTATTTCTTTTTATGGAGAGCACTCAGATTAATTTCCCCTGATGCCGAGAATAACACCTCCCAGCAAAGGTGAGACCAACAATTGGAAGGGTTACAAGAGAGTAGAATGTATGAAATGGTTAGCTTCCTCACCAAGTGAGTAATTTTAAAGTTGGATTGTTGGATGGCTGGAATGAAGGAGGCTTATTTTGTGGAATGTATTTATATCAAGAAATGCTACAAACCTGGCCAGTTTCTAAAGACGTGGTTGACATTAATCATTTTAAATAAATTAATTTTTAAATTGATTAAAATTAATCTATTTAATGAGTGAACTAGCTAAGTGTATGAAAGAAAATCAAACACTTAAATATCAATATGCATGAAGATGTATGAGGCTTGATCCAAAAGTAATACCTTTTATTGTTAATATGTTAGTTCACAACATCAGCAACACTTGGAGCAGAAGTTGAAACTTCTTTTCAATGACTCATGCTTTTGGGGTCCTTGCTACAAAGAATAGCTGTGATAGTCTTGCAAAATGGCATCTGGCATGAAAGTACATATGAAGTAAATAGGAATCATTCAATTCATCTATGCAGAAAAATTTGCATCTTTTGATAATCAATGATATTTGAAGAATATTTATGGAAGTCCAACAATAGATATGGTCATAGTTACAGGGCTGGTACTATATTTTAAAACTATATTTTTATTATTATTATTATTGTATATGTGTAGAGCTACATTATATATATATATATATATATATATATATATATATATATATATATATATATATCCCCGACAGATCCCAACAAAAGAATTAAATTTATCATATACTATGCTAAATCCACAACATCCAACTCAATCGTCTGCAACGACTCCTCCCCCACTGTTAGCAATTTGCAAAAAAACAATGTAGTGTATAAATTTAAATGCCCCTTTCGAGAATGTATCTCTAACAAACTAAATAATACCTACATTGGACATACTACTAACTCGCTTTCGCGGAGACTTACATTGCACTTAAATGAAAAGTCTAACATATTCCGACATTTAAAACACCACAGCTATCAACACGCACTTCTTAGGAAAACACTTGTTGAAAATACGCATATACTTAGACAAGAAAATAATAAATGAAAACTTAAAATTCTAGAAGCTATCTACATCAAACAGTTTAAACCTAGCCTAAATAAAATAAATTTCGACACCTCTACTAACATACTTCAATGCCTATAATCAACGAGAGAGGTCATAGTTATTATACTTACCCCCTACACCATAGTAGTAGCAGTTCCCAGACCAATCCCTCATGCCACTATACACTCAATTGAACAAAAAACCCACTACCACCATTCCTTCTCGGCCTACAGCCATGTGCGACACAAAAAATGGACCTGTCTAATTTTCTCTGTATAACTCCACTCTGTTGATAATAATTTAAATGTTCTATGTTCATTGAACATTAAATGTTCATCCTTCGATAATGGCTTATGTAAGCTGAAAGCTCAGACCTGATAAAAAAATCAACAATTATTGTGATTTCTTGTCGTCTTTCCATGACAACACTATCAAGCTAATCAGATCATACGAACGGATCTTACACAAAATAAATAGACAGAACTTGTCTATATTATTCAATGAAACCTGTATTAATGAAAAAATGCTGCCAAAATACACACAATATATATATATATATATATATAAAGAGAGAGAGAGAGAGTGAGAGACAGAAGGCGCGATGGGTAAATTGTCACCATTTTATATCTTAAATTTCTTGCATGCAAGTTGTTTGTTTTTGATTTGCCAAATGCAATTAATAGTTGGGTGAGTTGGACTCCGTCTGTGAGAAAAAGATGACCATCATTCAATTCATTCTGCCAGAAATTTGGAAATGTCACATTATACTGCTTGGCATTTCAGAGTGTTTAGATGTCAACCTGAGGACGGAGATTCAGATACATCGATGAGTTTAATGGTGATTACAAAGGCACAACAATTCAGAAAATAACTCGGATTGTTTTGATGAAAAAAGAACTCCTAAATTTGTTGGTGAAGGCTTCAGACTCAACAGAGGCCTACATCAAGTGACTTAAGGAGGTAGTGCTGCCCTGGCTCAAGTGGGTGGCTGCTGGAAGACCCTATGCACTGTGCCACATGAGCAGAACACAGACATGGCTGTTAGACAATTTCTGCAACGATATCATCACTTACATCTGGCCACATAACTCCCCAGACTGCAACCTCTTGATTATTATGCATGGGGCACAGTTGAGCAAGAGACCAACAAAACCCCTTGTAACACCAAAAATGAATTGAAGGCAAGGATTATGGTAGCATTCACCAACTTAAATGAGGAGACCATCCAGAAGAGTTGCAGAAGATTCTGAAGTTGTCTGGAGGCTGTGGTTGAAGCCAATGATGATTTTATGGAATAAATTTTAGTATTTCAAGATATTTTTGTGTAATTTTGGTTAATCTATCTGTTAAAATGAGATGTCAGTGTTATTTTCATTTTTGAGTAATTTAGACAATAATTTATTCATCCCATCTTGTATATATATAGTGTATTCAGGCAACAGATAATTTTCTAAACATATACTGTGAAATATAAGAGACAATGAATGTCTATTATATTTAATCATGAGCCATTCTAAACATCATATTTTGGCTTTAATTTTAGGCGAAAATAAAGACAAAGATTCTCCAACATTTGGATAATTTTTTATTAAGTTAGTTCTAAGCTTTCAGCTCAGATGAGCCATCTTCAGAGAGGTTACAAGGACGTTAACATAAAAACATCCACCATCAGCGACGATTTTATCTTGTGTTGACATAAAACTTTGCTAGGTAATGATAACAGTTCCCAAAAATAGCAAACCCAGTTCGTAAATTTGTAATACAGTTCTATGATGTCACACCATGTGAGAGCTCGAAATGATAACAGAACCATATATTAAAATACAATGTAATGTGTTATGACCGGATTCAATTTACATGCCCGTTCAGAGATTGTATCTCTAGTACTAACATTAAACCCACTACATATATTGGTTTTACTACAACCACGCTCTCCCGTAGACTTACATGTCACCTTTCTGGTCAGAGTACAATTAAACAACATTTCTTAGAAAAACATAGCAATGTAGGTAATATCAGACAGATTTTAGTCGGCAACACAATAATTCTCACTCTTACACACAGTAAAAAGTACCTTCAGATATTGGAGGCCATCTACATTAAATCCAAACAACCCACACTTAATAAAATCACGTTTAAATCTGGTCATTAACACATTACATTGCATTTAAATGAATGGTTCAATTATCATTTTGAACTCTCACGTGATGTGACGTCATAGAATCGTATTAAAAATTTACGAACTGCATTTGCTATTTTTGGTAACTGTTATCATTGCCTAGCAAAGTTTTATGTCAACACAAGATAAAATCGTCACTGATGGTCGATGTTTCTATATTAACGTCCTTGTAACCTCTCTGAAGTTGGCTCATGTGAGCCGAAAGCTTAGAACCAGCTTAATAAAAAATTATCCAAATGTTGGAGAATTTTTGTCTTTATTTTCACCTGAAATTAAAGCCAAAATACGATGTTTAGAACGGCTCATGATTGAACATGAAAGACATTCATTGTCTCTTATATTTAACAGTATATATATATATATATATATTAGTCATCCACATACAAGCCAGTTTCGCTGTATCACAGCTCATCAGTATGGCTAGACATGTCCACTTGCTTCTGGCCGGGATCGAAACTCGACTGATTTGGTGTCAGTCGGAGTCTCTACTCCCTAAGCCATCTACGCATGGCATCAGAGAAGGGAAATTTTAATGTCTTGTATATAACCAGTGTATACAGACGCCAGTCACCGAGAGAACTCAATTCATTTCTGAAGGGTCATGCATATATATATATATATATATTGAACACCTCGAGATGGTGTAATGGTTAGCAAGTTTGTCTTACTAGAATCATTACAACTGAGTAGTGAGTTCAATCCACACTAGGTGTCTCATACATTTGGCCTAGTGTCACATCTAAGCTACACTTAGAAAATCACCAATTAATAATAAACAAATTAATATATATTATAAAAAATTTAAAACAATTGACCTCATAGTCTCTAATAACTCTACTACCACACAACTAAATCCTCTACAGAAAATCAATGTAGTGTGTCAATTTTTTAACCATCACAGACAATCGCTGGATCAGGCTAGTCTCCCTGAAAGCAAAACACTGCACCTACTTGGGTTAACTCTCACAACAGACCTCAAGTGGAATGACTATATAGGATCCATAGATAAATCCGCTGCTAAGAAAGTTGGTTCTCTGTGTAGGGCCAGGAAGTTTTTCCCGTCTGAAACGATCCTGCACATATATGAATCTACCATTCGCCTGTACATTGAATATTGCTGCCATATCTGGTCGGGTGCTCCTGCTATCCACCTAGGGGTCCTTGACAAAATCCAATGGAGAATCTGTAATGTGATCGATCCTGACTTGGCAGCTCAGATACAGTCACTTTCTCACTGGCGCAATGTGGCTTCCCTGTGTCTCTTCTACAAATACTTTCATGGCTTCTGCTTCGATGAACTTAGCTCACTGGTTCCCTTTATATATGAATTTACTTGAGCCACAAAATTAGCAACTAGGTCCCACCCTTTTACTGTGAAACCAATAAAATGTAGATGCAAATTCTACTCCATCAGCTTCTTTTCTCACTCTTCCTACCCGTGGAATTCCTTTCTGTTTACTTGCTTCCCTAACAGCTACAATCTCCAAGAATTTCAATGTAAAGTCATCTCCTATCTCACTAACCTGCATCCTCTCGCTCATGCTCCTTTCTCCGTCCACTCCACTCTCATCAGTATTCTCATCCTTCTCTTACCCACTTCCTGACACCCCCTGTAACCTGTCACTCTTTCTCATAACTTTCCTCCTATGTAACCCCCTGCAAAACAGTGGCAGTAAAATGCCTTGCTTGGGGCGATATGATTATAAAAAAAATTACATCCCTGTTTAGAGATTGTATCTTTAATACTAATAATAAACCCACTACATATATTGGTTTTACTACAGCCACACCCTCCCATAAATTTACCTGTCACCTTTCTGATCATAGTTCAATTAAACAACATTTCTTAGAAAAACATAGCCATATATGTAATATTAGACAAATGTTAGATGATAACACAATAATACTCATACATACACACAGAAAAAAGAACCTTCAGATATTAGAGGCCATCTACATGAAATCAAAGCAACCCACACTCAATAAAATCCCATTTCAATCTAGTCACAACACATTACATTGCATTTAGAATTATGGTTCTGTTGTTGTTAACATCTTGGCCCCCTCATGTAGTGAGACATCATAGAACTGCATTACTAACTTACAACCTGTGTCTATTATTCAGTGACTGTTATTGTCACATTGCAATGTTTTATGTCAACACAAAACAATATCATCTTTAATGGTGTATGTCTTTATGTCAACATCCCTGCAACCACTCTGAAGATGAGTCAAGTGAGCTGAAAGCTTAGAACCAGCATAATAAAAAGATATCCAAATGTTGGACAATTTTTGTCTTTATTTCTAACAGAAATTAAAGCCAAAATATGATGTTTAGAAAGGCTCGTGATTAAACATAATAGATATTCATTGTCTGTTATATTTAACAATATATGTTTAGGTAATTATATCTATTCATTTATTTATTTATATATGTATATGAATCTCTCAATTGGTGTGGCTAATGTGTACATTGGTAACTATAAAAAATCAGTTTTCATTTCATGGTTAAAGTGAAGAATGTTTTACTCCACTAATCGAGTATTAGGTATATACTAATCGAATTTTGTGAGATAAAAATTTTAATGTACTAATCAAAAATATACATACAAGTTTCCCTCAATTAAATTAACTGGCTTATATATATATATTTTTATTTTTTAATTGTTTCACCCCAAGCAAGGCGGTAATGCTACTGATGCACAGGGAGCTACATAAAAGTAAAAGATTAGATGAGAGGAGTGTAAGGAGAAAGACAAACCAGTTACAGGGGGTGTCTGAGAACGGAGCAAGAGAAGGATGGGAATACAGGTGTGATGACAGTTGCAAAGGTAGAGAGAAAGGAAAAGATACACAGGATGATGTAGAAAGAACTGGAGTCAAGTGAATAAGAGATGGGTATTGACATTGCATTTAAATTCCTGGAGGTTGTAGCCATCAGGAAAGCAAGAATATGGAAGGGAGTTCCACAGGTGGGAAGTGCAAGAAAAGAAACTGCTGGAGTAGAATTGTCGGATGCATTTGGTGGGACCCAGTTGCCAGTCTGGTTGCACAAGTAAACTCCTGTGGCAAGGGCACCAGTGACTTAAGGTCATCAGAGCAGAAGCCATGAAAATAGTTATAGAACAGATAGAGGGAAGCCACATCTTGTCATTGAGAAAGTGGATGGAGTTGAGTCACCAAATCAGTATCTATCACATTACTGATTCTCCTTTGAAGCTTGTCAAGAACACTGAGATGAACAGCAGGGGCACCTGACCAAATATGACAGCAGTATTCCATGCATGGATGGATGGTTGATTTGTATATGTGCAAGATGGATTTAGGGGGAAAAAAACCTCCTGGCCTGACACAGTGACCCAACCTTCCTAGCAGTGGATTTAGCTATTGACTCAATGTAATGATTCCGCTTGAGATCGAAAGATAGGGTAAGGCTGAGGAGGCACAGTATATTGTTATCAGGGAGACTTGCTTGGTCCATGCTTATGGGAGGCAGGAGAGGTTGCCTGTGATGATTGACAGACAACAGCTTTGCGTCTTAGATGCATTGAAATTTAATATATATATATATATATATATATATATATATATATATATAAGCCAGGTAATTTAATTTGAGGAATAAAAAGACAGCAAAATGATAAAAATATTGGCAATAAGTAAATCCCTCTTTAATTAATACATGATTCTATTTTGAAAATATATTTTAACTCTGATAAAAGTCTTTCTTGTTGGCTCTTAATGATGACACTTAAAGCACGTATCTGATGTCATGAACATTATGGAATTGGAGTGTGCAGCGATAGGCAAATTGTTGTTGTTGACTTCGATGGTTTTATGGTTATTGAACCAAAGATTGGATTCTGTTTTTTTTTCTTCAACATAATTCCCATTTTTGTATTTGTGGCAGAAAAATAAATATATAAGATTTGAACAGTCACAAGTCAAAGCTGGTGATTTGAATACTGTGTGAGGGCTGGAAAGGTGTGAAATTGCTACCAGTGATACAGTATTAGCATTGGGATTTATTACAGGTAATATTCCCTTGGTGACATAGTGATTTATGTATACAAGATGATGTTAGGAGTGTGTATATGTTATGGGTTGGGGGTGGGGGCTGATGCCTAGCATTGAGTAGATTCTCGCTAAATATTTTTTATTGTTTAGTCAAGTTTTAAATACTAGAAATCTTTTAAGATATGGGTATTTTTCTTTTAGTTTTCAAATAAGGTGTTGACTGTTGAGCATTGTGCTTGAAATTGTGGTTAAACTGTCCAAAGTTCATATTGCATCATTGTTTTGTTCAAGAACTTTCAACCATCTCAATCAATTTCAAGAATCAATATGGTATCTGTGTGGAAGTCACAATATCAGGATTTAAACAAAGGAATTCTGAGTAATGATAACCACATTGGCTTTTGAAAATGACCAAAACAGTTTATCCACAAATTTCAAGCATAATACTGAACGCCTTATTCAAAAATTTAAAAAATACAATATAAATTTTAAAAAACAGACCTTCTCAGTTCTTTTTAATCATATTTTTTGCTTTCTAACAGTTATAATATAAATTCTTGCTTAAACACATGCTGCGATGCCTATAAGAAATACTCTGAATACTGACTCCAACAGCCTTTTCTAGACTCACTGGAGTTCTTTCTTAAACAGCTAGACTAGTTTGTCTGTGTCACTGAAGGTGTATTATTTACTCCACAACAAATACTTACTGATTAAATATATCAGCCAGATAGACAACTCCATCAACACAATATAAATCTCTTTATTAAAGAATCTTTGAAAAAAAAAATATACCTTCTGAATCTTTATTTGAGAACCTGATTTAAAGTTTAATTAACCTAATTTGAAACAAATATTACTTATTTTTATTTTCAAATATTACAGAAAAGCATTTTTTAATAAGGATGTGGGTGGTTTTATGAGTGTCAATAACTCTTTTGATGGATTTATGTTTGGTTCTATGAGAGACATTGCTGCAACAATTACTTGAATGTAACATGAATGCATTTTTATATAATCTTTTAAAATAATCTTTTAAAAACTTATGAAAATATTTTAAGGAATCTAATACTTTATTTAATTTTAGGTACTTTGGCTTTATAGTCTTACTTATGAATAAACTTGTTGGGAAAATGTAAGAAAATTACCACTAAAATGAAAATTTATAATAGTTACTATTCTTATTTTCTGATAATGTTATGTATAGACATCTGTATTTACAAAAAAATAGCACACTTATACAAATAAAAAAAATATTTTTAAGACGCTGGAATTGTGAATAGGCTTTTCCATCTATGATTAGTAAATATAATTTTTATTTAATATAACCTAACCTCTACATTTAATAATGAATTTTAAAAGGTTTAAAAAATGAAAAGAAATTCTTGTAAAAATTCATTATTCATTGAAAAAATTTTTTTTAAGAAAATAATGTTCATAATACATCTTATAAAAACAATTTATTTTTATTGATTAAACAGTGGTTTACATATATGAAATTATTCATTGAAAAATTTTTTTAAGAAAATAATGTTCATAATACATCTTATAAAAACAATTTATTTTTATTGATTAAGCAGTGATTTACATATATGAAATATTATAGTAAAGAAAATGTATTCTAGAAGAGAGATTGAACCTGCATCCCTCTTTTCATGGGAACCAACTATTTGATCCAGTTACTGCTCAGCTATAAATCAAGGTTCATAGAAAGCAAACTTCTATTTTCCATTTTTGAGGAAAGCTCACTGAATCAAAGTGTTTCCCTCCACCATGAACCTCTTTGTAGGAGAACCAACCATTTGATCCAGTGTGCTTTACTGCTCAGCCATAAATCAAACTTCTATTTTCCATTTTTGAGGAAAGCTCACTGAATCAAACAATGTTTTCTCCCGTGACTCCTTTTGTAGAAGAAACTATTTGATCCAGTGTGCTTTATCATTTGGCTAGCAAGTTTCTATTTTATCTTTTTAAGGAAAGCACATTCTCTTTACTCAGATTATTTTTCTTGGGAGCTCATTTTTGCTCAGTCTCATATCTGAAAAATAAATAATTCAATTTCTAAAGATTGACAAATTTATTTTTAATCTGATATTTTTATTATAGTGGTCACTTTGTATTTGAAATAGACACCCCATTTTTGACTTATTGATTCACTCTCATAAACACATACATAGATATAAAAAATTTTCATTTTCACATATATGAATTTCTTTCTCTCTCTCTCTGTCTGTCTGTCTGTCTCTCTCTCTCTTTGAATATGTATGTGTGTGTGTGATACTTTTATCTGTTGTCTCCATTTCTTCAGCTTATAGGCATCAACCTGCTGCTGCTGCTAAGTGCTATTATTGATGACAGTTCACACCAACCAGATTAAGCATGCAAAGAACAGTCTACAAAAAAATTAAATATCACAATGCTAACAGATGACTGAAACAGCATCCTAAGTGATCTTTAACAGAATTTCTCCCAGATTTAACTTTTTTATATAAAGTATAGAGAGGAGGAATAAGGGGAGATGGTTTGCAAATAAGTGGGATGCCACAGGAGAATGATATTTGATGGTGCCAGAAAAGAATGAAATATATATATATATATATATAAAGAAAGAAACAAGGAAAAAAAAACAAAAAAATTAAAAGCAAAAAAAGTATATCAAATAATTGATTGAATGTTCTACACTCTAAAGCTTACCAAAAGCTATTAGCAAAATGAAGAGTACTGAATTTTGAGTTTTTTGTATGTGTGCATGTGTTTGTGCGTGATTTTGTCTCCTTTTGTTTTGTTTTATTTTTTACTTCTTCATTATTGCTTGTTTTTTCCAGTTTTACTTCACGTCTCTGTGAAAGAGAGAAAGGAAAACCTTTCCACTGGAACACCTGGCATAAATGTTTTTCTGTTACATTAACAAAAATATACTGTCAATTTATCCTCTTCTTCAAGCAATGACAAGGGAAATCACATCTTTCAATGAAGAATGGTGGAACTATTAACTATGGTCAGTTCCATTAATTTTCTTTTTCTTTACATGTCTGATTTCTTAATGGTTTTGATGATATGCTTTCACCTGTCAGTTTTATTTAAGAAGCAAAGCAAAGCTTACAGATGCAAAAAACCACTGAGAGGTATGGTCAGAATGCCAGTGTGTCTGCTCAAAGAAATCTTAGTTTATCTTGCTTGTCTGTCAGTCAATTTCAGTTAAAAAAGAAAATGTCTGTCCATTTACCTTTGTCATTCAATCAAATCAAGTTTACTTGTTTTTTTTTTATAAAAAATAGCCTGACATTTTTCTTTTGCAAATATAATTTTGTAGAAATAAATTATAGCTAAATAAGCAGGTACTTATGCAATGTGAGTATAATGAGTATTTTACAAATAAATGGGAAAGTACTAGTTATTCATCAGAAAAAATTTGCATTTTAAACCTTGGCTTTTATGATGTTTGAAATGCTTATTTATATAATTATGTTACCACCCCCAATGACCCTAGACTATAGGGGTGTCTCTGGGAGAGAGACAGACAGACCAACCAATAGCCTTACAGTACAAAGGACCTTTTGAAAGCCTTTATCATCATAGATGTGATGGCCAATATGGATAAAAATCACCTGCTCTGGGATGCAGTTATTGCTGAGGTTACTGTTGAGGCTAAAAGTAATTTTATTAAATAACCTTTTCCCATTTTTCTAATTTGAATATATATATATATATATATATATATTTTTTTTTTTTTTTTTTTTTTTTCAAATAAATTAATTTTTTTCTATTGAATATTTTCTTTAAATTTATAATTAGAAATGACCCCATTAGTGATGCAAGTTAGAAGTATATAGAGAAAACTAGCAGATAGATATTTAGAAGTAGAAGAGAGGAATGTTTATATTTCATTTCAGTAAAAATGAGAAATTCTCAATATATTTGTATTACTTTGAACTATTGTTCCCATTTTGATTGATATAGATGTTATTATAGAAACAATGTTTTGATCAAGTCATCATCAGGCATCCTTTGTTTGACTAATATGAGATATCAGTTACTTAGTGTGAAATTTTAACCCTGTGATGTTACAGATTGTTTGTTCTTGCTGAATCAATGCTTCATGATGTGAAATGAAAACTTATCATCATTTGTAAAAACATGGACAGTGCAGATAAGAAGTGAAAACTGGGATCATCATTTGTGAAGACATGGACAGTGCAGATAAGAAGTGAAAACTGTATCATCATTTGTGAAGATGTGGACAGTGCAGATAAGAAGTGAAAACTGTATCATCATTTGTGAAGACATGGACAGGCAGATAAGAAGGAAAAACTAAGGTCATCAATTATGAAACGTGGATATGCAGATAAGAAAACTGTGATCATGCTTTGTAGAACGTGGACAGTGCAGATAAGAAGTGAAACTGTATCATCATTTGTGAAGACATGGACAGTGCAGATAAGAAGTGAAAACTGTATCATCATTTGTGAAGATGTGGACAGTGCAGATAAGAAGTGAAAACTGTATCATCATTTGTGAAGATGTGGACAGTGCAGATAAGAAGTGAAAACTGTATCATCATTTGTGAAGATGTGACAGTGCAGATAAGTGAAGTGAAAACTGTATCATTTGTGAAAACGTGGACAGTGCAGATAAGAAGTGAAAACTGTATCATCATTTGTGAAAACGTGGACAGTGCAGGATAAGAAGTGAAAACTGTATCATCATTTGTGAAGACATGGACAGTGCAGATAAGAAGTGAAAAACTGTATCATCATTTGTGAAGATGTGGACAGTGCAGATAAGAAGTGAAAACTGTATCATCATTTAGAAAAACGTGGACAGTGCAGATAAGAAGTGAAAACTGTATCATCATTTGTGAAAACGTGGACAGTGCAGATAAGAAGTGAAAACTGTATCATCATTTGTGAAGATGTGGACAGTGCAGATAAGAAGTGAAAACTGTATCATCATTTGTGAAGATGTGGACAGTGCAGATAAGAAGTGAAAACTGTATCATCATTTGTGAAGATGTGGACAGTGCAGATAAGAAGTGAAAACTGTATCATCATTTGTGAAGATGTGGACAGTGCAGATAAGAAGTGAAAACTGTATCATCATTTGTGAAGACATGGACAGTGCAGATAAGAAGTGAAAACTGTATCATCATTTGTGAAGATGTGGACAGTGCAGATAAGAAGTGAAAACTGTATCATCATTTGTGAAGATGTGACAGTGCAGATAAGAAGTGAAAACTGTATCATCATTTGTGAAGACATGGACAGTGCAGATAAGAAGTGAAAACTGTATCATCATTTGTGAAGATGTGGACAGTGCAGATAAGAAGTGAAAAACTGTATCATCATTTGTGAAGATGTGGACAGTGCAGATAAGAAGTGAAAACTGTATCATCATTTGTGAAGATGTGGACAGTGCAGATAAGAAGTGAAAACTGTATCATCATTTGTGAAGACATGGACAGTGCAGATAAGAAGTGAAAACTGTATCATCATTTGTGAAGACATGGACAGTGCAGTTAAGAAGTGAAAAACTGTATCATCATTTGTGAAGATGTGGACAGTGCAGATAAGAAGTGAAAACTGTATCATCATTTGTGAAGATGTGGACAGTGCAGATAAGAAGTGAAAACTGTATCATCATTTGTGAAGACATGGACAGTGCAGATAAGAAGTGAAAACTGTATCATCATTTGTGAAGATGTGGACAGTGCAGATAAGAAGAAAACTGTATCATCATTTGTGAAGATGTGGACAGTGCAGATAAGAAGTGAAAACTGTATCATCATTTGTGAAGATGTGGACAGTGCAGATAAGAAGTGAAAACTGTATCATCATTTGTGAAGATGTGGACAGTGCAGATAAGAAGTGAAAACTGTATCATCATTTGTGAAGATGTGGACAGTGTAGATAAGAAGTGAAAACTGTATCATCATTTGTGAAGATGTGGACAGTGCAGATAAGAAGTGGAAACTGTATCATCATTTGTGAAGACATGGACAGTGCAGATAAGAAGTGAAAACTGTATCATCATTTGTGAAGATGTGGACAGTGCAGATAAGAAGTGAAAACTGTATCATCATTTGTGAAGACATGGACAGTGCAGATAAGAAGTGAAAACTGTATCATCATTTGTGAAGATGTGGACAGTGCAGATAAGAAGTGAAATCATCATCATTTGTGAAGATGTGGACAGTGCAGATAAGAAGTGAAAACTGTATCATCATTTGTGAAGATGTGGACAGTGCAGATAAGAAGTGAAAACTGTATCATCATTTGTGAAGATATGGACAGTGCAGATAAGAAGTGAAAACTGTATTATCATTTGTGAAGATGTGGACAGTGCAGATATGAAATGCAAACTGTATTATCATTTGTGACGACATGGACTGCAGATAAAAAATAAAAACTGTATTATCATTTGTGAAGATGTGGACAGTGCAAATACGAAGTGAAAATTGTATCATCATTTGGGAAAACATGGACAGTGCAGATTAGAAGTGAAACTTTTTTATCATTCATGAAGACCTGGACAGTGTAGATAAGAAGTGAAAACTGTATTATCATTTGTGACAACATGGACAGTGCAGATAAGATGTGGACAGTACAGATAAGAAGCAAAAACTGCATTATCGTTTGTGAAAACGTCAACAGTGAAAGCTATATTATCATTCCAGAAAGGTTATGAAATGCAAACAAGTGGTTACATATATCATGGCTTCTGTTCATAAATGGTAAATTATGGCCACAAAAATCACTTTATTCTAAATGCATAACTCTTTAATCTAATATTTTTTTCTGCTCCTCAGTTCCCAAATAATTGTGTTTTTTTCTACATGCACAAGAAATGACTAAGATTGGTGTAATCCCAATTCATTCTTTAGATCTATGTATCATAGGAGTCCACAAAATAGTTCAGATAACTGGATATTGGACAGAGAGTGAACATCAAAAATTGATAAAATTTGTCTAGGACTTTTTTAAGAATCTGTTACAACAAAAAGATAAAAGAATCAGTCAAATTTTCAAGAAAATATACAAAGATACACAGCCCATACCAACATTTTGTGACAGTTTCCCCGGAAACATCAATTCAGAATAGACATTTGATGTCACTGGTGTAGTCTGCCAAGTGTTGTACAATAAAAAATACTATGATGTCAGCAGATGACAGAAAAACTTGCATGAAAGTTTGATGAATAAGTTGTATTCTATCCAAACTCAAACCTCAATAGATATATAGATATATTGTGACCAATATGGAACTGCTATAAAATGATTCTGTCTTTCTGATTAGGTGATAAATTACAAGAAAAAAACATGAAAGAAAAAGAAAGAAAAAATGCTTAAAAAATGTCATAAAAGATGATTCAGCTTCTTGGAAGCCATGTTTATCTGACACTTTGAGTTCGTCATTTGATTTTAACATATACTTGCTAAATAAAGCAAGCTTTGTTTAGTGACATAGTTTGTATACAATTCGTAATTTATTTCATTTTTGATGCATTTATTACAATGTTGCAAACTGAGATTTTTATCATTGGAAAGGAATGCTGTGTTTTTGATTAAATGATTTTTTATGGTTTATCAGCCTTTTTTGTGCACGATCCTCTTCCAAATGTATCAGTATCAGTTATCTCCATTTAACTCAACTCTCTAAGTTTTTGTTCACCTCTGTCAGTCAAGCCACTGGATTCAGCCAATGCTTTTATCCACTGACAAAGGTCGAAGTGCACAACATCCAAAACAATGTGAACATAGCAACAAGGATGAGGACAACAGTCTGAACAATGTGAATAGTGAAATAACCATTTTAAGGTTATTTAAAGCTGAAACATACTACTTAACCCATGGAAAGAGAAGAGGTGAATTCATACCATTCTCAAGGGTATTTGCACAAAGGTGAATATATCACACCTGACTGAAATTCAAACTCAGCTCACCAATTTCTCATTTCAAGCCACTATCCATTAGAACAGCTGTACCCCACCCCCCGCAAGCACACTGCATCTGGTACTCTCAAGTGCCTACCCATCTTGGTACTGACCAGGTTCAATAATGTTTAAATTTAGTGATCGGATGAGAACTCGTGTTTCAAAATGATATGGCCGTAAACCAGTGATGTGTCTGGTGAAGTGTAAAAAAGATTCATTTGTACATATATATATATATATATATATATATATATATATATATAAATTAAGTGTAGAATTGAAGTAAAAACAATAACTTTGATCAAAATAATTTATCAAAAACAGTAAATGAAAATATATCTTGTGTCCACTTTTAGCATGAAAATCAGATATTGAAATAGATTTTATTTTGAAAATGTGGTATTAATGGTGGCAGCTATTCATTATGTGGTAGTGAACTAGTTGAAATATTTTACTCTTTCACATAAAATCTTCAGTTTTATCTATTTAACAATTTTTAAAGCTTACATCTTGCATGTGACTCTGTTTTGTCTGCTCATATTTGTACATGATTACATCATTACAAAATTCTTTATTATTGTTGTTTCATCATCTTTTACTGCTGATTCTTGCTGCCTTGTTTGACAGTGAATATGTTTACTGTTAAATCCCTTTAGAGTAAAGGGAAGATGATGTTGTAGCCAAAGTCAAATAAGAGAAAGAAAAGGTCAATGAAATTTTGCTGTATCAAAATGTGGGAATAAACAATATCTAATAATTTGAATACAATTTTATAACAATTGGTGGAAGAGAAAAGGTGTTCTTAGAAGTGTTATAAAAGTTTGTAAAAAATTTATTGAAATAAACTTTGAGAAAGCAAATATCTGTGTATGTATGGATGTGTGTATAATATGTGTAGATATGGAAATATATGTATGGATGTGTGTGTAATATGTGTAGGTATGGAAATATATATATTGCATATGTTTAGATTTATGGAAAGAAATAACTCAAAGGACGTTTCTTTTTCTGTGGATGGTGAAGTTGTTGTTTACAACAAAACTTTTATCTTGCTTGTGTTGCTCTGAATGACCACCCAAATGTGAGAGACTTTCTTTTGGTTGGGTGTGATATGTGTGTTTCCATGGGTGATCATTGTAAGTCCCCCAAAGAGCTTTGGGTGCATTTTGTATAGGCTGGAAAAATGCTCTAAACAAAAGTCAAAGTTTAATATTTATTTTTGGGTATTTTCAAAATTCCAACACTATAAAATCAAATGTAAAAATGAGATACACTCATACAATATGGCAACAAAGATGAGGACCACAGTCTGAACAAGGTATTTACCTTGTTCAGACTGTGGTCCTCATCTTTGTTGCCATATTCACAATGTTTTGACCATTGTATGCTCTGGCCTTCTTCAGGTGATTCAAATTCTGAACTGAACCCTTTATTTCATCCACTGGGGGTAGAGTGTTCTAGTTCCATGTGCCATACCTCTTCCAGATATCTCAGTTTCAATTATTTTCTTTAACTCCACTCCCCAAGTTTTATTCACCTATGTTGTGAATAGGTATTGAATTCACAACTCTTTGGGTCAAGTCATTGGATTATATTGACCAACACTTTTATTCACTGGGCTATGTGTCCTGATGAATGCCAGAGTTATACAACAGCTAATATGTTGTGAATATGACAACAAAGATAAAGACAACAGTCTGAACAATGTAAATAGTGCAAATAATTACAATACCTCATCTAAGACATACAGACAGATATCAAAATTAGAAGAAATATTTATTCTGTAAATTGTATTATTGGAATTCATTTTTTATCAAAATATTGTAAATCTTAGAATAAGTTTATACTAATAAAAGTAATAAAAATGCTACTAATAAAACAGTATAATTTTTATTTTGCATTTTAAAAGTTTTGGAAAAGTTACTTATGCAAAATGGGTGTCCGAGATTTTTTGTCTTTCTTGTCAATTGCAAGTCAATAATGTGAATCATCTGAAGCCATTTTTGCAATAATTATAATTATATTTTAACCTTTTCTCGTTAATGACTTTTGTTCACTGCATTATGTTTTTATCACCGACAAATTTTCAAAAATGTTTAAATCCAAAAGTTGTGTGTGTCACTTATAAAATATAAAGAATTATTTTTTTGTTTTGCTTTTCAGGAAAATTATTAATAAAATTGAATGTTACCAATAAATTATGTGAGCAACAAATCTTTTTCAAAATTAACTTTCCCTCTCATCTTTATGAGAAGGAAAACTACATTTTAAAAATTATAAAAACAGAAGAGAGAACTTTATAATAATAAAAAATAATATATGGAGTAATTTGATGGCAGAGCAACCCTTTAAGGAAACAAAGAACAAACTAACCATAGAAAATGGCATTATATGCAATGGTAGCTCCACAAATAATGAGACGGGGCATACTAAAAGAAGTACATGATGATATACATTGTGGCATAACAGTAACACAAAGAAGACTAAAGTTACAAGCATGGTGGCCTGAATATTCGAAAGGTGTAGAGGAATACATTAAAAGATGCCCAAAATGTGAGAAAATAAAGAACTTCAAGTGAGCAAAAATTCACTCATGACCCAAGGAAACAGAGCCATGGATTAGGGTCTGTATGGATCACACACATATCAGAGATAGGGGATTATTCTTAGTATTAGTGGACTCATATTCAGGATGGCCAGAAGTTGTCAGATTAAAAGACAGAAAAACAACCACAATAAAACAAATACAAAGAACTATATTCTGAAGGAATGAAATACCCCAGACACTAGTCACTGATAATGCACTCGAATTTTGCAATAAGAATTTATGTGTGTAGTTAAAACAAATTGGATGCAGCCCATACAAGACACCATCATGTCACCCACAGTCTAATGGTATTGCGAAAAGAATGATGCAAACCATGAAAATAGGATTAAAAGAATTCTCACCACTTACATAGAAGTGTATTTACCAAAGATGCTTTTTAGTTACAGATCTATCCCACATGCAGGAAGGAAACTGAACCTGTCAGCATTAATGGGAAAACAAATCAGAGCCCCCATAAGTATGTCCTTTGCAATGAGAAAAAAAGGTGTGGTATAGAAAAAATAAAGAGACAAATCCAGAAGAAGCAACTTTTCTGGTGCAAAAAGATCACAACATGGCTATGTTGCAAAAGAAGAGACAAAATCTACTGGCACATGCAGATCAATTCAGAAGCAGAGATGAGCTCAAGGATGTGGAATTTTTTTCCTATCAAAACATTTTGTACCCTCTCTATGCTCCATACTATTGCTAGCACTTCTTTTTCAATATTCAAGTAGTTAGTTTCTACTGATGTTAACCTTCTTGATATGTACATGATTGGGTGCTCTTCTTGTAATAGAACAGCAGCAATCACCTTCTCACTTGCGTCTGTGGTTAACATTATTTCTTTTTGGATCAAAAACTTTTATTATTGTTTTGTTCCTTAGAATATTCTTTAGTATTTCTAAAGCAATGGTTTGCTTCTGTGTCCACTAAAATTCATTGTTTTTTTATGTAATTTTGCAAATGTTTCTATTATGTTACTGCATCTTGGTATATATTTACTATAAAAAATTATCAGCTCAAAAAAAGGATTCTAATTCTTTTTTATTTGTTGGAGCAGCTATTTCTGTTATTTTTTTTGTTAGTCTATCATCTGGTGATATGCCATCTTTTGATATTTGATATCCTAAATATGATATCTTCTTACAGTCAAAATTACATTTCTCTTTGTTTATGGTCAAGCCTACCTTTATTAATCTCATCAAAATTTGCTCTGTTTTATATTTTAACTTTTTCGTTCTTGCCACTATATCATCCTAGTATTTTATCATATTTTTTATTTTTCCTAATAAGACTCTTCCAATTGACTTTTTGAAAAACATGGTTAGAAGTATTTATCACAAATGGTAGCTGTGTCTATCTTAATAAACCTATAGGGGTGTTTATTGTGGTTATTTCCTTTAATTTCTTGTCAATTTCTATTTGATTGTATGCTGACTTAAGATCAATTTTTGCAAAGTACTCCATTTTTGTTAAATCATGACTTGCAGTTTTGATATTTGGCAACAGAAATGAGTTTGAACATATCTGGTGATTCACCCCTGTCTTATAACCACCACATATCCTTAAATTTCCATCAGCTTTCTTTATCACTACTATTGATGACACCCAATTGCTACCATCTAGAGTTACTTTTTCTAATATGCCTTCTGTATCATTTTGTTTAGTTTTGCTACTACCAAAAGTAAGATATGAATTGAAACTTTTCTTGCCTCTATATACTTTAGGTGATAGTTCTCCTTTAGTCGTATGCTTGCTTTATAGCCTTTCAACAATCTATTGCATTTCCTTCTACTTCCATGGAATTGAATTGATTAGTCTTGCTGTGTCTACTCTTAATAGATCAATTCCTAATAATCTATCATCTTTTTTGCATACTACAACTGTAATGGGAATTATTTCAAAACACTTGTCAGTTTCAAAATTGCCTTGAAATGTATCCATTTGATGGAATGATCATTCCATCAAATTGTTTTAATTGTATGCTGCTTTTACTTAATTTTTGATCATTCTAATTTTATCTAGAATTTTTTGTTATCAACATAATTTCACTGCTCGTATCGACTAGCATGTCAAATACTTGGACATTTATCCTTATTTTTTCTCTACCTCTTTTTTGTATATTCATTGTAAATACTCCAGGTTTTTTTTCGGATTTTTTTAGCTTCTTTTTCATCAGAGGGTGTTTAAACAGTTTTTTACATTTTTTTACTTGCTTTTCATATTTGCATACATTCTGAAAATGATCGTTTTTGCAATTTGAGCATATTTTTCCCAAAGCTAGACATTTATACTTGTCTCTCATATAACTTTTCCCAGAATATTTATATTTAAAAATGAACTCGGTAGTGCTTGGCCTATATGTTTCAAATTCTTTTGGTTGATTAAATTCTCTAATCAGCTCTAACTGTTGCAAAAACTCTATGCTAGCTTCCAAACTCAATCTACTAGTCTCCAGACATTTTAGTATTTTGCACTTGTGCTTTTGGTCTTGCAAACCTTCAATTAATCTAAAGGAATTAATTCATCTTCTGTAGTCATTTCATGTGCTCCCAATATTTCAAATTCACAATAGTTTACTTGTTCTTTCAATCTATATAAGTATTGCATAACAGACTCCTGTGGTACTTGTGTAGTTTCTAAAAACTTTGTTCTTTCCACAATTACCAATCTTTTTTGGGTCTTTTTTTTTTTACGACCTTCACAATTTGCTCAAATGTCATTTCTTCTAACTCACTTGGATAACACATTGTCAAAATTTTCTTCACATCTTTGCATCCCACTGTAGCAAGAAATAAATTGGTTATCTCATTTTCTCTTCCATTGTCTTTGAGTCTTTTAATTTCTTTACTCTTGCAAATGCTGCAAAACTTCTCATTTATGTTTCTACATGTTCTGGGTCATCCAGTGAAATCAGGGATCCTATAGGAGATGCCATTGTTATGTTTCACATATCAGTGTGAGTAGCAGTAGTCATAGCACAGTTCTGCATATCCTCTGTGGTGACAGGTTATTTTTCTGTCCTACTTCTTCAAGTCCTCTCTATATATATTGGTCTCTTCATTTGCATATGATACTACAATTGCTTTTCACTGTCCACATGCATTACCATAAAAAATTAAGAATTAAAAGAAAACTGTTAACTCATGACCTTTTAAAAAATAAATAGATAAACAAAATAAAACAAAAAGAAAAATGCATAAAAATAAATAAATGATAATTACATACATATAAAATATCAATACCAAAAATATGAACTTACTTAATAGGCTTAAAAATGATATCACTTAACACCATCTATAGTCTACTTTTCCTTAGATAGTGAGTTTTTAGAATATTTTAAAATATTCTTGAATTCAAAATTTGAAAACCTAATGTTGTTTTTCTACATGTTACTTCTGTGTATAAATACAGGTTACAAAGTAAAATGTATACACCTGCTTGATAGAGTTTCTCAAGGACAGAAATGTGTTGTTATAAAAATTTTTCCTCTATACTTTTATTTATATTTCCTTTATATATATATATATATATATATATATATATATAAAGACAAGAGATGAAAAATTAAAAAAATGTTCATCACTTATCTTTAAACAGATCTCTGAAAAAGCTTCAATAAATGTGAATCATGTCAGATTAAGACACATTTCCTACTTTGTTCTTTATTTATTCTATCATGTATATACACCTATGATCTGAGTTGTGTTATTTCAGTCATACCAACCTTGCTGTTTTCAAGAGAGAGAGAGAAAAAATTAAATGATTCTGAAGACATTACAATAATGTACTTATGAAACTTCGAAGTTGACCAAAATAACACAGCTCATATAAGTGACAAGTTTTTTGACATTAATTTTATTAAGGCTCTATCCTTATCTTGATATTGAGTACTTTATGAGAAAAAATCTGCTTGTCTAAAAAGTATCACATTACCTAAAAACTACTGCATAGTAAAATACTAGAAAAAAACAGCAATTTTAGCACTAAACATCATTACAATTTAACACACACACACATATACATGTATATACAATGTTGAACCAGATTTTGTGTGGATTTTAATATAGATCTGAAATATTTGTATGTTTGCAATTTTGATTATGTTTATATTGTTTGTTATTATAACAAAAATCACAAAAAAGCATTGACATCAAAATTACATGTTTATAGTGTGAAATAAAAGTGTTAACAAATATATATTAACAGTAAAAATATCATTAATGGCTAGATATGTAATCACATTTTTATTTTATTATTACCTTTGTTGAACAATGCTGAAAATAAACTAATCCATTTAGTTATTGGAGGTAACCAATTGTGGCATGTGGCAGCCAGAGAGAAATAAATTCACTAATTTGAAAGCTGATCACACTAACTATTGCACTAGTGCTTCTCAAGCTGAGTGATTGAGACAAACTAGAAAGAAGAGAATGATGTTGGTCTGAAAATCTGATGAACAGAAATAGTCTTCATCAATAAGCAGATATCAAGTGAATGTCCATGACTGCATAAATCTCCATTATAATTAATTAAAAGTGTGAGTAGATTCTAGTAGCAATCATGTGTTCCTGTCACAAATGTTTCTCATCACTGCCTTTTCACTGACACAACCCACAAGACTCATCTCAAAATTTTGACTTCTGAACTCACTCACCTTGTGAGAATGACAGTAAAATATTGGTTCATACATTTTTCAGATATTTTTGGTTACTTTAGTAATTATTATACGTTTTTTTCCTTAATCAAACAAATTTGTAAAAATGCTCTCATAAAACAAAAATGCTAAAGTATCATGAGGCTTTCAGAAAATAATAAAACCAAAGTAAGAACATAAATGTAACAAAAAAAATTATGAAATGCAATAGACAAGAATGGTATTTACATTTCTGCTGAAAGTAATATGCTAACATTTTATGATAGAGAATATGTATATTATTTATATATATACATATATTGTCATCCGCAGACAGATCTGTTTCGCTGTATCACAGCTCATCAGTATGGTTAGACTCCGATTGCTACATAACCCAGGCTCAAAACCCGACCGAATTGGCGTCAGTCGGCAACTCTACCCTTGAGCCACGGGGCGTTCGGTGGAAGAAGGCAGTCTTTTTAGCGCATATCATATTACGTGCCCAATAGCTAGAGTGCTCAAATTCATTTTTACTGAATGAGCAATGCATACACGCTAGAGTGGCTACTGTTTTTCAAAGTCTATCTTTCTTCTAGAGTGCTCAGTCAGAGTGTGAGAGCGTAAATATTGTCATCCGCAGACAGATCTGTTTCGCTGTAAAACCTTGTTTCTAATCAAAATAACCCTATCAAATCTAAACTAACAACTAATATAGTGTATGAATGCCCTGTACAAGACTGTGTTTCATGCCATAAATCAGTTACCTATGTTGGCCATACTACCACTTCTTTGAGAAAACACCTTACATGCCACCTATGTAGCAACAATGCAATAAATAAACATTTATTAACCCATAATTTACAAAAAACCTTAAGAAAAATTTTGGTTGAAAATATGAAAATAATATTTAAATCACAATATCAAAAGCATCTTGCTATAAGAAAGCCTCTATATATCAAAGAATTTTCTCCTAACATCAATCTTACAGTATTTTACAGAGGAAATGGAGTTTTGAAAGTTTTTTTAAAAATTAGACAGACACTCACGCGATATCCAGTCATGCACATTATGTGATAGCTTTTAAAGAACACTTCTTTCGAAAATACAAAAATTACCTTTCAGTCAAAACATGAGGATAATATAACAACATCAGAAAACTAACATCCTTGAAAATGGCTAGTGAAGTGGCTGAAAGCGCTTGAAATGTAAAAAATTATGGAATATTTTTACATTCCTCAGAATAATAGAAAAATTAAATAAAAAATTAATAAAATCTTCCTTGTTGGTCGTTTTTAATGAAACATCTTTAAAAGAAAGATTGCTGCCCAAATTTTTTTTTTTTTTTTAATCATATCACCCCAAGCAAGACAGTAACACCATTGATGCACAAGGGGCTATGTAATAGTGAGATTGGAAAAGAGAAAACCAGAAACCACACCCTAAACAGGGAACAAGAGATGAGCCTCTACACCTGTTCAATAGATGTAGGTGGAGTGTGAACCGGGCGATAGTTTAGTCTATCTACTCCAATTGAGAAAAAAAAAACAAAAGAGTAAAAGAATGGAAAAGAGTAAAAGATTGGAAAGAGAAAACCGGAAACCACATCCTAAACAGGGAACAAGAGATGAGCCTCTAAACCTGTTCAATAGACGTGGATGGAGTGTGAACCGGGCGATAGTTTAGTCTATCTACTCCAATTGAGAAAAAAAAAACAAAAGAGTAAAAGAATGGAAAAGAGTAAAAGATTGGAAAGAGAAAACCGGAAACCACATCCTAAACAGAGAACAAGGGATGAGCCTCTACACCTGTTCAATAGATGCGATATATATATATATATATATATCAACTGTTGATTGATAAACTAAAAGTATTTTTATGAAAAGGATCAAAATAAGCATTAATAAAATCAAAATTTAGTTTAGATTTGATTACTTAAGATTCCGGAGTTACTTTCCTTTTTTGGTATTCTACTAGAAAATAAATAGTATCTTATTGTTGATGATTTATTTACTATATAAACCATATGTAAATATATACTATGCTGTTACTAGTAAACTATAAAAAGAAATAAAGAATTTTCTTGATATTTGTTCCAGTGTCATGAACAGAATTTCATTTTAATAAAATAATAATTGATACATAACATATAACACATCACTTGATAAATCCCAGGCCTAACTTATAAATCAACAACTTTTAGGCAAAATTCGACTTTATTCATCCACATAGTCTCCTTCTAGGACGATACACTGATTCCACTGCTTCTCTAACAATTTGATGCCTTTTTTATAGAATGATTTGACTTTAGCCTCAAAATACGCTTAGTTTCTGACATCCCTTCTTTGTTGTAGCCAAATCTCTTTCCCTGGAGCATTCTTTTGAGGTCTGCAAACAGCTAGTAGTTGGTTAGGGCCAGATCTAGAGAAGAGGGTGGATGTGGAAGCAATTCGAAGTGCAATTCATGTAGTTTGCCATCGTTGTGATCAACTTCTGACACAGTGCATTGTCTTGGTGAAAGATCACTTTTTCTTCTTCATTTGTGGCTGTTTTTTGGGGCAATTTCTTCCTCCAAACACACCAATAATGCTATATAATATTCATTATTGATAGTTCTTCTTTTCTCAAGGTAAGTGATGAACAAAATACCCTGTGTATTCCAAAAATACAGAGGACAAAACCTTGCTTGCTGATGTTTGCGTCTTTGGTTGCTTTGGACAGCTTTCACCTGCTGCTGTCCATTCAACTGACTGCCGATTTGGCTCTGCACCTCCTTGGGTTAACTCCCGCAACAGACCTTAAGTGGAATGTCTATGTAGAATCCATAGCTAAATCCACTGCTAAAAAGGTTGGTTCTCTGTGCAGGGCTAGGAAGTTTTTTTTGTCTGAAACAATCCTGCACATATACGAATCTACTATTCGCCCTTGCATTGAATACTGCTGCCAAATTTATGACAAAATCCAATGGAGAATCTGTAATGTGATCAATCCCAACTTGGCAGCTCAGATACTGTCACTTTCTCACCAGTGCAATGTGGCTTCCCTGTGTCTCTTCTACAAATACTTTCATGGCTTCTGCTCAGATGAACTTAGTTCACTGGTACCCGCTATGCATGAATTTACTCGAGCCACAAAATTAGCAACTAGGTCCCACCCTTTTACTGTGAAACCAATAAATTGTAAAAGCAAATTCTACTCCAGCAGCTTTTTCTGTTTGCACTTCATGCCTGTGGAATTTCCTTCCGTTTACTTGCTTTTCCGAAAGCTACAATCTTCAAGAATTCAAATGTAAAGTCAATAGTCATCTCCTATCTCCCTAACTTGCATCCTGTCTCTCTCATGCTTCTTTCTTCATCTGCTCCACTCTCATCAATATTCTCATCCTTCTCCTACCCTCTTCCTGATACTCCCTGTAACCTGTCACTCTTTCTCATAAATTATCTCCTATGTAACCTCCTGCTCAACACTGGCAGTAAAAAGCCTTGCTTGGGGCAACACAATTGTAAAAAAAAATCATCAAGTGTGAAGTTGAGAACAGAATTTTTTCAAAAGTGGTTTTACACTTTTGAAAAAATTCTGTTCTCAACTTCACACTTGAGCTTAGCCAAAAAAACAAAGTCCCATTTCTGGATGTTCTTGTAGATTCTAGTAATAATACTTTCATAACTTCAGTATAAAACCCATGAGCCAAAATTCTTGTCACCTTAATTTTATTAGTCAATGTCCTCTTTGATACAAAACTGGCATTATTAAAAATTTTCTCACAAGAGCATACGAGAATTCATCTTCCCAACTGCTTTTCTTCAAAGAAATATACAATTTAAAACAAACGCTTGTCAACAACAGCATTCCAAATTATTTACTTCATCACCATATCAAACTTTTTCTCTGTAACATAACCAATGGCAACCACAAACACACAGACAAAAAGAACAACATTAATATTTTTACAAAGATTAAATGCACAATAACTACAGACAGGACGAATCTTCACTTTGCAATGTCATCTGAAATTATGTAACACTGACAAATTCAAACAAGAAAATTAAAATAATTATCTGTTATAAAAAATTCAAAACTGCCAACCTCATCATCAATAATAATAATTCACCTGCAAAATCTAAGCTACAGAGAACCAGTGTCTTTTATAAATTTATATGTCCTTTAAAGGACTGTATTCCTCAACTATCCAAATCTGTAAACAATTACTTTGGCTATAATACCACAAAATTGAGAAGATTGACCTTGCACCTTTCTCACAACAGCTCCATCTGATCTCATTCAAACACACATCTAGATCTAGATATCCATGATATCCTCATTGATAATATATACATAATAGCATCAGCCACATGCAAAAGAAGATTAAAAATAATGGAGGCCTTATTAATAAAACAAGAGACATCCAACACTTAATAACATCAATTATGAACAAAGTTACAATGTGCTTACTGTGTTCGGAACTTAACATACACAAGACTCTATATGCATAAACTTTACACATGTTTATTTACAAGTAAAACAAAATTAATTCTTGATAATGGCTAAAAGTATAACTGAAAGTGCTCAAAAATACAAAACCTAATTTAATTTGAGTCTCAAAAAGAAAAAAAATGAACACATGAAAAATTATATAAAAAACTTAATGATAATATTTTGTCTGTCATTTTTAATGAAACCTATGTATATATATTCTTCTATATCTACACTGCATGCTTATATATGTATATGTGTGTGTGTGTGTGTGTGTGTGTGTGTGTGTGTGTGTGTGGCCATTACAAATGAAGTATTGAGGGTAACTGGTAATTTAAATAAAAAGACAATAGTCTTCATTTTGTATTAAATAGTATCTACTAGTAAAAACAGTGGAAATTCCATGATGGACAGTTGGGAATTAAAAATAGAAGACATAATTCCTAATTTTATTTTTTTTTAATAATACAGAAAAAATATATACTTTATACTTTTAAATAAAATTTAACAAATCTATGAATTCACATACATACGATAAAAACGCTATTAACCTTAATTTTTAAAAACTTTTTGCTAAACAAGTTATGAAAGCAGTTCTTCTTTGGCCAGGTCATTTTTTCTGTTGTTCTTGATATAAGGCCATTTTTATGGTGATGAAGAACTGCAACCTTTTTTAATTAATCCAAAGCAAGGTAATAATGCTGCTAAGATGCAAAAGGATGCTGGGAGTGAAAGAGAATGAAAATACATTAGAAGAGATCAGAAACCCAATCATAAGAAAGAAACAAAATATAAACCTCTACATCTGTCCATCAGGGAGGACTGTGAACTGTATGATAGGTAAAAAATATCAGGATTAGTGCTTATGACTAGAGTTTGATTATTCAAGCATGGATTTAGGAGAATAATTATAACTGAAATCTGCTTAAACAAGTCTGGCCCAGGTAAAACACAGTCACCATAATGGTACTAATGGTGACTTGTAGAGAATAACTATGAAACACCATGGCATGTCATGTACAGTGTATTGACTGAAAGGGTCATGTAATGCTGATGTTTCTGCATCAGCATTACATTGGGATTTGATGCAATGTTCACTTTCTTTAAGTGGTTACTAACCTTTAACAGTGAGATTCAAATCTTGCTTCACTTTTGAACTCCTAAAATTTTCATACACCAAATATAAGTGTGCTAGGTAAATTGTCACCATTTTATATTTTTAATTTTATACAGACATGTTGTTTGTTTTTGATTTTGTCAACTGTGCAGTATAGTAGGGTCAGTTGAGATCGGTTTGTGAGAAATAGGGCACCATAACACAATTCTCTCCACCTGAGGTTCAGAAACAGCATGCTGTACTGCTTGGCATTCATGCTGAATGCTTTAATACAAACATTTTCAGAGGATTTGGAAAGAGTTGGATGAGTCTAATGGTGATTACAAAGCTATGGTAGCTAGGAAAACTCACTCTGATCATTCTGATAAGAAAAGAACTCCTAAATTTGTTGGTGAGGGCCTCAGACTCAACATGGAGGACTACATCAAGTTTCTTGAGAAGGTAGTACTGCTGTGGGTCAGGAGGGTGACTGCTGGAAGACCATATGTCTTACAAAAGGACTCTGCACCATACCACACAATCAGGAGAAATTAGTCATGGCTGTCAGACAATTTCTATGACCACATCACCCCCTAACATCTTGCTACCTAACTCCCCAGACTGTACAGACTGCAACCTCCTTGATTATTTTGTGTGGGCCGTAGTTGAGTGAGAAACCAACAAAACTCCTTGTAGCACCAAAGATGACCTGAAGCCAAGGATTATGGCAGCATTCACCAACTTAATAAATGAACCTATCAATTCCAGGAGATTCTGAAGTCATCTGGAGGCTGTGGTTGAAGACATTAGCAATTTTTTTGAATAAATTTACTCTATTATTTCAAGATATTTTTGTGTAATTTTGGTAAATATATCTTTTAAAACGAGATGTCAGTGTTAATCGCACTCTGTATATCTGTTTGGAATTCACCCACAGATGCCACACAACTTCATTGTCTGTTACATAACACTTGTATAATTTGATAAGTTTATTTCTTCCAGTAGGAATATTTTAAACTACTAATTGTATTGCTGTCACAAATATTTTGGCTCTTCAGTTTCTATATAATCTAGTTATTATATATTTTAAACATTATCTAATATACTGTTTCATTTTAGATATTTATTTTTACTAAACTATTACTAATGTGTGTATCTATCAATCAGAGAGACAATATGCCCCCCCCCCCCATTCAAACATTTATACATAAATAGTTTTATATATAATAGTTAGCTATAGATTAACCATCATAAACTAGCATCTGGTTTCCTGGGAAGACAAAGGATATGTGATTCTGTTCAAATCTTCCTTATTTAAATTCCATTTTATACATCAATACTTTTGTCGATATTTCTGAAATATTCATTTTTTCATTTACAATTGGAAGAAATTATCTTCCTTATGTTGCCATGATTTTCATGCAACAAATTAAGATCAGTTAATGAGAATAAAATATTATTTGCAAAATCCTGAATGCTTTGATCATAAATAGGTACAACATAGAGAAAGGATTATTATTATTATTGACAGATTTCGAAAAAATAAAAATAAAAGGATGGTTTGTACTTAAAAAGATATTTAGCTGATGATTGAAAATAGCAGACATCAGAGAATGCTAAAGGATGCTTTTAAGTAAGGACAAGAACAAATCTCTTTAAAAATTTTGTGTCCTCAAATAAAGTCTGATGTTAATCAAGTTGTTTTTATTTGAGCATATTATTTAAAGTTCACTTTTTATTCTGTAAGATAAAAAATATAAATAATTGGTATAATTACAGGTATCCTCTACCATTTGAATAGACCACTTCAATATTGTGTCTTGGGCATGATGATAAACTACATTTGGCAGAAGATTGGATGTTTTCAGGAGCATGGATCTACCTCTTAATTGCTGTTATTCCCAGGTCCACTCTGACCTGTAGTGGTAGCACCTGTTCGGGTCCCAGCTATCGGCAAATAGTTAGCACCCAAACTGGAGTCAAAACACCATGAAAGCATAAAAATAGATTTTTATAGTAAAAATACCAGCAATACATATTTGAAAAAAAAAATGTTATCAGCAATACATTTTTACAAAAAAAATAATTACCAGCAATATATTTGACTCTCAACAAAAATCCTATTTACAAAAATATTACAATAAAACCTGATCTAAAAACTGATTCCTTACAAAAAAATACATATTCTGTTTATATGAACCTTTACTATAAATCTTGTCAGCATTAAATAACCCATTGAGGTTGATATGTTGTAATATAAAATAAACCAAACCAAACCAGCCACTTCACTTTTACTGAAAGCCTACATTACTACAGGTTTAACCACCACCACCATCACCACTACTAACATGCTTCTCAAAATAGCATGAGGAAAAGAAGTAGTTACCATTCTTTTACATGGGAAAAATATTTGAGCATTCCCAGATCTAAAAATGAACTTTTTCTGCATTGATGTTGAAGGGCAAGCTTGGTTTTCTAATACGGTTGATGTGAAAGGCTTAAATATGTCCACTTAGCTTCATGCATTTTCTTCTCAATTTATAAACTCTTAGAACATCCAGCAAACATATGTGTGCTTTCAAAATTGCAGTTATATTTTTTAATGAAAATATTGCAATAATATCAGTCATAGTGAAAATCTTTCGGTAAAAGTTATTTTTTAGGTTTGGGAACACTGTAGCATTTTTCCCATTAATGGTTATTGCTTTTCCACTTTATTCCTTTTCAGCTCATGAAAGATGTTATAGGAATGCTCAACCTTTGGAAAGACTGAGGAAACATATTAAAACCATCAAAGAAAAATGCAGAAAAAATAAAATTAATAACTTACAGATAGCTTTGTAGTACCAATGTTTTTATTATGGTGATAATATCTTGTGAGAGTAACCATATGATATGATTTCTTTTCTTTACAATGGAATTTAAAAAAAGATACCACAGATATCAAGGTGTGCATTACTCTACCTTCAAAAAAGAGGCGTCTTGAAAATAGATTACCCAGTTCCAAAATCCAGTCATTATGCTCTCAGTGAAGCATTGTTTCAATAAAAATTCAGAGCCAAATACCAGTTTGTTTATATACTTGAAATATCTATAACACCATTATAATCATCATCTTTATTACATTTGACTTATTTTTTAACAAGTAACCAAACAATCTAGAGAAGCATAATTTAGAGTAAACGATAGCCTCATTAAAGCAATGCTATTGTGCCAAATACTAGTTTTCTTATAAGACCAACTGACTTGTAAACTATCACTCTTGTCACATAGAAGTGCTACTTGCCTGGTGAACCTTGCATGTAAAATCAATATGGCCAAAACAGTGGAAACCAGGCAACAGTATCAAGTCTAATCGTACTAGCCTACTATACATCATTCCTTAACTCAGCCAATGATTCTGTCTACAGAGGAACTATGATTTCTACTTAAAACTGTCAAGATATTTTGCTATTACCTTGTATAAGCAAGCTTTCATAATACTTTTGCTAATTTAAATTTTTGGAAACATTCACTTCATTTTATTCAATCAATTTTCAACATGGAGCAAAAATCCACCATATAAGAATATATCCATAAGAAAATATCCATTTTATCTTCTGCATAATTAAATGTTTCAATATGTTGAAATGTAAACTCTTTTATTGGTTCATGAATGCTAATTTTAACATCATTAAAAAGGCTAAATTTTAATTTTTAAAGAATTCTATATGACATCAATAAAAATAGATATAAGTAAAATTTCCTAGGAAATAAGTATTTGTAATTTTGTGAAGTAAAAATATATGTAGTATTTTGCCTTGTGTGCCACTAAGAGCCAACAATAATCACAAACTTCTGTTGTGTAGCACTTTTTCATATCTATTTTCTGTTTCCCAATACAAGATTAATGATAGTTTAATTCATATTGTATAAATTCTTTGATAATTACATTTGAAATTAAATATTAAATTAGGTGAGAAAAGCAAGCTAAAATACCAAGTACTGAACAAATGAACATCAGCAATATTCCGATTTGTAATTTATTAGACTTGAATTAAATCTATGATGGTCACAACATCAGTTCTGCTAGAAATAAAGAAATCAATTCAAAATTTTGTTTCAAATATTCAAAGTGAAATAATGAAATAACAATAAATTATGGACACTGCTTCAGTAAACAGGTTATCTCTCTTTAGGATATAAATAAACTTGTAAGTCTTTGAGACATTAATATAAAAAAAAATGATTCATTTCAAATTTAATTTTTGATGAACTACAGTTCATCAAGAATTAAATTTAAAGTGAATCATGGAGCTGATCAATCCCTTTATGTTTGTAAATAGGCTTTTATGCAACCTTTTTTTCCATCCTTTGCTAGATGGAGTATTTCTCATGTTTAATTTTGTATTTAGATTGATCCTCCTTAGCATCCAAGAAAAATGACGTTTATTTTGTATATTTCTTTAACTCCAAACTCACATTTTAAAATTGTTACTTTTATAAAGCTTAAAAAAAAACACATTTTCATACTCTTCTTCTCAAATTCCAAATCCCACTAATTGTAAAAATCTTTGGAAAAAAATTTAAATTAATTATATAGGGAGGTGAAAGTCATTTATATAACATTTAGAAAATTCAAAATGTGTTTTATAAAAGTGAAATATAATCAGAAATAAAGAATTATTACAGAAACTGGAGTAACAGTTAATACTTATGAAACTTGTACAAATTAAATCCAATGATTGTTTTTTTTAATTAACAGAAACTAACAGTGAATAACAATTTGGAGCTTGTGTTCAGAAAAAAAATATGGATTCATGTATTTAATTTCTAACCACCATTGTTCATTCCATTTTAAGAATATACATGCAGTTGTAATTCTAATAATGTTTAAAAAGCAATTGCTTAGTTTAACAAAAATGTACCATAAAAACATAAAAACAGTCAGTATAAAAAAAAGTATAGATTGCTTGTCTGGCTCCTATTTTAATTTGTATGATATTACAAAACTACTTTTAAAATTCTCATAGCTGCCAGACAGATAACCATTGATTTGGTTGATAATCTCTCAATTTTAATATTTTTAACTAACTTGCATATGTCTAATCTTATTAATATACCTCCTCCTGATAGAAATAAGTGACAATCTGTATTAATGAAAGCAAAAATGAATTATTAAAACTGGGGTGTGATATCTGTGTATCAGTCAATTAAGTGCCATACATGATACTTGCTTGTGCAAAACATGACTGACTAGGCAGAAGATTTTCCTGCAGTGTGTTGCCATTTCTTTCTGAGCTAGACTGGTTGCCAACCAAGGCTATAGAACCCAGTCTACCCTGCCATTCTACTCATGGCTGGAGGGAGAAGAGATGGATTCATATTATTCCCAAAGATATATGGACATAATTGAATGCAACAAATTCAACTGGAATTTGAACTCAGATTTCCATTTTCTAGTTCCAAGATGATATCCATTACACCAAGCAGTTTTAAAAAAATGATAAAATTGTGAAATTTCTATGTTAACAATAATTCCAATAGGCAATGACAGAAAACAAAATTTCAGTATAATTGAGAGATAATCAAACTTTATGGACACCCTGTGTATATATATATATATATATATATATATATATATATAAAAGAGTGAGAGAAGTATAAATATAATAGTGTAGAGTAGTGGTGATAATAAAACAGAACTCAATGCAAAATAACAGAACTAAAGTTTATGCTAATAATTATATACTTGTTCCTCACCATTTGAGTTTTATGCACATGGTAATAAAACAGGCACAAATTAAAAATTAACTGTTGCAATATTTCTACATTTATAATTTACTGTTAAAATAGTGGAGCAATCCATTTTTTTTTTAAGAAAAAATAAATTGGTCGAAAATTGAATTTGATCCAAAATATAATAATATCATTTATACTGTTATAGATTGTAACAGTATAAATGATTTAAAATAGAGAATGATAAACTATATTCACATCATTGCCAGTTAAAAGTGCAATATGTCATACACACTTGGGTGATCGGGTCTATTTTGATTCATTGCTGACTAGGCAGAAGAATTCCCTGAAGTAGTTTGCTATTTCTTTCTGAGGTAGACTGGCTGCAAACCAAGGTTATAAGGCCTAATGTGCCCTGCTGTTTAACCATAGCTGGTGGGAGGAAAGATAGATTCATACTTTTTCAAAGTACAAACACATATTTAAAAAGTAGTATAGATAGATATCTATTAGAATGTTTATCAAACAGCATACTATTTTATCTTCATCAGACACAATTACTCTAAACAGAAAAAAAACACAAAGAGAGATGTTCAGTGAGACAGATAGTCTAGTGGAAGGTTTACTCTGAATTCAAAAGTCTTTGTTAACTCCTCGCATTTAGTGAACAGTGGGAATAGTGGGAATCTTACTCAGTTTTAATGAGTTTTTTCTCAGTCATTTCTGAGTTCAAATCCATTAGTTTCCAAATGATAGCATCATTTAATGAATAAAATCAATTTATAAATTGCTTTTTACACATCATTTACCGAGATACATGGAACAAAACTGACTTACTTCAAAACTCTTGCCTGTTTCTATAATGAGAAAAATGGTTGTCTTCCTCAGGTGCATTTGATAGTTAATGCCGTTAAACTTCTTTGGGGATAAGCCACATTTAATTTTATCATAAATGAAAACACACACACACACACACACACACACACACACACACACACACACACACACAAGTAAATGCATACACCAGAATAGAGCCTGAACTAAAGAAGAAAACAGGCAATACTTGAATATAAATAACAAATTCCTAATTAATTGCTAATTTCTATTTATACAAAGACAGTACCAAGATGATTAGAAGAATTTCTTTTTTTTCTCAGAATCTCTCATTTTTCTGTTTAATTGCATGAGTGACCTTTACAAGGAACCAGTGTACCAGTATGATGCATTTGGCAGCTGCTTCAACAGAAGACCAATTCCAGAGATGCCATCTGATCCCACTACCTCTCAAGGATTCAATTAGCTGGATCAGCCAAAGACAGTTCAGTATTTTGTCACTTATTCTTAAAGAGACAATGAAATTAATCATCTTCAATAATGACAATGGTTTCAGACAGGTAATTTGCTGAGATGGATATAGAAATAGATACAAGCTGAAACAGGAGATTTTATAGACATGTTAAAGTAATCCACTAACTTGAGTGGGTTTATCTTAAAAAATTTGAAATTCAAATCCCAGCTATACAAGTAGCTATAGGGTTATAATGTATGATGATCACCCATTATTATGACAGTTGTGACAGGACTAATTGATGATGTTATATTGGTCATGTGATGAAGCCAGAAATGCCTAGCCTCATCTTTGTTTACTTTGCAGAACAGCAGCTTAATGACAATATCCTGTAAATAAGCTTGTAGTCAGTTTTATAATTGTTTGTTGGGCAGCATTTAAAGCACCAAGAGTATCAAATGAACATTTACAATGAGGTTACATATGTCAATAAAAATGCCTAAATCCTGTAATATTCTATTTGTATCATAACTCTTGTGCTATTCAGGTAATGGGTATAGAACATTTTGATAAAAGGTTATTTTTATCCAATGTACAGAACTAGAGCTTTCTCCTTATTAATGTAAATTTCAAATTTTTCTACTGATGCATTATTGTATTATTTTTATATTATTTCTTTATTACTACTACAGTAAACTGTGATATATCATGGTATTTGTCATGAAACATTTTATTATCCATATTTGCTGATGTGGAGGTTTTGAAGAGCATACATGTTGATCCAACACATCTGATAATTACACCACAGGATACAGATCTGAGGAGTTTAGTGGTGAGTGTAAACACATTTAGAGTGCTATTGGATTTCATTGTTCAATTTTGTTTAGCAGCATATTAAACCCTAACAGTTATTTAATACCAAAATCTAAATATTTTGAATACAATTTTATGACTTCAACTAAATATAAACTAAAGTATTTTCTACAAATATTTTCATGGCAACTCTTCTGACAAACGTTTTTCTCTGGTTCTTCATCCATATGTATTTACTCATGCTACTAGATTGGCATTTAAGTCTCACTCTTTTACCATCAAAATAGTTAAATGTGACCATCTCTTCTATTGTAACCATTTCTTTTCTCATACATCCCACTTGTGGAACTCCCTACCATTTGCTAACTTCCCCGATAGCTACAACACCAAAAATATAAATGCAACATCAATTGCCATGTTCTGTATACTTTTATCTTTTTTTCAACATTCCCTGTACCTTGTTTTTTCTCATGCTAACTCCCTGTGTACCAGTGGCAGTCCTGTCTTGCTTGGGGTGAAACGATTATAAAAAAAAGCTATAAATTACTTGATGTAATTTTTTTTATATATATAAAAAGGTGTATTTTTATACTTTTATTGTGTTTTGTTTTTGTTTAGTTATTTATTATTTGTTCATAGCTGGGACCCTAACAGGTGTTGCCACCTCAGGTCAGGGTGAAAGTGAGAATAACAGTAATTAAGATGCAGTTCAACATCGCTCAAAACTGTTAATCTCGCAATCATAGGCCTTCTTGCCAGATGTAGTTTATCATCATACCTAGGACGAGTGCTATTGGAAATGGACATGAGTTACAATGGATACTGAGACTAGACTGCAGCTATGCATCCCCAGATGTAGCAAGCATTTATGTACATTAAAATGCTTTCTTTCCTTCATCTTCTTTAATATTATCTCTATTTGTATAACTCACTATTCTATTGATTCATACATGGTTAAAAATGCTTCTGTTCACTTATTGCATTAGTAAATTTTGGTCAATGTCTTGTTGGTGGTTGGAAAATTTTCCCTCCTTGAACAACTGCTAACAGGAAACCCTCAAGGCTGTTCATATGCACATGACAAGTCATGTCATTTCAGAAATTATCTAGTCCTGTGCAAAAAGTATTATGTACATATATATTCCATGCATATTATATATATTTTATATATATATAAACAAACTTATAACTATACTCATTTCGAAAAACCCTCCGTGTATCTATGTGGAAGGAAAAAATGGTTGTAAAGAAAGAAAGAGCTAAGCACATGAACATCAGCCAAAGCGATTTGGATCGAGTCAGCACATAGCCCAAAGAAAAAAATCTGAGACGAGTAATCAATAACAAAAAAGCGCTCAATACTTAAGTAGAGCAGAATAAGTCAAGTATACCTAGTGAGCAAACAAACCTACCAAGGTTTCACCAAAACGGATCTTCAGGGAACACTGGCTAAAGAGGAAAATAACAATGACAAGATAAAGGAAACTCAATAACCCACATGACCAAAAAAAAAATGAAGACACCAAACACAAGTAGGGGAAAACTTTTATTAAGAAAACAAATTTTATATAAACATTAAAATATAAACATTAACTTTGCGAAGACAAAAACCTAAACCAAATAACGACAACTAAAGAAAATACTAAATTAATTATATTACAAAAACATATATACACTTTTTTATGATTGTCAAAGATAATTTTGCTAGATGAATTGTTTGATAATCTATTGGAGATACTTTTAGCAATACCCCACACAATGTGGGTGGGATGGTTGGATTTAATATTTACATATTGCAGATTTTGGTTCTCTTTCATAGAAGGGGATATTGATCCATTTAAAATATTTAGCATTATGTCTAAATAATTTACTACTCTTAAATTGCTTTCAACATCCACACTAAAACTATACTTTTTGAAAAACCAATGGAGTTTTTCGTATATTGTCACATTTTTGAGGGTTACTGTTATCAACTATTATTAAACCGTCATTATAGTACAACCCGTAGTTATTGAAATTTATGTACTTATTTAATTTATATAACAATAAACAACTTATTAATTCTGCTACCTCAGCCCCATCATATGCACCCATGGGGTTGTCAAAGTTGTTTTTGTAATATAATTAATTTAGTATTTTAGTTGTTTATATCTAATATATTTTTACTTTAAAAAATGTTTAAATTCAACATATTTTTAATTAAAAAAAAGTTTAAACAAATAAATGAAAAAATTTGTTGTATTTAATCCATTTTCTAAAAACATTGTCTTAATTTATGTTAGGATACAAAACAGAGCAGATATGCATATTTTGAAAATTGAGAGAAGTGCATATTCAAAACACAATTTGGACTTTGTTTGATTGGAAGATCCTACATGGCCTAGCAGTCTAAGGCACATCAGATGTCAAGACAGTTTCCCCTAGGGTATGCAGATTTGTATCCTGCCGGATTATGCACATTTTTCAAAATAAATTATATATATATATATATATATATATATATATATATATATATATATATATATAATTTTTTTATCCCAAATTATTTATTAGTACCTTTTTTTTTTAATGAAATTAATAGCAATCAGCCTAGATTGAGAAGTTCTGCTAAAGAAAGATTGTGCCTCAAATAGAAATCGAGCCTGTATCCCTTTTCCATCAGAGAAACCACTTCCATTGTTTGAAATATGTTTTTACTAATTTAGCTATGGAAGCTGATATATAGTTGTGCCATTCTGATGACATAACTATTTACTTCTGTCTTAAGTATGTCTGATCACTTTGGTATGGTTAAATTGGTAAAGGATCTCAAAAATTAACTTTAATCTGTTTTTAAATAGGGTAAGAAAAACTATTCTCTTTTAACCCTTTTTTATCCTTCTGGAAATGGCTGATGCTAAACTCCAAGAGAGTGACCAAGTGTGCCTTCTCATGCATTTTCAGTGCAGTACTAGATTGACAGTAAGGTTCCATTATTTTACAGTTGAGATGGCTAGATGTAATGAGAAGTTCTACATTAATATTTTTTTCTCACACTTACTTCCAGTTAAATATGATCTTCAAACATTAAAATTAATGTCAATTTTTATCTTCTCTCTTTTTAATTCCTGTTCTTTTGTTGTTCTCTCTCCATAATTGTGTTTTTTTTCCTCATATTATTTAACACTCAGTAACCCCTTATGACGTAGTTGCTTTATTGCCTTGCTCAGGGTGAAATATTTAGAATATATACAAAATATGTTGTTAGAAATAAACAAAATATTAAAAAGTTTACCATATTGAATATAGCTGTATATTTTAGGGTTTAACAAGGGAGATAATCCTTTAGGTTAATGAAACTAAGAAAACTTCCATCTATTCAAAGAATGGGATAGAAAGAATTAATTGACCATGTGAGATTGATTTGATCCATAAGAATAAATGCATGATTCTTAAAAGCAGCTAATTTAACCAAAACCCGTAAAACAGCATCCAGGAAATTGAGAGGCAGACTTGGTAGAGATGTGGCAGTTTATTTTGCACTGACTTGCATCTTATTTTTGTACTTCTCTAAATCATAGATGTATGATCCCTGATAAAAAAGACAATTCAAAATTTATGTCTCATTTTTCTTGCATTCAAAGTTTTCTTGTAAAATCCACATGTAAGAATTTTTTGAAGATAATAATAATTTACTGATACAAATTCTGATTTCTAATTCCAAGTCATTATCTATTACACTGCCCACACAACATATCCAAGCTTACATTACCTGGTATAGCTAAGCATTCAGGTACTGACCAGGCTTCCCATTGCTTAACTTTGGTGATCATACGAGAACTGGTGTTCCAATGTAATATTTATTACACTGTTAAGTGTGATTTATTTATATATATATAATTTTTTTATAATAATAATGATGAAGAAGAAAAACCTAGATCAGTAATTAATTTTGCATTGAAGTTAAAATGAAACCACAGATATATGTAATGTAAACTTAGATCAGGTTATAGAAAGTCAACAAAATCCAGCTCTGCAGCTGTTAAATGACCAGTATTGATTTCGTAAATTACTGCACATTCTATCTATTCCAGTGTATCAACATAAGAAATACAGACACTATGATTTGATACCAAATCAAATTGCTAAAATCAGATAAGACGCAAAAGAAGAGGAGATTAAAAAAAAGTAAAATAAATGTATTTGTGTGATAGAAAAATGAGAACATCTTCTAAAAAAGGATTGGTCACTCAGTCAGTCATAATAAGATAGATTCTCCCTGCTTTTCTTAACTATGTTGATTGTAATGAATATTGTGATCACAGAAATGCATTTCTAAATTTCAAAAAGGTTAGCAATGATTCTAGTAAATAAAATCAATTGCACTTATGTAGAATTAATTACATATTCATTATTTGTAAAAGGAAGAGGAAATGTTGAGCTGCACTATTCATTAAGGTTCTTTCAAATTATTTAAAACTGAGTTCTTTTAAAACCAATAATGAATATTTAATAGTCTATAATACAGATTATCAATGAGATATGGTTTGTAAAGTGTTATCCTGTCCACAGGATATAGAGAAACCATAATGATATTTAATCAATTATAAACAGGTATAAATTAATACAGGTAGAACTTTTACTTCTTATATTTTTTGCAAAACTGTACATTGAATGTTTTTCAAACAATGTAGTCCCTTCTTCATATACAATATTTTGATGAGCTGTATTATTTGAGGAACAGGTTTTTCCATCAAGGAAAAACATTGGTTTCTCAGTCAAACTAGTATGGATTTTAACACAATGTATTTTTCTTTGTTTAGCAAAGTGAGTGTTTCAACTCTCAGGGTACCTGATTTTCCTGTTTAAATGGATTGGCCTGGTTGGGATAGTAATTACCATTTTTCTTGTTACCATGTTTGAATCAAGATTTTTTGTCCTTGAAGTAGAAATTTTCCTTTTTTCTCTCGCAAAATAAAAACTCAACATTGGTGAAAGAAAGGGTCATCTTAAATATGTTAATAACTGCAGATATTCAAAGAAAGGGTTAAATTTTCCAAACAGAGTTATAAATAACACTATTTAGACTTAAGAAAAGTAAGGATAAATTTTACCAACCAATGAACAAACAATGGCATTCAAAGAAAATGTCTAATGACCAAACAATGAAATGAAAGCAACCAATGAACAAACAATGATGTTCAAAGAAATATTACAATGATCAAAGAATGAAATATAAAGAAGACAGAAAATGTGCAAACAATGGAAGGAAATAAAAGCAACCAAAGCACAAACGATGAAATGTAAGTGACTAATGACCAAAAAATGATATGCAAAGCAAATAACCAATGACCAAACAGTGAAATGCAAAGAAAACAGACAATGACCAAACAGTAAAATGCAAAAATGGCAACCAATGACTAAACAATGAAATCAAATAAAAGCAATCAATCAACAGGCAATAATATACAAAGAAAAGAGAAAATGATCAAAAAGTGAAACACAAAGAAAACAGAAATGAACAAAGAATGAAATGCAAAGGAAGCAATCAATGACCAAACAATGAAATGCAAATAAAACAGCCAACAATAAAGGCAAAGAAAAGAGACAATAACCAAAAAATGAAATGCAAAGAAAGAAATCAATAACCAAACAATGATGTCCAAAGGAAATAAACAATGATAAAATAATGAAAGCTAATGAAACCTATAATCAAAGCAAAAAGCCAATGACCAAACAAAGAAATGCAAAGAAACGCATGTTGTAAACCAGTGTGATCAAACAATGAAATGCAAAGAAAACAGCCACTGCTCAAAAAGGGAAAGGCAAAGAAAGCCATCAATGACCAAACAATGTAATTCAATAGAAGCAACTAATGATCCAACTGATGAAATTAAAAAAAAACAGCCAAAAGAACAAAATTCTGGAGGAGCTGTCAATCACTAAACAATAAAATATAAAGAAAGAAACAAATGTTTACATGATTCTGCATCTATGTTGTCTCTTTTTTTTTTTTTTTTTTTGGCCAGTCATTTGTTTTATTTGGATATCAGTGTAATGAACAAGTAAGTAGAAGCTCTTAACATAGCATCCTACAAGTTTCATAGAAAAGAGTGACAATTGCCATGAAAACATTAAAATTATCACAATCATCATTCCAAGAATATACAAAGAAAGTTTGTACAATAGTAACTCATTATTATTCACATGAATAAATTTGCTTGCTTGTTAAACTTTAGACGTATCCCACTTTTTACCACTTCATTGAAGCTGTTTTTCTGAGTCACAAGTGTCACTTTTCCGTTTTCTTTTATCATTTGTGTCTTTCGCTTACCTGCCATATGTGTAGATTAATACAATGAGGATCCTCTCAGTGTACACAATCTTAAAATATTAGGAGTTACATAAAACCCTAAATATTTCTGCCATAGACACATAGAATTAACAACAAAAGACTCAATGACTAGACAAGCAATGAAATGAAAAAAGGGACCATTAAACCAAATAATGAAATGCAAGAGAAGCTGACAATGACTGCAACAAACATAGCAGGCACTGAATCAGAATATAAAAAAGCCAACTATTTGGTGAAATGTTAAAGTAAACAAAACATAAATCTCAAACAAAAAGCCAATTTTCAAACAAATGAAAACCTAAACAAAAAACAATGTCACAGAATCAAAATAAACCTCCAAAACTATTCCATAAGTGAAAAGCAAATCACAAAAAGCAAATGGGTAAATTGTGAACTGCAAAACAAGCAGTCAATAAGCCAAAAGATGAAATGTAGTAAAAAATCAAATCATGAAAAGAAAAAAATTGAACCAAAAGATAAAATACAAGGAACAAACTGATAGAATATAAGAAATCAAAAATAAAATGAAAATTAATGAGGCAAAAGATGCAATAGAATTCAATTAAAAAATAGGCTGAAAAAAGAAATAAAAATAAATCAGCTGTAACATGAAAAACTGATAAAAAGAAATCAGCCAAAAAATAAACAATGAGTGAGAAATCAATGCCAATGAAAAAAAACAATGAGAGTAAAGATGAAAATCTATACAAAAAACAGTCAAATGATGAAATGCAATAAAAACAGAAATTGAGCCCATATTTGAAAATAAAAATAAAAAGCAATTTCAGAAATGATGAAAGGTAAAACAAATTGCTCAGTACAATAAGTAAATTTAATGATCCAAATGATGAAAGATAAAATGAAGACAAAACAACAAGTAAAAATTTAATCAAACCTAATAAACCAAATGAAGAAATGCAAAATAAAGGAAATGAATCAAAATATAAAAAGTTAATAAAAGCATTCTTAGCCAAATGATGAAATGCAGCATGAAGATAATGTAACAAAAGCTAAAACGTTATTGAAACAAATGATGAAATGCAAAATGAACATAGTAAAACAAAAGCTAGAAAGTTAATAAAACTTCATGAGTCATATGATAAAATGGAAAATGAAAACAATGAAATAAGAGGTAAAAAGTTAATCAAAGAGAATGAGCTAAATGAGAAAAATGCAAAATAAAGACAACGAAACAAAATATAAAAATGTTAATAAAACTTAATGAGCCAAATGATGAAATACTAAATGAAAACAATGAAGCAAAAGCTAAAATGTTAATAAAACTTAATGAGAAAAATGATGAAATAAAAAAAGAAAACATTGAAACAAAACCCAAAAAGAAAATAAAACCTAAATAGACAAACAATAAAATGCTAAATGAAGACAATGAAACAAAAGAAAAATGTTAATCAAATCTAATGTGACAAATGATGAAATGCAAATGAAGAAAATGAAACAAAAGGTAAAAGTGAACCATGCCTAATGAGCAAAATGGTGAAATACAAAATGACAATGATGAAACAAAAGATAAAAGTTAATAAGATCCAATGAGTGAAATGAGGAAATGCAAAAAAAGACAATGAAACAAAATATAAAACATTAATAAAATCTAATCAGGTAAATTATAAAATGCAAAAGGAAGACAATGAAACAAAAGGCAAAAAGTTAATCAAACCTAAACAGGCAAATAATAAAATACAAAATAAAAACACTGAAACAAAAAGTAAAAGTTAATATAAGATAATGAGCCAAATGAAGAAATGCAAAATGAAGACAAAGAGACAAAAGGTAAAAAGATAATCAAGCCAGAAGAGCAAAATGATGAAATAAAAAATGAACATAAGGAAAGAAAATATAGAAAGTTAATGAAACCTAATTAGCAAAATGATGCAATGCAAAATGAAGACAATGAAATCAAATATTAAGATTTAACTTGATGAGTGGAATGATGAAATGCAAAATGAATACAGTGAAACAAAATATAAAAGTTAATAAAATTTAATGAGCAAAATGATAAAATGGAAAATGATGATCTATAGATAAAAGTTAATCAAACCTAATGAGCCAAATGAAGTTTTTAAAATGAAAGCAATAAAACAAAAAAGAAAAAGCTAATCAAACTTAATGAAATGCAAAATGACAACAATTAAACAAAAGCTAAACAGTTAATAAAATTAATGAGCCAAATGATAGTATGCAAAATAAAGACAATGAAATGAAAGGTAAAAGTTAAACCTGATGAATGAAATGAAGTAATGTAAAAGGAAGACAATGAAATAAAAGGTAAAAAGTTAATAAAACCTAATTAGCCAAATGATGAAATGCAAAATAATAACATTGAAACAAAAGGTAAAAACATAATCAAATCTAATTAGCCAAATGATGGAATGCAAAAGGAAGACAATGAAACAAAAGATAAAATATTTATCAAACCTAATGAGCCAAATGATAAAATGCAAAATGAAGACATTGAAATAAAAGTTCAAGCCTAATGAATGTAAAGATGAAATGCAAAATGAAGACAATGGAACAAAAAGTAAAACTTAATCAAACCTAATAATCAAAAGAAGAAATGCAAAATGAATACAATGAAATAAAAGGTAAAATGTTTATCAAACCAAATGATGAAATGCAAAATGAAGACAATGAAACAAACACTAAATCTTTAATCAAACCTAGTGAAACAAATGATGAAATGCAATAAAAGATTTGAAAAGGTAATAAAAAAATCATTCACCCAAATCTCTACAGAGCTAAAAAATATAATTAAATGAAAAATTATCTATCAAATGATGAAAAAAACAAACCAAAACCAAAATGACCAAAACAAATATAATTACCCATCAGACAGGTGATTAGTTAAACATAAAAAAGCAATGAGCCAAAAAATTGAAAGGTTAACACAAATACTTTTAGATAAATGAGGAAGCACAAACCCACTAGCCAATTTGGCAAAAGTTGAATAATAGTAAAAAATTTCAGTGATAAAATTTGGGAAAAAACTAATGATACAAATGAGTTAAATAATATGTTTATGAAAAAAAATCAGCAAAATGATGAAGCATAGTTGAAGCAAGCATGAAACACAAAAAACAAATGAGTAAAACATGAGAAAAGAAATGTAAAACTGGCAAAAATTGCAATGCAATACAAGCAGCCATTCAGGCAAAGCAAAAAAAAAAAAAGCACTAGAAAGAGGCAATCAAGCAAATAATGAAGTTTCAATCATTCTAAAATGAAACACAAAATGCATTCACTTGCATGAAAAATGAAAATTAAAACAAAATCCAAGGAGACAGCATATTACAAACAATAAAGACATAATAAACATCCAATGAACCTGAAGATTAAAATTATGACAGGCAGTGAAAAAAAGAAACAGGAAAAGCAAATAAAGCAGCCAGTGAGCAAAAAGAGGAAAATCGAAACAATGTGTCAATGAAAAGCAAAACAAAATGCTTAAGAACACAAAGAAGAAAATGAAAGAATCAATGGTTCACAAGTTGAAAATTCAAAATAAAATGCCAATGAACTCAAAAATGAAACAATCAATGAATTAAAAGATACAAAACAAAATAATAATGAAATCAAGGTGGAAAATAAAAGAATCAATTAGCTACAAAATAAAACATAAAACAAAATGCCAATGAACCTAAAAAAAATAATAAAATATCAATGACCTACAAGTTAAAAATTAAACAAATGCCAATGAAAGAATCAATGGGCCACAAGTTGAGAAGCAAAGAAAATACCAATAAAACCAAAATTAAAAATTAAACAACCAAGTTGAAAAATAAACAAAATGCCAATGAAACCAAAGTGGTCAATGACAGAAACAATGAGCTAATAGATGAAAATCAAAAAATGACAACTAAGATGAAAACACAAACTCCCAATAACACTTAAGTTTTAAGGTAATGCAAAACTAATTTTGACTGGCTTTTCAATGAGCCACACAATGAAAAGATAAATTTACCCTCATTGGGCTAATGGAAAGTGTAACAAATTTTCCAAAATAAGGTCCCTATTTTATTAGCTGGTACATTTCTAAATCATTATTTATGAGTGTGAAATGTTGAATACTTTGAATTTTTAAGTTAATTTTTCAAACATAATAACATTATCAACTTTTAAATAAAGCTGCTCATTTTAAAATTTTACAGGATAGAATTTTTGTGATATGTATGTTAAAGTCACCTTTTCTATGCCTTTCAATATATAGTCATTAATGTCTTTCATTTGAATAATCTTTCTCATAATATCAGTCTGTTTTGTATTTTAAAATTGGGAAAATAACATTATTACTTTTTTTCAAACACTTTTGTTGGGTGAAAATTTTTATAGATTTCCCATGTTCTTTAACTAGGCTCTATTTTCTTCATCACACTAGCAGAGTTTAAAGGTGAATGTTTGACCCCACTAAACCAATTCAAGTTGCTGTGCTTTAAGGGCAAATAGCCATAGGGAACACAGTTATCTGCAAAACCCTGAGTACTGTACCTGTTCACTCATGTGCACTGTCAATTTTTCTTATACAAAGAAATCTTTTTGCAATGATTAAAAAATCAATAAATAGAGAGTATTTGAGTAAGTCCAAGATATAATATATTTTAGTAGTCCAAGCTGAATATATATATATATATATATATATATATATATATATATATATATATATATAAAACATAATATAAGTACACATTGTACACTTTAATATCTCAATATTCATTGGTCTAAATCCACAAATCTTCTAAGTTATAATAACCTCCCACTCTACGACATTCAACTAATATGGTGGCTTTTTAATTTTTTAATTTTTATTTTGAATTATCTTATCAATATATATATAACTCCATAACTGAGCCACATTTCACTGACTGATGATGGTGCATTGGGTACCAAAACTTGATAGCTTTTGAGCTGCAGTAACAATAATGATAACTATCTATAAATGATCTACATATATATAAGTACAGACATGTCTGTAGGGAAATATATACATATGTACATTTGTATGTACGTAAGTATGCAAATATATGCATATTTGGTGTGTATGTGTGAGAATTGTTATTATACTTGAATATATGTTACTACTATTTATACATGTGGAAATCCCATCTTCATAAAAATATATATGTGAGTATACAAATGCAAGATTTGTATGTGAGCATGAATGGATGTGTGTCTGTGGGTTTATGTATGTATAAACACAGACGCATTTGTATGTACATATGTAAATGTTTGGACATGTGTGAATGTGTATATAAATAAGTATATATATGTTTTAATATGTAAGGTTACACATATATAGGTATCCATGGGCTTGTGAGTGGGTGTGTAATGAATTTATGGTCACTATCCAAGAATGATGACCTCTTCTTGACAGATCTAAAGATCACCAACTGAGATAATGCTAAAGTCTTTGTTTTAAATCTTTTTACTTGTTTTCTATTTCATTTTAAAGAAATGTTTATTCCGAGAAAATATTTATACCAAATGGAACAAATATAATATGGTCTGATGAAATGAGCTAATTTAGCTCATAGAAATTAATTATAATTTATAACCAATCTAAATGATGTGCTGAGTTTTCCTTTATAAATATCATGGGATAATTAACAAATAGGAAATATTTATAAACATAATATTTTACTTTTATTAAAGCTTCATTATAGAATAAAATATGAAAGAAAAAATAAATTTTGATATTTTTAATTTTTGTACTGTTTGCTTTTAATTAGTTAAGCAAACCTCATGCGAATCTGTCCTGTCAAGCAGCATTCATGTGTATAATTCAAGCGTGTATGTGTATTATAATTCTAGTTTTTTTATGCCAGATTTGGATGATAGTGTGTGTGTGTGTGTGTGTGTGTGTGTGTGTGTGTGTGTGTGTGTGTGAATATCTATTAGCCATTTTTATCCATGTTTGGTGCTTGTGTGCATATAGATTTGGGGATGTTTTGTGCATTACATTTGGATGTATTTTGCTTCTGTGTGTTATGAGTGAGTTTAAAGGTTGATCCTAATGCAGGTCTCTTATATTGATAGATACAAGCTTTTAGATTTCTAGATGTTTTGCTAATGTAACATTTTCTAAACTGCAGGTATCTTGTCATAAATCTAGATATCTGATGTGGTGTTAGATCCATTTTTCTTCCTAACTTTATATTTATCTATAAATGTACAGCAGTTCAACTAAATATTTGTAATGTACAAAATATTCATTATTCTGTCAAATAAATGCAAGAAAATTTATCTCAGCAGTACAAGTTTTGACAGTGAGCAAAATTCAATTATGGTAGCATTTACCAACTTAAACAAGGAGACTGTTCAGAAGAGTTACAGGAGATTCCAAAATCACTCTGGAAGCCAAGGTTGAAGGCAATGGCAATTTTATTGAATAAATTCACTATTTAGTATTTCAAGATAATTTTATGTAACTTTGGTAAAAATATATGTGAAAATTAGATGACAGCATTATTTTTATTTTTGTGTCATTTAGATGATAATTCATCCATTGCACCCTGTATGTATACTGAATATTCTGTATTTTGGGTGATTCTACTTCCATAATGTTTCCAGGGTTACTTATGATTTCAGTTATATTTACTTATGATAATACTTATGGTTTCGAAAATATACATGCCTTCTTCATCTCAGGAGAATGTGGACATATTAAAAAAAATTATGTGACATCTTAGCATTCAAAATAAATGCAACAAAGAATATAGTTCATCTCTATAATAGGAAGGAATTAGTTTCTGGAAGATTGATCCCTGGTATCCAGATAAATTACTTTGAATCTTTCACTTAAAAATGATTATTGCTGACCACAACAAATGGTATCATCATGAGTAAAATGATTATTAATTTGCCTTCTCACGTAATGCAAAAAGCTTTTTATTTAATGTGAGATATAAGAAAAATGTCTGAGATATCAATCATTGAATTTCCTCTTCAAATGTAATAGAAGTGTACTATTTAAGAGATAGATTTCTATTGTTCAAGCAAATCACACTTTGTAAGAACAAAGTCTCAAAACCTTTTATCCTCAAGTGGAATATTATTATCTTTGCATAAATCTGGAATGATGTCTAAGTGGTAGAATCTATAGCAAATTCAGTGAACATCTTTAAAAAGATGCTTAATAAATCAGTCATACTCCAGTTTTTCATATTTATCAAAATAAACAAATTATTTGTTTCCCAATATTAAAATCTTAAGTAGCTAAGAACAAAAAAAATATCAAAGACTTTCATTTGAAGATTAAAAATCAAGATCAAATTCAAAATCAATATATTACTATTTCTATGTGTGCTTACCCAGTGAGCCTATTTCTCTATCTCTGATCTCTGAAAGAACTCTGGCTTCACCCCAATCTTGATCTTCTCTGTTTTCTTTTAAGCCTGATCAGTTAATATGACCAGGTGTGATGATCTTTTATTTCTTCTCATCTGACTTGGCAATTTCACTTCTCATTTTCACAATCAATTTGCAACCCAATCACTTCTGATCCTCTTTGGCATCTGAAACAACTATTTTATTAACATACCACTTACATGCAATACCTAATTTGTAAGTCCAATAGCCTTGATAAATCAGATTTGATCTTCCAATCCCTGATTCAATAACCTCTTCATCCTGACTACATCAACACTTTCAAAATGATTTCCATATCCATCAGTTGTGGTAAAATGCAAATATTCAAAGCATTTTTTCTATTAAATAAATCTGATTTATTACTCCTTATAGTTGTTCAGCATTTTTAGACAACTGATTGCCTTGGCACTCTTCAGAAACTGATAAGTTTGCATACAATGAAAATTTATACAAGTTTATCTGTAGACTTTCATAGTCATTGTGTTTAATAATGTAGATATTGTTTTTATTACTACATATTAACTTACTACATATGGACCCATTAGTATTATCGATCTACATACTTAGTCCCTACAATCTCTCAAAACAAATCATTTCTATGTTAGGATTAAAAAATGACAATACTGAACTTTTGAGAAAATTATGACATATTTTCTCAAATTTATCTGTTTTACTTTTTTTAATTTTAAGTTTAGTTGCAACAATGAAGAATGGAAAAAGAAAAATATTCATTTGCAACATTATTAGAACTTTTTTTTTTGAGATTATGAATTTATGAAAGAAGTCAGTATTAAAAGAGTAAATATTTTTCATTATTATTAAAATCTATGAATTATTTTATATTTAAATTTTAACAATAAAATATGGAATATCTTCCTGTAGTTACTCACAAGAATCTTAACCTAGAGCTACTCCCCATTATACTATTTCATGATTGTGGACAGTTTTACGAAATGGCCCAAAGTAGTAAAAGGCAAAACTCCTACAACTAAGTTTACAATTAATGTCTTACAAGAGATATTTGCAAGATTCGGAGTGCCGGAAACAATCATTTCAGACAATAGCACACAATTTCTCCTCTAAAGAATCTGAAAATTTTTGTAAATTGCTTGCTATAGATCATCTAAGATTGGCACCATACCATCCTAGGTCTAATGGATTGTTGGAAAGATTCATTGATGTCTTTAAGAGAGCGATTAAAAAGTCAGACAGTACAGAAGCAGAAAGCAAGAGCTTCAAAAATTCCTATCAATTTATAGGATTACACCAAACCCAAATACCAAACCAGAAATGAATCCAGCGGAACTAATGTTTGCTAGGAAAATTCGCTTGGTATTTGACAAACTAATCTTGTCTGAAGGAAAAAAATATCTTGAAGAAATGCTATAGTCCAGGAGAGAGAATTTATTTCATTAACTACCATAACTTGACTAACCTCCAACCTTTGTGTTGTATCGTGGAGAAATGACAATACACAAATATAATATTTTCATTCTCAGTAGATACAGTAGTACACATCCATGTAGGGTGGCAGCAACTAGTGAGCTGAATAGACAACGACCATGCTAGACATCAGCTGCCGACTCCACTGTCATAACTCAATATTAGTCCTTTATATATTGTGAACCGTATGTCACGTGTTCGAGCTACGTCACAACACTTTGGATAGATTTGCTTTGATGGGCAGGCAAAGCATCCTTAAGGCATAGAGAGAAAGCCCTTCTAATTGAAAAAAATGCTGTGGACCATAATGGCACTAAAACACCATTTAATGGAAATAGAAATTTTATTGGCATATGTCTGATTAACGAGACCAATTTACGGTAGTCTGATATAGACAGGACATTTAGATGGCCCATTCATCTTAGCCTCATGGAACTTAACAATTTTTCATTCCACTGCAGATGTAATAACACATTTAGGATAACCATTCATCAAGAATCATGGTTAGCTGCTTGTGGTAAGTCAACCGGGATTCAGTCCATTTTTCAGTCTGTTTTTCTGTAATTTCTGTAATTTTTTTTTTTTTTCGTTTTTTGTTCGTCTTTGATTTTTTGATTTTTTGTCACTTAGTTTGTGTAAATCATTTTGCAATTGAAGGTTATTTTTGACTTAAGATAAATAGTATCACGGTTCAATTATTTCCATTAGTTTCGTCTTGTAGAAGATTTAAATTTCTGTCTTCGAGAGATTGAATTCGTAACGGTTGGTCAGCGAACGCAAGCAACATAACTCGACTATATTCTGTAAAAAACGGTTTAATTTCTATTTTTGTCTTCAGAAATTGAATTAAATCAACTTTACAGTGTTAGCTGCTTGTGGTAAGTCAACCGGGATTCAGTCCATTTTTCAGTCTGTTTTTCTGTAATTTTTGGAATGTTTTGTTTTTTTCGTTTTTTGTTCGTCGTTGATTTTTTTTTTTTTTGTCACTTAGTTTGTGTAAATCATTTTGCAATTGAAGGTTATTTTTGATTTAAGATAAATAGTATCACGGTTCAATTATTTCCATTAGTTTCGTCTTGTAGAAGATTTAAATTTCTGTCTTCGAGAGATTGAATTCGTAACGGTTGGTCAGCGAACGCAAGCAACATAACTCGATAATATACAGTTAAAAACGGTTTAATTTCTATTTTTGTCTTCAGAAATTGAATTAAATCAACTTTACAGTGTTAGCTGCTTGTAGTAAGTCAACCGGGATTCAGTCCATTTTTCAGTCTGTTTTTGTAAATCATTTTACAATTCAAGGTTATTTTTGACTTATACAAAGTTAAAACTTTGTAAACCTCAGTCACTTTTTTTTTTAATTGGAGTAGATAGTTCCTACTATCGCCCAGTTTCACACTCCACCCCCTTCTTTTGAATGAGTTTAGAGGTGATCGCTTTGTTTCTTTTTTAGGAAGGGGTTCCCGGTTCATCCCCTTTCTCCGGTCTTAGTGTTAGTTCAGCTGGAAGCTCTTTGCAGTTACGGAGTATGGTGGCAACGTCTTTACATTCTGAGGGTACCGGGTTGGCAGTTTCCTGGTTGCTGGTAGTTAAGAGCCCGACCTCTTGCGTAGCGTCTTGAGAGGCTGCTCTGATCAACAGTTGAATAATACCGGGGTTCTTGTAGTGCCATATCGCGCATGGACGGGCGTCCCTGCATGAACGTTCGGTGGGCAACCCCGAGGCCACATTATGTTGTAGGCCGCGCCAGTCTCCATCCTTCACAAGTTGCAAATGATTGACCGACTGATTCTATTCTAAGACCTCTCCACTATGGAAAAAATCAAACATAATAGCAAAACTAAACCAGCTTATTTGAAAACGCCCAAACCTGTCTGCATCTCTTTCACTAACATACGCGGCATCCGCACCAACTTCCTCAGCGTAGATTCATTCCTCCATAATAACTCACCTGATATATTAGCCCTATGTGAAACTAATCTTAACCCTTCTATCCCCTCATCTGAGTTCTACGTTCCTGGCTACATTCCCCTGTTCAGGAAGGACTCCAATGTTCATATGCATGGGCTTGGTGTCTATGTCAGCGAACACCTTCCCTTAGCTAGGGTGTCATCTTTTGAATCCCCAGATCATTCTTTCATGTGCTTTCGCCTCTCACTTCTCAGCTTGATTAGCTATCTCTTCTTTCTCTAACGCTCTCCTTCCTCCCCTGACTGTTCGTTACTTGACATCATTTCTGACAATATCGACAAAGCCATTTCTTCCCATCCCTCTGCCCATGTATTCGTGTTTGGTGACTTTAACACCCACCACACCAAGTGGCTGAAGAACGCTGTCACTGACCCTGCTGGTGTCCACACCATGATCTTTTCAATCACCCAATCCCTTACACAAGTAGTGGACTTCCCCGCGCGTTTCTCCGACAACCCTAACGGAAGGGACTCACTTCTAGACCTCTGCTTCACTTCCATCCCAGACTCTTGCAGTACCAGACAACTCTGCCCACTCGGAAACTCTGACCACACTGTAGTGTCTGTCAATATTTCACTCCACTCCCGCCCGACCCATGAAACCCAGACAAGTAGAATATCCTACTGCTATCAAAGAGCAGACTGGGATTCGTTCCGAGACTTCCTCTGTGATATCCCTTGGAACAACGTTTTTAGTCTTCACATCGAAGAATGTGCATCCGAGGTCTCCTGTGTTAAGGCTGGCATCGATGCCTTCATCCCTGCTAGGAAATTCCAGCTTAAATCTCATTCGTCTCCATGGTTCTCATCCGCTTGCTCGGCTGCCATTGCCAACCGGAATCATTTCTTCCTACTCTATCGTAACTACGCGTCGGACCAAAACAGGCGCCTTTTCACTTCAGCTCGTAATAAGTGTAAAAGGATACTTAACAAAGCTAAGATGTTGTTTGCTGCCAGAATGAAGCAACGCATAGCATGCTCTAAATTCGGCACTAAAGACTACTGGCGACTCTGTAAAAGAGTACTTAACAAGAGCAAGTCCACAATACCCCCGCTAATCAACAAATTTGAGGTCCTCACCTCCTCAGCAGATAAGGCTGAATGCTTTGCCCACAGATTCTTGAACAATTCGAGTCTGGACTCATCTGGAGTTTTTACACCCGACTTCTCACCTAGAACTGAGGCACAACTGAATGATGTCCACATTACACCTTCGCTTGTCTCTAAGATAATCTTAAAACTTGACCCTTACAAAGCGAGCAGTGGGGACGGAATCCCAACCATAGTCTTAAAGAAATGTGCCCCTGGACTCTCCTTTGTCCTTTCTAAGCTCTACAACCTCTGCCTATCTGCTTCCTGCTTTCCTGCCTTTTGGAAATCTTCCTCTGTAGTTCCTATATTTAAAAACACTGGAGAACCTCGGACCCTGCAAATTACCGCCCTATCAGCCTTCTTTCGATCTTTGGCAAAGTGTTCGAAGCCATTATCAACGCCGAGGTGGTTCAGCATCTCACAGCACACAGGCTCCTCTCAGACAAGCTTCACCAGGTCTACTGCTGATATGCTAACGACCATCACCGAGTACATATACCAGGCACTCGACAGGAATGGCGAAGCCCGAACCGTTGCATTGGATATATCTAAGGCGTTCGACAGAGTATGGCATGCTGGCCTTCTATATAAACTGCGGAGCTATGGTATAACTGGACATTTGTTTGAACTAATCCAGTCATTCCTCTCTAACCGCGCAATAAAGGTGGTATTAAACGGACATGCCTCCCAGAACTACCATACAAATGCAGGTGTCCCCCAAGGCTCCATCTTAGGTCCTACACTCTTCCTGATATACATTAATGATCTCCCTGATTCCATAAGAGCCCAAGTAGGTTTGTACGCCGATGACACCACAGTTTACTCTCGCCTCCTCCAAAAATCTGGTGCAGGCGTCAAAGCTAACCTCGCAGCCGAGATTGAAAAAGACCTCCAATCCATAGTGGACTGGGGTAAGAAATGGCTAGTAAATTTTAATGCTTCTAAAATGAAGCTACTCTCAATTAACCATCATCGACAATCTCACCTACCTCCCATTAGCATGGACCAGGCTTGCCTCCCAGAGAGTAAAACACTACGCCTCCTCGGTCTCACACTTTCAGCAAACCTCAAATGGAATGACTATATAGAATCCATTGCTAAATCCGCTGCTATGAAAGTCGGTTCTCTGTGTAGGGCCCGGAAGTTTTTTCTGTCTACATCTATCCTGCACATATATAAATCTACCATCTGCCCGTGCATTGAATACTGCTGCCATATCTGGTCGGGTGCCCCTGCTATTCTCCTCGCGCTTCTTGATAAGGTTCAGAGGAGGGGCTGTAATGTGATAGATACTGACTTGGCAGACCACCTGCAGTCTCTCTCCCACAGGCGCGACGTGGCTTCCCTGTGTCTCTTCTATAAATACTTTCACGGCTTCTGCTCCAATGAACTTAGATTACTGGTGCCCCCTAAATACGAATTTGCACGAGAAACTAGATTAGCAATTAGCAACTAGATCCCACCCTTTTACAGTGAAACCGATAAAATGCAACCGCAACTTCTACTCCAACAGTTTCTTTCCTCGCACTTCCCGACTGATTGCTTCCCCGACGTCAAGAGTTTAAATGTAAGGTCAATAGACACCTCCTAACACACTAACCTGCTCCCATTCTATCAAACACTCTTCCCATCTGCCCAACCTTACTCATCTGTCACCTTCCTCCTGACATTCCCTATGTCTAACCACTCCTTCTCTTTACCTTCCCCTATGTAGCCCCATGCGCAATAGTGGCAGTGGAATGCCTTGCTTGGGGTGAGATGATTAAAAAAAAAAATAAAAAATAGTTGTTTAATTTTCTTTACTCCAGCATGAAGTTTGCACTCAGAGCCTGATGGGTAAGACTGCTAAAAAGATTAATTTTCCTGGTTCTGAGAGCAAAAGAGTCCCAAGTTAAGTAAAGTCCAGATAAAATGTTTACGATAAACACTAGTAAGAAAGCATGAAACTGTTCTTTCTACTAGAACATCCAGGAAAGGTAACTGATAGTTCTCTTCTACTTCCATAGAATATTTTAACACAGGATAGAGATTATTCAAATATGAAAAGAACTCTTCTGCCTTGCTACTATTAGGAAACAATGTAAACGTGTCATTAACGTAGTGGAAATAACAATAAGGTTTATTAATCTTATCAAAAAGCTGTTTCTCATGAAAGCCAGCAAAAATATTAGCCGTCAGCTACTCCATTTATTTGTTGATACATGCAATTATTGAAGCTGATAATAAAAAGACACAAGAAAACAACGAACAAACTACCTGCACAATCAAACCCACATGTAGTTGCAGAGCAAAGAATGAATGTCCCTTAAATAGAAATTACTTACAGAACAATGTATTTTATCAAGCCACTGTAAAATCAGCAGATAACAAAGAAAAACTATACGTAGGAATAACTGAAGGGCCCTGGAACCAAAGAAACTATGAACACAAAACATCCTTAAAAGCAAATATGCAAACAGCACAGTGTTTTCTAGACATGTATGGGAAATTAAAAACAAAAATCAATTCACACATATATAAATAATTGAGCCAAAATAGAACAGACATGGCCTGATGTTTATGTTTAAGCAAGAGACAGAATCTCACCACTGGGTGTTGACCTCAATGTCCACTTTTATATTTACATACAGTCTATCCCTGATGTCAGTAAATTTAACTCACACTTACATCATGCCTTAAAATTACATTTTTATTACACACACACACACACACACACACACACACACACACACACACACACATATATATATATATATATATATATATATATATATATATATATTTTTAATCATTTCACCCCAAGCAAGGCAGTTTTACTGCGACTGGCAAACAGGGGTTAAATAGGGGGAAAGTGATGAGAAAAAGGGATATAGGGAGTGTTAGGAAGAGGGTAATAGAAGAATGAGAATACTGGTGTGATGGGAGTGAAGTGGATGGAAAAAAGAGCTCAAGAGAAAGGATGCCAGTCAGCAAGATAGGAGATGATTATTGACCTTACATTTAAATTCTTGGCGATTGTAGCTGTTGGGGAAGCAAGTATACGGAAGGCGGGAAATGAGAGAAAAGAAGTTGATAGAGTAGAAATTGTGGTTAAATTTTATCGGTTTCACTGTAAAAGAGTGGAACCTAGTTGCTAGTCTAGTAGCTCGAGTAAATTCATACATAGGAGGCACCAGTGAGCTAAGTTTATTGGAGCAGAAGCCGTAAAAGCATTTGTAGAAGAGAAACAGGGAAGCCACATCACACCGGTGAGAGAGCGACTGCAGCTGAGCTGCCAAGTCGGAATCGATCACATTACAAATATTGGATTTTGTCAAGAACCTCGAGGTGAATAGCAGGGGCACCCGACCAGATGTGGCAGCAGTATTCAATACATAGGCAGATGGCAGATTTATATATGTGCAGAATAGATTCAGATGGGAAAATCTTTCTGGCCCTACACAGTGAACTGACCTTCTTAGCTGTTGATTTAGCTATGGATTTAGTCATTTCACTTGAGGTCTGCTGAGAGAGTTAGGCCAAGGAGGTGCAGTGTTTTGCTTTAAGGGATGCTAGCCTGATCCACGCTAATGGGAGGGGGGTAGGAGCAGTTGTCTGTAATGGTTGACAGATAGCAGCTTTGTTTTCGAAGCATTAAAATTTACAAGCCATTTCTTACCCCAGTCCACCACAGATTGGAAGTCCTTTTCATGCTCAACAGCTAGGTTTGCTTTGTCAGCCTCAGCAGATTTTTGATCGAGGCAGTAGTGTCGTCAACATATATGCCTACTTGGAATCTGATTACATTGAGGGAGATCGTTAATGAAGATCAGAAAAAGCGTAGGACCTAGAATAAAGCCTTGAGGGACACCCACATTTGTATGATAGTATCAGGAAGCATGTCCGTTCAATACTACCTTCATTGTGTTATTTGAAAGGAATGACTGGATTAAGTCAAACAGTTGTCCAGTTATATCATAGCCTCGCAGCTTGCATAGAAGGCCAGCATGTCAAACACTTTGGAAATATCCAGGGCAACATTTCAAGTTTCATCATTCTTGCTGAGAACCTTGTATATATACGCAGTGATGGTCATTAGCATATCAGCAGTAGACCTGGTGAAGCAAAAACCATACTGTTTGTCAGAGAAGAGTCTGTGGGCTGTGAGATGCTGAACCACCTTGGCAATGATAATAGCTTCTAACACTTTGCCAAAAATCAGTAGGAGGCTGATAGGGTGGTAATTAGTGGGGTCCGAGGGTTCTATGTGAAGAACAGTTCTTGGCTTGATTCATTTCCAAAATATGACCAAACAATTTTCAGGAGGAAGAGCTTTTTGGCCATACCAAGAATTTTCCACAACAGCACACACATAGTGCATCATCCTTCAAGGCCAAGCATTAATGTACACTGGATCAAGTGGTGATTTGTTTTACAAAAGAAGGCACAGATTGAATCCCTGTTTCTTTACTAATTATTTCTCAAATGTACCTGTGTGCCATAGGCTGATAGACATAATATACACTGTTTAATAAATAAAAATGGGGCTTCTATTTTAAATATGAAGTATCCACTATAATAATGTTTGAAGTTATAAAAATGTCAAAATAAAATGAATCTATTCTTTATAAATAAAGAGAAAAGATTAATCAGGAGGACAGTAGATAGCAATTGGCACTGAATTTAATTTTTGCAGATTAAAGTTGGCTGACAAGAAGTAACATGAAGGGAGTTCCACAAGTGAGAAGTGTGAGAAGAAGAGAAATTTTTAGCATAAAACTTATGGTTACATTTAATCAACTCAAATGTAAATTGTTAAAATCTCAATGTCAGTTGAGTAGTGCGCTTAAATTCATGAAGTCTAGATACCATAGCGAAGAGCTCATCTGAATAATTACAATGAAACTATTTATAGAAAAGACGCAGAGAAGCACATTACAATGGTGGGTAAATGACTGAAGCTGAGCCACCAGATTAGGACCAATAATATTGCTGATTCTTCTTTGAATCTTATTAAGGAGCTCAAGGTAAATAGCAAGGGCACTAAACCATATGTGGCAGCAATATTCTAAGCATGGACAAATGATAGACTTATAGATATTTAAAATATCTTGCATGACACAGTGAGCCAACTTTCTAAGCAGCTTACCTAACAATGGATTCAATATAGTTTTTCCACTTCATATCAGTTGAGAAGAAAGGTGCAATGAGTCACTTACCGGGAGTTTAGCATCTGTCATGCTGATGGACTGCAGAGAATGGTCTCTTAGATGATTAATAGGGGGAAGTTTAGTTTAAAATTAATAAGCCATATTTTGCCCCAGTTAATGATGGATTTTGAGGTTGTTTTGAAAATCAGCTGCCGTTAATAGTTGCCATTATCAATTGATTTATAATTGTGTTCTTTTTTTTTTTTTTTCTTTTTCAATCATTTCACCCCAAGCATGGCATTCCACTGCCACTATTGCGCATGGGGCTACATAGGGGAAGGTAAAGAGAAGGAGTGGTTAGACATAGGGAATGTCAGCAGGAAGGTGACAGATGAGTAAGGATACCGAGGATGAGGGTTGTGCAGATGGGAAGAGTGTTTGATAGAATGAGAACAGGTTAGTGTGTTAGGAGGTGTCTATTGACCTTACATTTAAACTCCCGGAGATTGTAGCCGTCGGGGAAGCGATCGTGTGGAAGGGAATTCCACAGTCGGGAAGTGCGAGGAAAGAAACTGTTGGAGTAGAAGTTGCGGTTGCATTTTATCGGTTTCACTGTAAAAGGGTGGGATCTAGTTGCTAATTGCTAATCTAGTTTCTCGTGCAAATTCGTATTTAGGGGGCACCAGTAATCTAAGTTCATTGGAGCAGAAGCCGTGAAAGTATTTATAGAAGAGACACAGGGAAGCCACGTCGCGCCTGTGGGAGAGAGACTGCAGGTGGTCTGCCAAGTCAGTATCTATCACATTACAGCCCCTCCTCTGAACCTTATCAAGAAGCGCGAGGAGAATAGCAGGAGCACCCGACCAGATATGGCAGCAGTATTCAATGCACGGGCAGATGGTAGATTTATATATGTGCAGGATAGATGTAGACAGAAAAAACTTCCGGGCCCTACACAGAGAACCGACTTTCATAGCAGCGGATTTAGCAATGGATTCTATATAGTCATTCCATTTGAGGTTTGCTGAAAGTGTGAGACCGAGGAGGCGTAGTGTTTTACTCTCTGGGAGGCAAGCCTGGTCCATGCTAATGGGAGGTAGGTGAGATTGTCGATGATGGTTAATTGAGAGTAGCTTCATTTTAGAAGCATTAAAATTTACTAGCCATTTCTTACCCCAGTCCACTATGGATTGGAGGTCTTTTTCAATCTCGGCTGCGAGGTTAGCTTTGACGCCTGCACCAGATTTTTGGAGGAGGCGAGAGTAAACTGTGGTGTCATCGGCGTACAAACCTACTTGGGCTCTTATGGAATCAGGGAGATCATTAATGTATATCAGGAAGAGTGTAGGACCTAAGATGGAGCCTTGGGGGACACCTGCATTTGTATGGTAGTTCTGGGAGGCATGTCCGTTTAATACCACCTTTATTGCGCGGTTAGAGAGGAATGACTGGATTAGTTCAAACAAATGTCCAGTTATACCATAGCTCCGCAGTTTATATAGAAGGCCAGCATGCCATACTCTGTCGAACGCCTTAGATATATCCAATGCAACGGTTCGGGCTTCGCCATTCCTGTCGAGTGCCTGGTATATGTACTCGGTGATGGTCGTTAGCATATCAGCAGTAGACCTGGTGAAGCTTGTCTGAGAGGAGCCTGTGTGCTGTGAGATGCTGAACCACCTCGGCGTTGATAATGGCTTCGAACACTTTGCCAAAGATCGAAAGAAGGCTGATAGGGCGGTAATTTGCAGGGTCCGAGGTTCTCCAGTGTTTTTAAATATAGGAACTACAGAGGAAGATTTCCAAAAGGCAGGAAAGCAGGAAGCAGATAGGCAGAGGTTGTAGAGCTTAGAAAGGACAAAGGAGAGTCCAGGGGCACATTTCTTTAAGACTATGGTTGGGATTCCGTCCCCACTGCTCGCTTTGTAAGGGTCAAGTTTTAAGATTATCTTAGAGACAAGCGAAGGTGTAATGTGGACATCATTCAGTTGTGCCTCAGTTCTAGGTGAGAAGTCGGGTGTAAAAACTCCAGATGAGTCCAGACTCGAATTGTTCAAGAATCTGTGGGCAAAGCATTCAGCCTTATCTGCTGAGGAGGTGAGGACCTCAAATTTGTTGATTAGCGGGGGTATTGTGGACTTGCTCTTGTTAAGTACTCTTTTACAGAGTCGCCAGTAGTCTTTAGTGCCGAATTTAGAGCATGCTATGCGTTGCTTCATTCTGGCAGCAAACAACATCTTAGCTTTGTTAAGTATCCTTTTACACTTATTACGAGCTGAAGTGAAAAGGCGCCTGTTTTGGTCCGACGCGTAGTTACGATAGAGTAGGAAGAAATGATTCCGGTTGGCAATGGCAGCCGAGCAAGCGGATGAGAACCATGGAGACGAATGAGATTTAAGCTGGAATTTCCTAGCAAGGATGAAGGCATCGATGCCAGCCTTAACACAGGAGGAGACCTCGTATGTACATTCTTCGATGGGAAGACTAAAAACGTTGTTCCAAGGGATGTCACAGAGGAAGTCTCGGAACGAATCCCAGTCTGCTCTTTGATAGCAGTAGGATGTTCTGAGAATAGAATGTAGAACTGAAACAAAAAAAAAAAAGCACTGAAAACAATTCAATGCTTCAGAAAAAAAGAACAAATAAAGAATATACCAACCAACAAATAAGAAAAAAAAAGAGAAAGGGAAAGAAAACAAAAGTAATGAAAAGGAAAGAAATTCCCTTATCATTATTATTACTATTGTAACAATAATTGTTACACATGCCGATGACATCAGAAGTAGTTGTTTGTGGTATAGCAATAATCTATCATTCTCTTCCTTTTGTTTCATATTATAGATAAGCAGTAGTTTGGTAAAATGGCATCTGATATGATAGGTCATATTAAATAAAGATTTTCCAATTACTCTATCAAGAAAAAGTATAACCATGGAAATTCATTGATACTTACTAAACATCTACAAAGAGTAGACAATGGATATGAATACAGTTAAGTTTTCAGGGTAATGCATACTGAAAATGCATGATAATAGAAATTATGTGGGAAAATATTATTTTGTAGCTGAGAATAATGTGATTATCTGCATAATATCTGTTGTATTTCTATGGAAATAAATAGAAGGTATTCTTTTGGAATGGAGACACAGGTAATTCTTAAACGATGAACTGCAATACATATATATAGATTTAGAAAATACCCTTTAGTGCCCAAACTTTATGTCCCAGATGAAATGCCATCAGTTAAAATATCTTTTGCTGAGTCACTGCTGAATATCTACAATTAAGTTTAGAGTAGCCAGAAAGGGACAATCTAAAATTGAAACAAAAGAAATTGAAGACAGTTCAATAAATGTACCACAAAAAAAGGAAAGACTAAAAAATAAACAAAAAGATATATAGCATAAGTGGAAGCATACATAAAATGAAATAATAACTTTGAAGTGAGGCTGATCATCTGTGCAAAAATATTTCTTTGCTAGCTCACTTCTTTATATTCACAATTTCTGTCAAGTTTACTTTCTATAATCTGGCAATTTGAATGTATCTAGTAATGGCACAAATGAGAGAAACATGGTACTAGGGGCACATTGGTTATCAAGGCAATTATACAATTACTACTCATAAAATTAGAGACAGTTTCTAACATAGTCATGATAGAGTGTAACAATTGATAAAATTAAGAGCTACGGAAATGTTATTGTTTTATCAGAAAGAAGTTACTCTGGTTTAAAATTCTTTTGTTTAAATGACATTTTACCTAAAGAGTAATTCTTGATCACAGAGGGTATTACTTAATGACATTAATTAATAATTAATCAGATATATTTTCTATTCAGTATTAGAACTGTTTTCATTGCTAAGTATAAATGAAAAATAGTTCTAATGTTCGACTTTCCCTCGTGACTGTCATCTCCAACCAATATGAGAGGAATATCATTGTTTTACTTTGTCAGTATTTGTGTTTGTGTTGGAAAAGTACACAGTTTTCAGTTTCATGTCTTTCACGGTTTCATTCATTTAAAATTACTAAAAATTGTCAGCAATTGGAAATTGATAACCAGTTTAAACCTTCATTAATCATCTCAAATCTACTTTTTTTCTATGTTCTGAAAATGTTTGCCTAATCAAATGATTAAAGAACTATTAAAACTGGTTTTCTAGACTTCTGGAAATAGATGACAAGAACTGGTAAGTACTGATTTGTACATCTTTAATATGATTGTGACTGATAGGAAGTTGAATGTTGTTAACCTTTGAGAAAAAAGATTAAACTATGAGAAACACTTGAAATAATGGACAAATTTCTTTTGTGAGTAAAAGCAGATCAACTTGCTTTGTCAAAGATGAGAAATTTTTATTAAAGATATTTTGGTGGCGATGTGTTTGGGAAATTGAAAACCTGTTCAAGCAATTGATAACAAAATGCAGTTAGTATAAATGTTTGTAAATAAAATGTGCTTGAAATACATAAGCAAATAACGTTTTTTATATCTTTTCTTTCTTCATTTTCTATATATATATTTAAAGTTTTCAATAATCCTGCTAACAACAATGTTCATCATAAATTTGTTTGTTGGGCAACAAGATAATATGAATTATTTTTTTATTGTGATTATAAACAGAATAATTATCACAAGTGGCAAGATCATTTCCTTTTTACCAAATATCTGCAATAAAGAAATATTCAAATGATATATACATGGGGAAATAATGTTTAACTACAAAGCCAAAGTACAAAACAAAACAAAATCTTTTACCCATTCTTGCTTCTGATGGCCTGAATTTTAATTTGTCTTCTTTTGATATTTATTTAAGAGCATTGTATTTTCAATATCAGAAGTTTGTATATGTGTGCTTCTATGTGTGTTATTTACAATGTGTGCACACAAACTATTATCTTCATCTTTGTTGTTATTATTACAATGTTTCAGCCATTGTGTCTCCTGGCCTTCATCCGGTGCTTGTTGGAATAACCTTCAGTGAATTTTGTATACTTTATTTCATTAATGATATTTGTCTAGTCTTATTTTAGTTCTGCTAAGTACCATTGTTTCCTGTGAGCCTAAATCTGAAATCTCTGTCCCAAGGATTAAACTCATAATTACTATGTGACCAAATTCATAAACTAAAACTAATTTGCTAGGCTATTCTCTCATGGGACCATGTGTAGAATTTAATGCTCTAAACATAATTTGCCTGCTGCTTGTCACACTTGACTGCATTCACCAAGGCTCCTGTTCTCTTACTGCTGCTGCTGAAGTCTTGCTTTGTATGTATGTCTATGTGTGCCTCTATGTGTGTGTGTGTGACTATGCCTATGTGTATCTATACTTCTTTTCCAGAATTCTTCATTTGATTGAAATCAAATAGCATTATTCACATATTGCCAACAATTTTTTAACACTTTTGAAAACAGCATTTTACAAGCAAAATTTGAAAGATCACAACAATGGTACTTTTTTATCACATACTAATTACAACTGTAATTACACACATACACATATGTATATATATCTCCTGACCTTCCTTAGAATGACTGCTGTTTGGCACATTAATGCAATTCAACAAATTTTTTCTAAGTTGGCTTTAGTCACCTCCATAATGACTGAGTTAGCTGTAGAGATAGCTTTAGTGAGATTGGTTTTCTAACCATTCCTCTATGCTAAACATCCAGCTCTTTGTATACATGTATTTATGTATGTCTACAAACATACATATGCACGTGTACATATGTGTAAGGGAAAAGAGAGCTAGAAAGAGAGACACTAAGGTGTGACAAAAAGTATGAAAAACAGAAGAGATAAAAGAGAGAAGGTTAATTCAGATTTGCACCTCATCTTTCTTCTTCATCTTTAATGATTTATGAGAGAAGAAGAGAGGGAAAGAGAGCAACAGGAACATGCATTGCTAAGAAGAGTTGTTTGTTGGAATGAATCAATATCACTAAGTATTGTAAAAAGATGAATTTAGCCACACCAAACATCCAAACATTAGTGCATGACCATCCAGTGAGTTGGTAACCTTGATATGAATCTTCTGAGAAGAAATGGACATGTCGCCTGAACCAACATTTTTCATGCCTGGTCGCAGATGAAATGAGTCAGAGTAGGCGAACCAAAAAGAAAGGAAATAAGGCAGGTTGGAATGTTTTGGTTGGAAAAAAAATGAGAGAAGCAGAGAGAAAGATAAGAAAGAAAAAGAGAGAGAGAAAGAAAGAGAAATATATGAAAGCTTATAAAAAATTAGGATTGAAGGTTTTGTTGCATTAATAATGCAGCATCCTTAATGGGCCTTTGTATGGATTAAATTTTATTGAGAGAGTTGAGAGAGCACAATATGACAACAGGGCAAAATTGTTTGGTGAATTTATGAAGAAAAAATTGAATAATATTCTAACAAACAACATTAAAGCTTCATTCCTTGCCAGGCTTACGGCCATATCACGTTGAATACACCAGTTCTCGCTCGATCACCAAAGTTAAGCAACGTTGAGTCTGGTCAGTACTTTAATGTGTGACTGCTTGGGAATACCAGGTGCTGTAAGCATATAGTGAAGGATGTGCGTTGTGGTGCAGTGGATATCGGCTCTGGAGACTACTTTGTTTCTTGTAGCGTAATCTTTTAATATGTGCCACACCTGATTCATCTATTTTCTTTGAATCCTGCTTTACACTTACAAATCTTTGGCAGTCTTCCGCGATTTGTTGTAACGTGATATTTGGCTCGTTCTCCTGTTTATTCAGAATTCTTTGTCATATTTCTGCATCCTTAGCAGCGACTAATCCTTGTACGAAAATTAAACATATAAGTTGTCAATACTTAATTTTGCAAGTCTAAAATCGTCGCAGTGCTTGTTTACATTAAATGTGAACGTAATATAGTTCTCTTCTTCATCTCTCATTAAATTTAAGCATTTCCACCTCTTGTGGAAGAGAGATATTTTGGAGCTAAAAAGTTCTGTAAGTATTTCAACCACCTCGCCAAATATCAATTCGCTAGTCTTTCTTGGTAAAATATAATTAACCAATTATGCTCTGTCGTTCCCAATTTGCTTGGAAATACCAGGTGCTGTAAGCGTATAGTGACAGATGTGCGTTGTGGTGCAGTGGATATCGGCTTGGAAAGAGAAATCGGTGAGCCGAGTTTGAATTCCAGTTGAATACCCTGCATTCACTTAAGCACTGGTACCCTTGGGAAAGGTATTAATCCGTCCCTTCCCTCCAGTTATGGGTTAAATAACAGGGTAGGATTCGGAGACCCTGCCCTTAAAAACAAATCCCAATGAATCTTGATACTCGAAAAGAAAAAAGTATTACTAGACACAAAACTTATATAAAACAACAATAAATTGTTGAAAGAAAAAGGTATTACCAGCAATAAATAAATAAAAATTTAGTTGGCAATAAATGACCTGCTGAGGTTGATATGCCATAAAACAAAACAACCAAACCAAATCATTCCTTGCCACCAAGCTGTGAGCTTTGCAATTTACAGTTTTTTAAAAAAGAAAGAAAATATGGCACAATATTTTAAAAAATCAGGTAATTATTATCATATTTAACAGCATTATAAGATGCACTTAATTTTTCTCAATGGTTAAAAAAATATCTCCATGCTCTGATATGCAAAATTGAGGTCTGCTCTACAGTAGGTTAATTTTATCTCCAATGCTCACTACCATATGGTAAGGTATAATTTTGTCACAGTCAGATGGTCACTTCTACCAGATTGTCTTGCCTGCATAATAATATGATTTTTATGCAAACATCATTATCATTATTATTATTATAATACCATCTTCTTTTGCACAGTTTTTGTTTTGAAAAGTTCTTGCAATATAAATCACAACACTCAACTGATAACTGGGAGAATTGAATGTTGTATATTCTGGAAACTTTTATTTGGAGAGTGGTGTTGGTCTTCTTAATATTATTATTATTTCTTTTTCATTTATTCCTGTTGTATACTCATTTCTCCTCAGGCCCGAACCAGAGACCCAAGGTCAGAAATAGAATCATGACATCTTCCACTGCACATTTGTCCAAAAAGCAAAACAAGTACAAATGCGTAAGCATTTTACAAAGAAAAAAATAGATACCTCCAAAATATTAGCAAACAAATGAGTATACATGATGAAAAAATGCTCCAAACTTAACAAAAACTACGTTTTATTATAAAAAGCTTTATTATTATTAAGAGGAAAGGTCAAAGGATTTTTTAATTATTAAATTGTACTTTTTCATACATTTTAGAACTTTTGAAATTTTGGTTAAAAATGCTATTTTTCTTCTGAAAAGAAGGTGACCAAAAATTGTTATAGGCAAATTTAGCATATTTTTGTGATGAAAAATACATAATAGATTTTAATGAAATTTTCAGGATTTATTCATGAATGAATTTGTAGTGATTGTAGTAGAATTGTTAGAGACAATCATATTTACTTTAATAAACTCTGAATATATGTATTCAGGACCGATCTATTAATTGGGGAAATGAATCATACCACATTCTCTCCAACCTTATTCCTACAGCAGAAAGAAGTCCTAGGATCAAGAAGGCATTCTTGTCTGCAATGCCATAGCAGATTGCCAGAAGCATGATGAGGTTTCTCTTCATTCTCGCTCAAAATAGATTTAATCCTGCTTCATTTTCATAGTCTATAAGTGACTTGCTCATCCACTGAAGTATCAGTATGGTGTGCTCTCATCTGAAAAATCCGTTTCTTGCTACTCATGGGTTCAGAGAACAAGAGTTTCACATAATTTTCAGAAGGAGACCATGTTTCTGTTCAAAATTCGTTGAAGTGTCCTGAGGACAAATCTCGCTTACGTCTGTGGGTCCCAATTTCTCCTGCTAGAGCCAGGTCTCTTAATGAGACTATGTCGTCCCATCCATCCATCCATCCGGGTAACAGATACATGCATACTGAGGATTGGCATCTAGTAGCTTCACTTGATCCACCAGTGGTTCATTTTTATTCAATCGCGTGTGTCTTTTTAGTAATATCATTACTCATTTTGAGAGACAAGGAGGTAGAGACGCTCCAGTCTTGTAAACGGGAGAGAGGGAGCATTCATAAGATGTTGCATTAATGGTTACGCATAGCAGAGTTCTAATAACTTGCTGGGCCTCTGGGAATAATTATTACCAATTCTCTACAGGTACCCCTTTATCAGCAACTGTTAATTTAACAGTTTTCTATATTATTCTATTATGCATCCTGCACTGACCATTGCCTTGAGGGTTTATGGTGTTGCTCTATTTACGGCTACTCCTTGCTCTCGTAGGAATCGCCCCAATTGTCCGGACGTAAATGAAGTCTCTCCATCAGACTGAATATACGCAGGTAGCCCAAAGATGGCAAAAACTGAGTTACGTGCTTGTATGACTGCTGTAGAGGATGCATCAGGGCAGGGTATCATAAAAGGAATCCGCAAATATTTGTCAATTATTGTCACGATGTATTTGTTGAAAGTTTTTGACAAAAGTGGACCTTTAAAAGCCAATGCAATTCTTTTATATTGTTGCGCAGCTTTAATGGCCTTGCTGTTGTTGCTGGGTTTATTTTCAGCTCAAGTCCTACATGAGTTAATAGTTTCTTTCACATCCTCTACTGAATAGGGAAGGTCTTTGATTTTTGTCACGTAGAGCATGCATGCAACATTCGGGTGGCACAACTCTGTGTAATCTCTCCAATTCTTCTTCTTTGCTAGCAGCCGAGCTGCATAAACGAGAGAGGGTGTCTACAGCTGTGTTTTCTTTTCTGGGCAGTATGTTAGGTCAAATGAGTAACACGAGAGCTCCATTCTTCACCTGAAAATCCTCTCATTTTTTATTTTACTGGTATTTTCATGTTAAACATGAATGAGAATAACTTTTGTAATTAGTTTAAAATTTCACCTGATCAAATAATGTCTCCAGTTTCTCAGCGATTCGACAATAGCATAAGTTTCTTTTTCTATTGTAGAATATCTATGTTCTGATTTAGACAGGGTTCTGGAGAAAAAAGGTTACGCCCCCCCCCCAACTGTCTTACAGAAGCTGTTACAGCGCATTGTGAAGCGTCTGTCTCTACTACCAGAGGTAGTGCATGATCAGGCATAATGATCGAGTCATTCCTTTCGCTATGACCCTCTTTAACACATTAAACGCTTCCTCTGGAGATAATGGGAATTTTGATATAGTTATTAGAGGATGGATTTTTTTCTGAAAGTGATAGTATCCAATGAGCATAATGCGTGAACATTACCGATGTATGGCATAGAGTGGGTAAACTTTTTAGGACTAGTAAGCTGAGTAATGGATTCAGATGTTCTGGATTGGGTTTTATATTATTTTTACTATGTATTCAAGTAGTTTTATATTTTTACAACTAAAATAACATTCGTCAACTTGTACCTTTTAATAGCCACCATGAATAATTTCTGTCGTGTTCCACTCCATTTTCCCTGCAAAAACTTACCTTATTGATGCAAGCATAGGTGCTTTGCAGGTTCTCTTTTGATATTATCTGCTCCATTACCCATTAAAAACTAGCTACTCCGTTAAATACGCCAAACGGTATTCTGCAAAATTGAATGAGTTTGCCGCTAACCTTGAAAGCTTTATCGCTGAGCTTTGTATCTACCTGATAATAGGCACTTCTGAAGGTCAGAGTAATAGATAGACTGTTTTTGGGCAATTTTTCTATCACCTCATCTATTCCTGGTGGAGGATAGGCATTTAGCAAAGTGAACCAGTTTATTGTTTGATAATTGTCGATTATTATTTGCTTTTTTCTCAGAAGAGACTATAAAAGCTTGGGATCTCTACAGTGAATGACTTGGTTCAATTATACCTTCCTTCAACATACAAGTAACTTTGATTTGGATAAATAATTTATTCTCTTCCGTGTGTCACCTAGATTTAGTAGCTATCAGTTTACAATCGGGTGTTAGATTGTTTTAAAAGTGCTGGGTACTGCATTCTCATGGCTGATAGTCTGCAGAATTTAAATGGTGGTTTAGATTTTCTGAAGGGTATTTCTACCAATGAATGCTGATTCAAGAAGTTGTGTCCTCAACAATTTAAATCCTTCGTTACTCCTTGGTATAAATACCTTTATTTTTAAATCAACCAAACGGTATCCCAGTAGTTGCATGGAAAGAGATGAACTCATCATCTCCGCTTTGTTTAGGTATGGGTAGGTTCCCCATGAATTTTCTTTTGCAACGCTTGTGTGTAGGAGGTTTTCTGTGCTCCCCATGTCAATCAATGTTTTAGTGACTGTTAATTAGATGTGATCTTTATCATTGTACTTGATAGAGAGCCAAGTCTATCTACCAATGCAGAACAAGATGCCGTTTTGCTCCCCTTTGTATTTTTACAAACTTTAGCTCAATGTTCCTGCTTTCTGGATATATAGCATTTGACACATCTAGTGGTGCGTAATGACTTTGTATTTTTTTGAGAGTTTAGTTTTTCATATGACAGTGGGTGCAAATTAGGTGAAGAGGTCTCTGATGTTACTGCATTTGTATTGTACTTTTTCGCATTTTGTTTTGCTAAATCTAGTATTTTTGCTTGGTCATAAGCCTGCTGGAATGTTAAGGTATTCTTTTCGATTATTCTTCGTTGGATATTTGTAGAACCGTTGCCCATTTATGAAGGCATCTTATATCAATTTGATTCGACATTGTTCCGCTGATACCGAAGAAAATGAAAATTTCTTACTGAGTTTTACTAAGGCTTGATATAATCCGTCAGTTGAATCTGAGGATAGTTGATGCCTCGTGGCCAGTAAGTATCTAAAGACTATTTCATTTTTTTTATGTAGATCCTGTCCAGAGTTGTTAAAGGTTCTTCGTAGGAACAAGTGACTGCTCATCATGAGGTGAAGGAAGACACCGCTTAGACTGTTTACCTCCACTCACCTAGCTTCATTTGCTCATCTACAGCAAAAAGTTACAAACAATAATTTTTTCTTACTGCTACAATCGACTTATGGTTTTATTTTGTGGGTGACCATCTGACTAAAGAGTATTTTTAAGCTATAAATCTGTGAATTAATCTAAAACTTGTGTTGAGACATATTCCGTGAGGTAGTGCAACCTATTAGAACTTTCGTTTTTAGAAGTTTATGAAGGCTTATTAAAGTGTAGTAGAATTTAACAATTCTATTCTATTTGTATTAAGTATAGATCCATTAATGCGGAAAAGGGATACCACAATGTTAAGTAGAAACCTGATACTACTCAACATCAAAGGAAATCAATAACAGTAAAAATGATAACAGTAAGAAATAACTTTTTTTCACTTCAACCTTTATTCACACACTTCTTTTTACTACTTTCAGATCAGCACAAAATTCAACTTATTTGAGAATATTTGATTTCATCCTTTGTGAGTCAATTTCATGCAAAATTATATTTTCTTTTATACATAAACAAAGGAACATTAGCAAACAAATGCTATGTTTCTCTTTATCAAATTGTTTAATTTCTGAAAAGCAAATAATTTATGTAGGTAAATATTGTGGCCACGTGAAGTTTGTTCGAATCCTCGTCGCCAAGTTGCTGTGGAGTACAACAGAGAAGATTGTGCGTTGTATGTAAGTACAAATGTCGGTCCCTTAGGCTCGATGTACTAGTGGGGACTTTGTATTATCAGGTAGTAATGCAGACTAAACTTGCTAGGTCGCTGACTCGCATTTTCTCAATATTTATTTGTAAAAAATACAAATTATGGCACAAGGCCGAAAGGGGGAGGGGTAGAGGGTGGTACTCACTTAACTATCCTATACCTAGCTAAACATTATCACGACCCATTCACTCATTACAATTTGCTCAATCACCAAAAGAACCCATCCATCAGTTCCCAATCCTTCATATACCACAATACCACATATTTACAAGGGGCACCTAAAAAGGGGGGGGGAAAGGCCCATGACAATAAAAATGTATTTATATACAATATAAAATATAATTTAAAACATTTAATGAAAGATGAATTAATGGGAGGGGAATGAACACCAAAAAATTAAACTAAAAATACAACATCTTTTAAACTAAAATAATAAACAATGTCAGTAAGACCCGTCCATCTTAGATAAAAGAGTGGCCGCTGTATTCCGACAATCGACGAAATCAAGAAGCACACTGTATTTATTTTGTATTAAATACAAAATTATGGCACAAGGCCTAAAAGGGGAGGGGGAGAGGTTGGTTCTCACTTAACTATCCTATACCTAGCTAAACACTATCACGACCCATTCACTCGTTACAATTTGCACAATCACCAAAAGAACCCATCCATCTACTCCCAATCCTTCGTACAACACAATGCCAGAAACTTACAAGGGACACCTAAAAAGTGGGGAAATTAACCCATGAAAATAAAAATGTATTTATATACAATATAATATATACAATCATATGTACAATATAATATAAAATATTTAATGAAAAATGAAATGATGGGAGGGGAATGAACCCAAAAATAAACAAAAAATACAACAAATTTTTAAACTAAAATAATAATCAATGTTAGTAAGAACCGACCATCCCAGAAAAAAAAGAGTGGCCGCTGTATTCCGCCCAACGGCGAAATCAAGAAGCACACTCACTAAGGGAGTGGGGAGGGGGGTAAAAAATTAGCGGAATGGGACAAAAAAGGCTGAACCAGCCGAGATAAAAGGTAACCAAAACAAACTGGGGAGGTTGGGAATCTCGACATGGATCATAACAAAAGAGAAAGCCGGGTACAGGCTAGGAACACATTCATTCACTTTAACTAGGTAAACAAGAGAGAACTAGCTTAACCAGGGGAGGGTTCCACAGGAATCCACCCCGATGTCACCAGCAGATCTAAAAGAGAAAATCAAGATTAGCCCCGTTCAAACGAACCAGGTTCGCCACATTTACCCACCTTTTGCTGAAGTCTGTCGAAGTCAAACGTTTCCAATCAGTTCTAATCTTTATTTTGAGCTGATGCTCAAAATAACAGATCAGATCCTGATGTGAAAGACGCTGACCTCGCAAGACTTCCTCCATTCGCGTCGTCCAAATCACCATTCGAGCCGTGGCTAGCAGCGACAGAAACACCATACGCTTCATCCCAGAAAACGGGGACGACACATTATCAGGCGAATGCACGATCAATGAGCACAAGCTCTCGCGGCGCGATACGAGCAGTCAACTCGCCGACCCGGTCCCATAGAGGGCGAACGCGCGAACAATGGTAGAAGCCGTTTCTTCCAAGCCAAGGTTGCAGCGTTCACAATCTGGCAAATCCGCCAGGCCCCATATGAAGGCCTTGTCATTGAGAGGCAAGCGATTCCGAGCTAATCGCCAGGTGAGCGAAAACTCAGAGTTGTTGAGATAATCACTCCCTGGCGCCCAAGACCAGAACGAGCGAAACTCGTCCTCCGACAAGCGCAGCACATCACGTAGTGAATCCTTTGCGACGCCCTCCACTAACCCACGATAGAAGACTCTCCTAGGCCGTGAAAGGTCATTGGACCGTGGAATGGCCCGCAGGGCCGCCAGACATTCGAGGAGAAAACTCGATCGCTCTCGAGGCTTACGGCACCGCCTCAAGATGGGGGGAGTGATAGTAAGGCTAGGGAACATGTCCCTCACTATCGCCCTAAGCAATGAGTCTTCGGAAATCGCTCGCCTGAGAAAAACCAACCTTGACGCAACCTTATGGCCCATCAGGCATGGCATTCCCAGACCCCCATGACACAGACGTTGGTAAGAGACACGTTTGTCGACATAGTGTTTGCGTCCTCTCCATAGAATGGAGAATAGCAAACGCTCGATCGCCTTCCTATGCCGTTTACAAAGTGGAAGTACTGACAACTGGTAAAGGATAATGGGAAAGACGTATGTAGCACACGCCTCAGCCATACCCTTTAAGGACAAATTCCTTCGGCGCCAACTCTTGGCCGACGCGCCTACCTTTGCCAGTACTTCAGACCAATTTTTCTCCAACTGTAGGTCGGGCCCGAACCACACTCCAAGAATGCAGACCGGGCCGTCCGTCGAAGGGCCCCGGGAGGGTCAGACCCTTCCAGGCGCCTAACCGCAAGCCGGACGACTTGTTGCGGTTAATCTTGGCCCCTGTCACCTGTTCGTACCGTTCAAGCGCCTTCTGTACCACCTCGATGTCCCTGCGGGAGGACACGAAAGTAGTGACGTCATCGGCGTACGCGGAAACCCTGGCTCGAGCACCACCAGGGACAGCGATTCCACGTAGGGCCGGACTGCACGCCCTGTCCCTTAGCCGGCGAAGGAGGGGCTCCAACGCCAAAGCATAAAGTAGGGGCGACAGTGGACAACCCTGTCGGACCGACCTAGACAGCGCCAGAACGCCCGACAACTTTCCGTTCACCTGTACCACAGCCGTCGGGGATTGATACAGGAGGCTAATCCAGCGGCGGAAGTTGGTTTCGAATCCAGCTGCCTGCAGGACAGCCGCCAGGTACCGATGGTCAACCCTATCAAATGCCTTGGACTGATCTAAATGGATCAGCGCGGCTTCGTCGTCGTCTTTTATCCCCTCTATGATCGTGCGTATCAGATGCAGGTTGCTCTGAATTGTTCGGCCCTTCACAGCACAAGTCTGCTCAGGTCCCAACAGAGACTCGGCAACTAATTGCAAACGATTTTGCAAGATCTTGGCCAAAATCTTTAACTCTGTGTTTAGCAGAGTTATGGGCCGGTAACCCTCTAGCTCCCTCCCCACATCCTTGCCTTTTCTCAACAGCGTGATCACGCCCCTGGTGAACCGGTTGGGGATGGACCCCTGCCGGAACCAGTTGTTGAACACGACAGTCAAAATCGGGACAAAGATGTGCGACAGCCTCAAGTACAATTTATAGGGCAAACCATCGAGACCCGGCGATTTGCCACTGCCGACCTTCTTCAGCGCCGCGTAGACTTCGCCCTCCGTAATCTCTCCCTCGCAGCTAGCTGCATCAGCCGGCAAAAGCCGGGGGAAGTCAGCCAAATAGCTGCGAAACTCCTCATCACGGAGACCAGGCTCCTTGGTAAACAGGATCTCGAAATGCCGCCGAAACGCCTCGCACATGTCGTCAGTCGACCGCAGAGTGTGTCCCTCCGGGTTGCGAACCTCTCGAATGTACCGGTCGTCTCCGCGGCGAATTTCTTCCTTGCGCAGTTCTGCGCCCATGTTCACAGCTTCGGAAGACATCTTGCTTAACTTATGTCTAACTACCTGGCCCATGTAACGATCGCTATTCGACCGGTCCACGGCCTCCTTAGCTATGGCTATCTCTAGGGGATCCCCACCAGCCACCGCCCGGGAGTAATTAGCTCTAAGTGTCTTCACCTTGTCAGCCTTATCTAGTTTGAGCCGAATGCTGAACTGAGTGGTGAAAGACCTAATACTATCCTTAAGGTTCTCCCACCACTTATTCCCGATGACTCCCCCAGTTAACCCCCGCTGCACTAAGTTAATTAGCTGGCGCCGGAAGTCCCGCCTGTCCAGTAAGGACACGTTGAACTTCCAGTAACCAGCCATTCTAACCCTATTTTCTAAATTTACCCGGGCACAAACGAGTTTGTGGTCCGAGTAACCTAGCCAGTGGAACGTGAGACAATCTAAGAAATCTAGCTCGGCTTCACGAACTAACATTCTATCAAGGTAGCTAGTCACCTTGGTAGAAGGCCAACTATTAGCCCACGTCCACATTCTCCCGCCCTTGTGATCTGCCCGGTATCTATCGACTAGACCGAAGTCCTCGATGAGATCGACCAAGCTACGATCACGTACCTTTCCTCTAGCTCCCCACCCTCTATCCAACTTGGGGTCCAGGATGGCATTCCAGTCCCCCACTAAGACGAGTCACTTGGAATCCACCAGGAAGGGCTCCAACCGCCGCAAAAACGAGACGCGCTCCTCCTGGTCGTTGGGCGCATAAACCGCAACCAGACGAAACGCATTGCTTTTCACTGCAATATCGGCCACGATCAGCCGGCCCTCGGCACCGACCTGGACAAGGTCCACCTTCGCGTCCAGGGTACGCTTGACCAGCAAAGAAACTCCTCTTGCCAGTCGGTTCCCATATGCTGAATAGACGACAAAGTCGTTAGACAGCACACAAGCATCGACCTTGCAAACAAAGTGAGTCTCTTGGATCGCGGCGACATCCACGCCGAAGGACAAGAGGTCCCGAAGCAGGCGGGTTGCCTTACTCCGATCCCTAAGGCCCTTCACGTTCATACTGGCTAACTTAATTGACATCTATTTAGACCTGAAAAGAGAAAGCAGAAAATTACTTCTGGTCACATACGGAGCGAAAATCAATGGGAGTAGGGACCCCGACGGATTGTCCAAGGTTTCCTGTACCAATATCGGACGTAATTCGTCCGTCTTGGACAATGCCGCCGACGTCCGTGGGAAACGTAAGTTTTAGCGCCCTATATAAAGAAGGATGGAGGATGACAGGGACCCTCCGTCTTGGACAATGCCACCGACGTCCGTAGGGAAGGTTAGCTTTACAGCCCTATATAAAGATGGGTGGAGGATGACGGGGACCCTCCCGGCACAAAACTGAGAAAGCCTTTGAAGATATTTTGTGCCCGTTTGGCACATTTGGATTTGTGGGAAAGCCTCAACGGCCCCCTGCACAAATTCCCAGGCTTTTGTTTTGCATCCCCCGGTATTTCTGATCAAAGTCAGTACTCCGGGGGCGCCTGGGAAATTGGCAGGGTCCTCGATGGACTTTCCATCAATATTTTTTAACTTGAATAAAGGCCTTAGGAGGGCCTTCTTCTGAGAAGAAAGGTCCCTCTCTAAGGCCTGTCTGTCTACTTTACAAATATTTTTGTTGCAAAAACTGTTCTTGCTTTTTTCCTTTTTGGGGGGGATTTGTCTGGATTCGGGGAGGGATGGTTAATTTTTGGGGATGAGGTTTCTGATTGGGGAGAGGGTGTAGGAGGTGTGGGGGAAGGAGAAGTTATTTTTCTTATCGGGGAGGTGGACTTACTCCTCCCCTCAAGAGACACAGTTCTGGTGGGTGATGTAGGGGCGGATTGGGTTCTGGTAATTTCCTTTACCCTCTCCGCTCTGCCTCGTTCGTGAACTTCCTTCTTTCCCTTTTTCTGGGATACCTCCTCATCCTCCTCCCGTCCTCTCTTCAACGATGAGGAACTGGGGGGGAGGCATTTCCTCCTCCATTTCTTCTTGTTGTTGTTGTTGTTCTTTGCGTTGTTCTTGTTGTTGTTGTTCTTTGCGTTGTTGTTGTTGTTGTTGTTGTTGTTGTTGCTGCTGCTGCTGCTGCTGCTGCTGCTGCTGCTGCTGCTGCTGCTGCTGCTTTACCTCTTTGCGAGGCTTCTTCTTCTCGGGTGACGGAGATTTTTCATCTTGTGGAGGAGGGGAAGCAACTTTCTTCCCCCTCCTCACCACCTCCGTCCATTCACCGCTTTTTGTCACTGTCTTTTTTTCCTCGGTAACTGGTGCTTTTGAAACCGGCGGTGTTTCTGTTGTTACTTCCGGGTTCCTTCCCGGACACATTTTAAATGTGTGTCCGGCCAGACCACACGCCCAGCAGTGCGGCCTCCTCCCTTCTACCACAACAAAAAGTTTTCGGCCACGGCACAGCAAAATATCGGGGACCTTCAGAAAGTTCGGCCTGTCCACCACTATGCTGACGTTAATGTCCTCCGTGGCCACACCTGCCTTACTTGTTATCCTAGCCACCTCCTCAACCGCTCCAAATCGCGCAAAAAACGCTCCAATATGGTCGCAAGCAATGTCGACAGGCACTCCATGCACAATTATCTTTGTTTTTCGAGTACCCAGATACTCCGTTTGCATCTGGATACCCTTGGCCTGCAAGGTATTACCGGCCAAATTCTTTGCTTCCGTCTCCGTGCTCAATAGGACATTCCACATAGCACGGGACCTTCTCGCCAGGACGCAGGGTACAATATTCAAGGCCTTCAAAGCCTCTTCCATGTTCTCCCTGCTGACACTGATGAATTTTCGTGTTTTGACATCGGATGTAAGCAGGGAGATCGTCCTTGGTGCAATGACATTCACCACTTCGGGGACCACTATCAACTCGTTCTCGGAAATATAATCTTTATATTTCTCCTGCATTTGCAGGTAATATTTTGGGTCTTTCTTCACTGGTGCCTTTACCCATACTGTCGGTGAGGGAGTCACCGTAGGCACAGCGTCAGAAGTTGAGGGCTGGGGAGACAAAGCCATAGCTTGACTTGCCCCCCCCTCACAAAAACACAAATTTAACAAAAGTTCAAAAAGCGCCACGCGCGACGAAGACAGAACAAAGACAGCAAAAACCAGGTACTCACAGTCAAACTTCGGGCAACAAAAACACGTAAATCCAACTTGCAATAAGTCAAAAAAGACAAAAATGCGAGGCGCGCTCTCTAATGACTCGGATTTTCTCCCTGATTACTCGCTACACTGTTACTTATATTAGGAGGGAGAGTCAACTATCCCTAGACACGTGAGTTCACCATAAACCCCCTCTTCCCTGAAACTTCACTCCGTCGGAGTCTAATATCTTCTTTTTTTTTTCTTAATAAAAGAAAATGAGAGAAAAAAAACTTCCAACGGTTCCCTAAATTTTGGGATCAATCTCGATAGCCCATCCGTGTAGACAAACTTATTAAACGGTACATACTCCATATTGGAATCATAATTTAATAAAATTCTTTCCCATCTTTGTTAGCTTTATGTGTCGGCTAACCCTTTTTTTATCCAAAAATAGAAAGAAAGCAGCGGCTTATAGTCGGTTTGCCATGTGAAATGACGACCGTGGACGGAACGGTGAAACTTCGAAACCGCAAATATTATTCCGAGTGTCTCTTTTTCGATCTGCAAGTAGTTCTTTTCAGCAGGAAGTAGGGCTCTAGAAGCATGGGCTATCGGTTTAATTTGACCGTCTGGTAGTTTATGCAAGATGCATACCCCTATACCATACGCGCTTGCATCACAAGCTACTATAATTTTTAGATCCGGGTTATAATGGGTTAGAAATAAGTCTGAGGTTAAAGTTTCTTTTATTTTTTCAAATGCCTGGTGGCATTCAGTCGTCCAATCCCAAGGATTTTCTCATTTTAGTAGCTCAATCAACGGGGCACGCAGATCACATATTTTAGGAATGAAAATTTGATAACAATTCGCTAATCCCAAAAAACTTTGCAAAGATTTGATATTATTCGGCGCCGGCATATCTTTAATGGCCGCAGCTCGCTCTGAGTCTGGCCTTCTGTCATTTTTGTCGATTATATGGTTATAATTGGTTAATTTTCTCTGGTAATTCTCCTTTTGACGAATAGTCTGTAATTTTAGATTTATTTTTCTGGAGACTACTTTGTTTCTTGTAGCGTAATCTTTTAATATGTGCCACACCTGATTCATCTATTTTCTTTGAATCCTGCTTTACACTTACAAATCTTTGGCAGTCTTCCGCGATTTGTTGTAACGTGATATTTGGCTCGTTCTCCAGTTTATTCAGAATTCTTCGTCGTATTTCTGCGTCCTTAGCAGCGACTAATCCTTGTACGAAAATTAAACATTTAAAGTTTTCAACGCTTAATTGTGCGAGTCTAAAATTGTCGCAGTGCTTGTTTACATTAAATGCGAACGCAATATAGTTCTCTTTGTCTCTTATTAAATTTAAGCATTTCCACCTCTTATGGAAGAGAGATATTTTGGAGCTAAAAAGTTCTGTAAGTATTTCAACCGCCTCGCCAAATATCAATTCGCTAGTCTTTCTTGGTAAAATATAATTAACCAATTTAGTATGCTCTGTCGTTCCCAATTTGCTAACAAGAAGTCATAGTTTTTTCGCGTCACTCCATGATTTACAATCTGCATTGTAAACGTCCTCATATTTTTTTAAGTATGCCGCGAAAGTTACCTCCTGTTCTGGAACGTATGAAAATGTTTCAACCGCATTCCATGTAGTACATTCTGGAAAGAATTGAATTGTTGAAAAGACTCTTTCCTATTCGAAATTATTTGAAAAATTTGTTTTTGAAAATCTAGCTGAATTTTTTCCATTTTTTCTTGAAATTTCATTTATTGCTCCAGAGTTTTTGCTTGTTGCTCACTTTGAATTTTCTGTTGTTGCTGTAGAAACTTCTCCAATCTTTCCTGAGCCTTTGTTTGTTGCTCGCTTTGAGTTTTTATAAATTTCAAAAATACACTTTTAACATCCTCCATTGCCAGAATAGTGGGGTTTCAGCAAGGGGTCTGAATACCTAATACTCAGGTTGTTGTGGAGTGGGTCCGTAACGAATTCGAGGAACTAAACGCCAAGTTGATATGGAAGAAAAAGTCTGCAGTAAATTCGAATAGTTAGTCGCCAAGTTGTTGTGGAGTACAACAGAGAAGATTGTGCGTTGTATGTAAGTACAAATGTCAGTCCCTTAGGTTCGACGTACTGGTGGGAACTTTGTATTATCACGTAGTAACGCAAAGTAAACTTGCCAGGTCGCTGACTCGTATTTTCTCTCTGATTACTCGCTACACTGTTACTTAAATTAGGAGGGAGAGTCCACTATTTCTAGACAGGTGAGTTCATCATAACAGTAAATAAATTTATTTGTGATATATCAATGTTACTTATTTTTCTATTTTACCAGAAATTCCCAAAACCAACTGCTAAAAGAAGGAATTATCTTTTTCCACAAGTGGGTCCATAAAGCCACATGGATGTATCAAGATCACATCGGAGAAAACCAAATCGACCACATCAGCACTTGTCAGAAGCTTAGGCAATCGTGGCAAGAAGTATGGGTTATGCGAGGTGCTGATGTGTCATCAGACTACCACCCGCTTGTAATGATAGTATGACTCCTAGTTGGAGAGATATATGCTTTCCAAACGAATGAGCGCACAAGGTACAACATAGGTCAATTTATCAGCAACCCAAGCTCTGGCTTCATTCAGTGACCCTCTTTGTCAGGATCGTTTGACATATTCTTGAGAGGTCCACTTCATGTAGCTGATAATCATCAGGACAATAACAGTCTAAAAAAATCAGTAATGTTTTTCATATATTTCCATTTAACAAGATATCAGCTGATACTGATATCGATACACAGCTCAGTAACCATCTGTCCAAACTACACACAAAACCGCCAAGTACGGAGGCAGACACCAGCCGCTAATTGACTATCATCCTTCCCTTCCTTCTGAATGTTATAATGAGTGTATGGTTGCAAAGGAAATAACAAACAAGGATTAAAATTTCAACAGTGTATATTGATCAATCTTTGGAACATATAATTAGTTGTGGGAAAAGATGACAAAATTGTTTATATTTGGTTCTAGTTGCTAAGAGAAGCGATTAGGTGTAAGGATGTTGTTGGTAAGGCCGGTTGTGAGTAGAGAGTCGGCATCCAAGGTCAAGGTGTATGGATCAATTATAACAAATTTATAATCGATAAAAAGGAAATTGAACCTATAATAGGCAGTGCTAGTGATAGTTTTGCCGAATACCATACATTGCTACAAAACCAAAACATTACCTTGAAAACTCCAAGTTATGTTCTTAAATAGTCTTGTCAGATCAAAACTTTCACACAGTTGTCCTGCATAGCGCCAAACCCGCTCTGAAATATCTAAAGTGTCAGCACTATACAACCGCTTTCTAAAATTAATGGTTAAAAATGACTTTGAACAAGTGAAGCCAGAGAGTCCCGGCGAAGACCATACTTTATCAAACGTTGGGGAATGACACTGCAGAATCACAAAGAACTCTACCAGATAAAAGAAACCGTATTAGAGTTAAAATGGATATCACATGTAACTTGAAGAGAAAATAATGACCTAACCAAATACACTGAGTGGTAACAGCTACTAGAAACTTATTTTCCTTAAAAATTGTTTTAAGAGAAAGAATTTATAAATTTCAACTGACAGCAACATTAACTCCTCGGTCAATAAACTGTAAATGCTTTCTGATAAGACAAGCTTAAAGCTATGAACGCTAAACATTTCTCAATAACCTTTTATTCATTTGTGTTCTGTTTTGTGATTGATTGTTAAAACATAAAGGTATTCTGTTGCTATTTACCGTTGTAGCATTAACAATTAAATTATATGCCCCTTGTTCTATGCACCTGATAAATGAATCATGTGACTGTCTGGCGAGATGTAAAAAATGTAAGTCGCCTAACTAGTTGAAGTCAATTTCATAAAAGCAACTGCCTATCTAACCCGGATCTCCATTGGCTGAGGAAAAAATCACTAATGCAAGGCACAGTCAAGTGAGCCTGTCAAATTAGACCTTATTCACTTCTGCTTGTCATATCCGTGTTTCTTAATAGGTACTAGCAGTATAGCCCGGCGTTGCTCGGGTGTAATGAAAGCTTTCAAACTAATCCATGGTCCTGGAGCTCAGACTCTTTGGACGTTGGCACGAAAGACTAAAAAGCAATAGTTGTTTCCAGTTAAAGCGAAACCGTAGACTGAAAGAAAAATGAATGGATGTAAATGAAATTTTGGTTTCCTGGTATCGATATCAAATTTTCTGCACTATTGTAAGAACTGCAACCTTGAAACTTCTGAATATCGTTTCTTCTGTCTTTGTCTATAAGTGTATCAAATTTGATTAAAATCGAACCACGCCTTCTATAACACGATATTATCGATTTTCGATATTTATCAGGGTACATCGACACAAAACCTAGCTAAGGACACTCGCAGACGCTTATAGTACAACTGTGTAAATTTTCAAGAAAATCGGCTCAGCCGTTTCGGAGTCTATAGGTAACGGATACACACACACAGGCACACACAGACAAAGTTCCATTTATAAATAAGTTTAGATAGATTAGATTCGGTTTGTTACATGAAACCTTATCGTTGCATTTAAATTCTGTGAATATGTAGATGAAGTATTTTCTCTCAAACATATGCCTTTTTCTGTTTTCATCTATGAAATGAAGTGTCTCCATACAGTGATTATAGTAATGCTTCAACAGCAATTCCGAGACGTGCATATACAACTTCGTTTTCTCATTTATTCTTAGAGACTAAAAACTTTGTTCTAAATTGTTAACGAACTCGACATTAATAGAATATTTAGTATTATTCTAAATACAAATCTTGAGTCCCCAACAAACTTCGTTTGTTCATTGCGTGGAAATTTCAGTTGATGGCTGAACGTCAGTTCAACGAGTTGAGTGGTCTATATACGTTAAAATGTGTTTAAAAGTGTAGCAGCCACAGATCTATTTCCTTTAGCGAATCAATGCCCCCGACGGGAGATTCGGTCACTCACTGACCAATTAACGGGCGGAGCGCATTGATTCCTCTCTAGAACTATTTTTTCTAGTCCTGTTTGTAGAACGGAGGAAAGGAAGAGAGAGCCATGAGCCCGCGGCAGTAACGGACGTCTCTTTCACATCGCTGCCACTGATTCCCCATGGAATGCTTTCGCGGAAGACGCTGCTGCTAGCTTCACCATGGACACTTACATACTATCTGCTGCTGGCTTCACCATGGACACTTACATACTACCAATCTTGTACGTTTACTATGTAATAAACCATTCTTTGTTGTTGTTCTAAAAGCAAGTTTCGTCATTCATTTGTGTGCCTAAAAAATATAGTGTTGGGGAAATTAAGCATTTCCCAATAACACCTATAAAATGGTGACCCCGAATGGCACCTTAGGATGGCGAAACAAATTTAAAAAAAAAATAACAACACGAAACTCGGCCTCCACTTTCGGACAACAGTACAAGCAAAGTTAAAAGGAAGATAAAAGATTCTCCCTTTACTCAAATAACATTTTTTGAACACGTGCCTTCACAACAAAAAACCCCAAAAACTTTCCGACGAGGAAGTATCTTCTTTTCAGCCCGTACACAAGAAAAACACCAACTCAAGCAAGCATAACGAACATTACATTTTGTTCAAAGAAAGTTCAAAAGAAAAAAAAAAAAAAAAGAAGAAACTTACTACTCTGCTCTGTTCAACTGACCACGTGGTACAAAAAAAAATATTTTGATTGCAATAACAAAAAAAAAAAGTGAGTAATACACTTTTACATTTTATTTTTTCAAAAGTTAAAGCTAAAAGAGCGCCTCCTTCCTTAACATTTAACTTTCCCGCCTAAATGGTGATTGGGCGACGCCATCTTTAATTTCAACTTTTGTTTTTAGACAGGCCTTGAAACTGACAGTTATCTCCTTTACTAAGGAACCTTAAAGCAGCACCTTTCTCTCTTTTAACACGAATATCACTAATTTCTTGTGTCTTTTGAAAGGTTTTCCCTTTCGTTTCTTTCTCATTGAGACGTGTTTCTTTGATATTTTTTTTGGTGGTCTGTTGTCACGCAAAATATTAAAAAGAAGATGGCGACTACTTTACCTGCTTTCGCTGGCGACGTTCGAGTTTGGTTTGCCCAACTCGAGTCATATTTTATAGCGAACAACGTCGTGGAGGAGCGGCAATTGCCTATTTTATTTAGTGCATTTCCCGCGTCATTGACACCAGTTGTCAAAGATTTGATAACTGACACCCCCCTTAATGCTACTTATGACAGTATTAAGCGAGAAGTTCTGCTCCGGACGTCGCTATCAGCGGAAAAGCGGTTCCAAACTTTAGTCAATGACGAGCTGTTGGGAGACCGCATGCCAAGCGAATTGCTCCGCAGAATGAGAGAGCTGGCAGAAGATGTCCCTGCTGATAGTGCCTTTATAAAGCAACTTTTCTTCTTAAGATTGCCCCCTCAAGTAAAGGCAATTCTGGCACCCATGGTAGAGAAAAGCTCAGTAGACGTAATAGCGTCCTCTGCAGATAAAGTGATGGAATTCACTAAGGGGCCTATTACCGCGTCCATTCCTCAGCCAAAGGCTGAAGTGTCTACCCTCTCTGCTGCTGGGAACACAAGCGAAGGTACCACACAAGTGGCGATACTCAAAGCAATAGTGCAGCTTACCAATGAAGTAAGCAAATTAACCGTACTTAATTCACAACAGCCTAGACGTCGACATAAAAGTCGTTCGCCATCCCCACACCACCGCCGCCATTCAAGCAAGCCAGGACTATGCTATTATCACAGTTGTTTTGGCGCTAAGGCTCGGAGGTGCAAAATGCCCTGCTCCTTTTCAAACCAGGGAAACTTAAATCTGGAGAGCTGAGCACGGCACACTCTCCACAAGATCTATGTAACAACCGTGCCTATTTTATCACTGACTCCAGGTCCCAAGCACGTTGTTTGGTTGACACAGGAGCAGCTTGCAGTATCTGGCCACTGAAACTCCTCACTGAGAAGCCGCCACTGTCGCCCATCACACTGCAAGCGGTAAATCACTCCCCTATTCCCACGTACGGTCAAATTTCTCGTTCTCTGGATTTGGAATTACGGAGAGACTTTACATGGATTTTTACTGTAGCTGATTTACCATACCCCATTCTAGGCAAGGACTTTCTGCACCACTTCAACCTTTTAGTGGATATGCGCAAGCGACGACTTATTGACGGCAATACGGAACTTTCCGTCATGGGTTTTAAGGCAAATATCTCACCTATCAGCCCGGTATTTTTCATTGCTGCCACTGACGACCCATACCAAACATTACTACGCTCTTACCCAGAGTTAACTAACTTAAATTTCGTTGTGAGCAAATCAACTCACTCTACAAAACACCACATCGAGACCACAGGCGCTCCGGTGTTCTCACGCCCTCGCCGCCTCCCTGCTGATAAACTAAAGGCGGCGAAGGCAGAATTTAACCATATGCTGCAGCTGGGAATTATACGCCCCTCGTCCAGTCCATGGGCTTCCCCTTTGCATATGGTTCCAAAGCGTTCTGGAGATTGGCCTCCGACTGGGGACTATCGATGACTTAATGCTATTACGGTACCTGATCGTTACCCAATCCCACATATACAAGACTTCGCTTCATCCCTGCATGGTTGTAAGACCTTCTCCAAACTAGACCTCGTTAAGGCTTACCATCAGATACCAGTGAACCCAGACGACATACCAAAAACTGCAGTAACTACTCCATTTGAATCGTTTGAATTTTTAACTATGCCTTTTGGTTTGCGAAACGCGGCTAGTACCTTCCAACGCTTCATGGACGAAGTAGTGCGTGATTTGGACTTCGTCTATAATTATATAGATGACATCCTCGTAGCAAGTGCCTCACCTGAGGAACATGATACTCACCTCCGCCTACTGTTCGAACGGTTTCAAAAGTACCAGGTGAGGATTAACCCTGGTAAATGTGTTTTCGGTGCTTCGTCGCTAACTTTCTTGGGACACATTATAAGCCCTGAAGGGATATCTCCCTTACCTGAAAAAGTGAAGGCTCTACAAGACCTTCAACCACCCACTTCACTTCGCCAACTGAGACACTTTCTCGGTCTGCTTAACTATTACAGACGTTTCATCCCACACTGTGCGGATCTCCTGTCTCCTCTGTCTGACATGTTACGTAACAGGAAAAAGAAAAATGAGCAGATTTCGTTGAATGACATACAGCTAAAAGCCTTTAACGAAGTGAAGAAGAAATTAGCGACAACATCGCTACTTGCACATCCTGTACCCGACTCCCAGTTTTCATTGGTCGTTGATGCATCGGGCACAGCTGTAGGTGCAGTTTTGCAACAGCAACACCAACAACAGCTACAACCTCTCGCTTATTTTTCGAGACAGCTGAAACCGGCAGAACAACGTTACAGCACGTTTGGCCGTGAACTCCTGGCAATGTACCTCGCAGTGAAACACTTTCAGCATTCACTAGAGGGCCGACAATTTGTGATCTACACCGATCACCGTCCGCTTACTTTCGCTCTGCGCTCAAAGCCGGACAGATATTCTCCTCGCGAAACTCGCCACTTGGATTTTGTTTCGCAATTTACAAACGATATCCGACATATCTCTGGTGAACAGAATGCTGCGGCAGACGCCTTGTCTCGCCTTCCCATTAATTCACTGTTCTCACCTTCAGATATCGACTTACGACAGATGGCCTTTGACCAACCACACCTGGACACCTTTGATCTATCATCACCTGAATTTGCAACTTGCAAGTTCGCATACTTACCAGTGCCTACTGCAGATACGCAGATCATCTGTGACACCTCAACAGGCGCACCTCGACCTTTTGTTCCGATGACACATCGTAGGGTTGTTTTTGACACACTACACCAATTGGCACACCCCGGACCCAAAGCCACAGTGAAGCTGATTGCAGCTAGATTTTTCTGGCCAAACATGAGGCGTGATATCACTGCCTGGACACGTTCTTGCGTATCCTGCCAAAAATCAAAGGTGCACAAACATATCCGTGCACCCCTCGGAACATTCAGCACCCCAGACGCTCGGTTCAGCCATATCCATATTGATCTGGTTGGACCATGGCCGGTCAGTCAGGGATTTACTTACCTCCTGACCTGTATAGATCGCTTTACACGGTGGCCCGAAGCTATTCCCCTAAAGGACATTTCAGCTGAATCCGTAGCGCAAGCCCTTATATCAGGCTGGATAACGCGTTACGGAGTTCCTACAACAATTACCACTGACCGTGGCAGACAATTTGAATCCCACCTATTCCAGGAACTTTCCAGAATTTTAGGAATCAATCGAATTCGAACTACGAGCTATCACCCTTCTTCTAACGGGATGATAGAACGCTTTCATCGCCAATTAAAGGCCGCATTACGTGCCTATCCTGACCAACAGCGATGGAGCGAATATGTACCTGTTGTCCTTCTTGGCTGTCGTGCAGCTATCAAAGAGGACCTAGGATACTCTCCAGCAGAACTTGTCTATGGAGCACCTCTATCATTACCAGGTCAGATGTTGAACCCTATAGATTTAACAGGAACAGATCCTGCCTTGTATATAAACAGACTGCAATCTTATTTTGGTAATCTCCCACCAATGCACCCTAGGGAACAGACCATCAAATCATCAGTCCCAAAAGATATTTCTTCATGGACTCACGTTTTTCTAAGAAGGGACGCTGTCAAAGCCCCTCTTACTCCACCTTACACTGGCCCTTACCGCGTGCTTTCATGCACTGACAAACTTCTCACTCTTGTCATTAGTGGCAAAAAAGAAACTGTATCTATTGACAGGGTGAAAAGAGCCTTTCTTAACACAAACACACAAGAGCCACATATTCCCCCTACTTACATACATGAACATATCTTTACACCCGTGGAAAAAAATACGATGCCAACAGACAACTATGTCACCACCACACGCAGTGGTCGACGAGTACATTGGCCCAAAAAGCTCTGTAAAACTGTTTATATATAAATTGTACCCTTCTTTGTTTTATGGCCGCTATCTTTTTCTCTGTCGGCTTTCCGCCTAAGCAGGGGGTGATGTAGCAGCCACAGATCTATTTCCTTTAGCGAATCAATGCCCCCGACGGGAGATTCGGTCACTCACTGACCAATTAACGGGCGGAGCGCATTGATTCCTCTCTAGAACTATTTTTTCTAGTCCTGTTTGTAGAACGGAGGAAAGGAAGAGAGAGCCATGAGCCCGCGGCAGTAACGGACGTCTCTTTCACATCGCTGCCACTGATTCCCCATGGAATGCTTTCGCGGAAGACGCTGCTGCTAGCTTCACCATGGACACTTACATACTATCTGCTGCTAGCTTCACCATGGACACTTACATACTATCTGCTGCTGGCTTCACCATGGACACTTACATACTACCAATCTTGTACGTTTACTATGTAATAAACCATTCTTTGTTGTTGTTCTAAAAGCAAGTTTCGTCATTCATTTGTGTGCCTAAAAAATATAGTGTTGGGGAAATTAAGCATTTCCCAATAACTCCTATAAAAGAATCATTACAAAATGTGTTTAAATGAATCATTACAAAATCAATATGTACAGTTTGAAAACATGCTGAATTTAAGATTTTGGAAGAAACTTCTTTTATGCTTATTAATTTTGTACATTTGGGGAGACTCTAGTAGCTTTATCCATATTTGGCCAATAGTATCTGGGTTTAGCTAGCTTTGCTGAGGATTCAGTACCAGGATGAAACAATGAATAAGCGTTATCAAAATAGGTTTTGTAAAACTGAAATGATCTGCGATAAGAAGTGCATGCATCACATAAGAATAAAAAATAATTAGAGGGTGCGATGGATAAGTTGCCGTCTAAATTACGCAAAATGAAAATAACACTGCTTTCTCGTTTTAACAAATGTATTTACCAAAATTACACAAAAATATCTTGAAATACTAAAGAGTAAATTTATTCAATAAAATAGACATTGCTTCAATTATGGCATCAAGAATTTCTTGCAACTCTTCTGGAAGTTTTCGTTGTTTAAGTTGGTGAATGTTGCCATAATCCTTGCCTTCAGTTCACCTTTAGTGCTACAGGAATTTTGTCGTTTTCATTCAACTGCGCTCCATACTAATAAATCAAGTGGGGCTGCAATGTGGAGAGTTAGGTAGCCAGATGTAAGGAGAGATGTGGTTGCAGAAATTGACTGCTTGTGTGGCAAGGTGCAGAGTCCTGTTGCCAGACATAAGGTCATCCAGCAGCCACCCTCTTGACTCATGGCAGCATTTTCTTCTCCAAATAATTGATTTAGGCCTCCGTGTTGAGTCTGGGGCCCTCACCAACAAATTCAGGACTTCTTATCAGAAAAGATCAAAGTGAGTTTTCTGAGCTGCCGTATCTTCGTAATCACCATTAGACTCATCCAACTTTTTTTTAATCCCCGGATTGACACCCAAACACTCCGATGCAAATGCCAAGCAGTACAGCATGCATTTTTTCATTTCTGATGGAGTGAATTGCAACATGGTGCTCTTTCTCTCACAGACGGTACCCAACTGACACTACTATATTGTGCAGTCAACAAAATCAAAAACAATTAACGTTGGTGAAATTAAAAATATAAAATGGCGGAAATTTACCCATAGTATCCTTTATGTGCTTTTACATTTAAAGTGTCACATGACAACTCCGCACGATCTAGAAAATAAACTCAGTCACAGTAGTTACCAAGTAGCTGGCAAACTAGACCGATGTCCATTCCCTCTCATTTCTTACTAGAAGAGATGACACCTCCATATGACTATCTCTGATAAAACACTGTTACATTTGTAGCGGGCATTATTATCGGAATGCCCAGTTGGTTATTATTCCTGTATTTGATAATTTACTTTGCATCATGGGCAACTAAGTTTTTAATACTTTCTAGTAAGACTATATTTCATTATATATTTGTATATAAATGTCATATTGCACAAGTAACTCTTGTTTCTTGATACCTTTCTTTTTTAATGTTAAAAAATCTAAGAACAATTGAAATATTCTTTTTGTTCACCGATCCTTACCATATCTTCGAATTGACACTGAAAAGACTTTAAAGTTAGTAAAATATTTAATTTCTTCATTATTAGCTTCTATTGCAATTGTTTCTGTTAAGTTAAAGACATCTACTTGTATTACAAAAGCCAATCACGATATACAATTAGCTAACATATTCACTCTTTAATATGTCAGTAAATATTTACAGATGCCGTTGTTGGCGATCTACTTTAGCTGTGTTTAAAATGTGGAAATGCCGTATAGTAGTTTATGGTTTGTCCCTAAAGTCACATGGCGACTTTCAATGAGAGTGGCTAACTGAAACACTGCTAAATAGGATGCTAGCAAATTTTTGTTGATTTGCTTTGTGTGAGCATTTTGAAAAGTAAGCCAATAGGACAAACGTCATTTAATGTTGCACCAACAGCAATTACAATTGGTCAGTGACCCATTGATAATCCAAAGCTTGATCTTGAGCAATTATATTACAAAGTTTCTGCCGAATATTCTTATATCTATCTTTTTCAGTATTGGATAATTAAAAAAAAACAATTGGGAGGTAATCGCATACATTCAGACAGAAGTAACATAAGAACTAATTTTTGAAAAGTTTGAGAAATTAAAGTTAAAATTTCATACTATAAGTTTTCATAAATAATAAGAATTTATTTATGTTTTTGAAAATAAAAAAATATTTTATTTGAAAGGTCTTTTCAAATACCAAATTTAAAAATTTCTTTTTGTTCTATATTCTGATAAATTCTCATGTGTTTATGGTCGGAAATTTAGGTCACAAAAAATGCGAAGATTTACCGTACAAAAATGGGTTGTGCTTCTCTGAAAACGGTTCAGGAACAGCTCTCTGTCAACGCAGATAAGATGTCGGAATACCAATGCCAGGATGCATACCACAGTGCTGAGGATATCCAAGCTGTTGAATCAAAGGATGGGACGCAATCCAAACTGCCAAGAATCAAATTTCCACCAGCATCCGACTCGGAAGCGTGGTGTATGCTAGATCACATCATTAGCAAAATATTACATAAAGAGCTAGGAAAAAAGAAATATCACGAACGGTTGAACGAAAGTAGTCAAATAATCTAGAGGGTTTGTAAGGAAATTTACGACGTGAAAGAGGAAAATAATAAGTCACCACCCAAAAAGAACACACGTCAAAGGTTAATGCAGGATTTGAGAAACAGAAAAAATCTAAAACGGCAAATCCGTTTCGCAAATTTTGACGAGAAAGAAGGCTTACTTAAAATGTGTCAGGACCTTAAATTGAAACACAATCGGAAAATCTAAGGAAAAGACGAGTGAAACGAAGGAAAGTCCAAGAGCGTTTCTTCCAGGAACCTTACAAATATGCGAGGAACATATTTGATCAACCAAGATCAGGTGTGCTAAGAATGGAGAAAAATATTTTAGAGGAACATTTAAGAGCTATGTACTCTGATCCAAAACGACATATTCCTCTAGATCATAATAGCAACTTATTTTGGCCGTTTCTAAAGGGAAGTTTGACGTGAAACCACCCACACGAGAAGAAATAAGATGCATATTCCTACTTTTGCGACAAAAGTAGGAATAAATCTACACCTGGCCCTAACGGAATACCTTTCCTTCTATACAAAAAATGTCCTACACTTTTTAAATGGCTACATATTAACTTAAAGTTTACATGAAAAAATTATCATATCAGCCAACAGTGGATGATAGTTGATGGGGTTTACATACCCAAAGAATTCCAAGGACATCAGTCAATTTCGGCCAATTTCGCTTCTCAATGTAGAAGGAAAGATATTTTTCGCAGTTTTGGCATCGAAGTTGACAAAATACCTTTTCGATAACGAGTATATTGATACTTCAGTACAGAAGGGTGGTGTTTCAGGAATATCTGATTGCTTAGAGCATGGAATCATGATCTGGGAGGCAAAAATTAAAAGAAAATATTTTGATATCATTTAGTTGGATTTGGCTCATACTAAAGATCAGTACCCTACCAAATAATACAATTATCATTACAAATCTACCATATTCCTGAGGAAATATCTAATATGACAGGAACTTATTTTGATGGTTTCCTTATGCGTTTCACTACAAAAGACTATACGACTAAGTGGATTAGACTTGAAGTTGGAATTGCGATGGGGTGTTCAGTGTCACCAATACTTTTCGTTCTAGCAATGCAGCTGATTCTCAAAGCAACAAACAACAAGGCTGATGTTGTTGAGCTTGGTGGAGGTTGTCAAATGCCACCAGTGAAGGCGTTCATGGATGACACTATACTCCTTTCATTCAAAGTAAGTTCAACTCGCAAGATATTAAGCTTGATGGACGACCTGATAAGTTAATGTAGAATGAAATTTAAACCAAACAAGTCCAGAAGTCTTTCTCTTAGAAAAGGAAAATTGAATCAAAACATAAATTTTGTAGTAGGTGGTCAATGGATCCCTATCGTATCAGAAAAATCAGTGAAATATTTATGTCGGTGGTGTGATCAATCCTTAAAAGATACCAAACAAGTAATAGAAACATCCAGATCATTACAAGATCTCCATACGATAGATCTTTGTCCTCTAAAAAGAAAATAGAAGATATGGTGCTTAAATCACTCATACTAATGCTACTATGGCCCCTACTTGTATACGAATTTGAAATGAGTACAGTTGAGCCAATGAAAAGAAAGATAAACAAATATATCCGACAATGGTTGGGTTTGCTTCTAGGTTTGTCTGATATTGCATTGTACTGCAGACAAGCAAAGCTAAGGTTACCATTTAAATCGATTGTGGAGGAGTATAAATCCGGAAAAATGAAACTTCAAATGATGTTAGATGACTCCAAGGATAAAGCAGTAAAAGCATTAAATCTTACATTAAAAACAGGAAAAAAGTGGAAGGTCAAAGAGACGATAACAAGTGCTAAAGATGATGTAGCTTTCAATGAATCATCGGATACAGTCAAGCAAGGAAACAAGGGTTAAGACTAAATAAAAATCAATGGTTGTCAAAAACTTCTGGTAAAGATCGCCGAGACATGGTCATCTAAAATGTAAGGAACGAAGAAGATAACAAAAGACTCGTAAAAGGAGTACAACGGCCCCAACAAGGCCAATGGACAAACTGGGAGGAGGCTCTGCAGAGATTTATTACATGAAAAGACATTTGGTAGATGGTTCTACTCAGGTTGAGTTTTTTTAATACGTTCCACATATGACCTGCTACCATCTAAGAATAATCTTGTTAAATAGGAAAAAGAGAGCGGTCCTACGTGTAAAGAAAATCCACAAACATTAGAACATGTTCTTAGTTCCTGTAAAACAGCTCTTGTCAATGGAAGATATACCTGGAGACACAATAGTGTTTTGGATGAACTGGTAAAAATTATAAAGAAATATATAAAGTCTGAGTCATCTAATTCAACCCAGAAATTTGTTGCAAAGGGAAAAATATACGTCGGTTCAAAGCAAACAAACAAATTTCAATCTATACCAGGAAATCTCCTTAGTTCTGGTGGCATTTGGGCGATATCTGCAGACTATCCTGGTTGGCATAATGATTACCCCTAAAATAATATCAAGTAAAGGTCTGCGATCAGATATTGTTCTTTTATCAAGAGTGAACTATAAAATCATGCTGGTCGAATTAACAGTATCATATGAAAGCCGGAAGGAACAAAGCCACAAATATAAAACTAATAAATATGAAAATCTCAAATCAGAACTGGTAAAGGAAAGGTATAATGTAATTATTAGAGCAGTGGAAATTGGAGCAAGGGGTTTCGCTGCAGGTACTCTGTACCAATTTCTGTGCCAAATTGGAATCAAAGGGCGTAATAGGGTCAAAAGTATAAAACGCCTAATAGAAGTAACTGAAAATAGTTCTATGTGGAAATGGAAAATAAGAAATATTCCGTGGAGCGTTTCAGCGAACATGATGGTATGACATGACTGATCATGAATGCGTAATGAGGTTCACGTTGCATTCTCAGAATGCGAGGTTTGCCCCTTTTTTTTTATAACTAAAAGTGTCCTTTCCCGCAACTTTCTGTTCGTAACTAGGAATTTCAATGGCCAAATGATCTGTCCACCTACAACAAGGAAACAAATTAGAATGGAGTAAAGTTGATTGATTTTGCTCAAGAGTTTCAATTCCAAATTGCAAATATGAGGTTCATGAAAAATAAAAATCGTCTGTGGACATTCCAGCCCCCATAAGGATATAGTTCTCAAATCAACTATATACTTGTAAGAAACAATTGATAAAACAGTGTCCGTAATGCGCAAGTATACTTCTCTTTCTCCTCCGTAGGCTCTGATCATAGATCTGTTTCCATACACACTGTTCTCAACCTCAGATTCTCGAAGACACTATTCCCAAATCCCATGAAACAGCTGGACTGGTTCAAAGTGTCATCAGACAGAGCATTGGCACACTCATTTACTGTAGATTTTAAGAACCGTTTTGAAATGCTCTCTCAGCAAGCCGATGACACTGAAACACAATACAACAACCTCGTAAGAGCCACAGAATAAACTGTCCTCTTAACACTGCCAAAGAAGGCAAAGACTAAGCATAGATCCATCTATGCAGTTGTTCATGTGAGAGAGGTAAGGATCAATCTGAAAAGATCCAAACAACGACATGCCAAACATAATCTCAAAGACGCATCACAAGCACAAGGGCCACAATGTAGCATATATCAATATAGATGCAGACGACATTGTAGCTGAGATTTGCAGAATGTAACTTTGCAGTTCTGCCAAACAACATGCCAAAGTATGAAAGACAATAAACTCAAGAAGGAAATCTAAGCCGCCCATCAGGCTTAAGGGTGGTTCTTCTGAAAAACAAGTCTAACTGGTTCAAGAGAGTCACCACAAAGTAGCGATCTTCCACTTCCTCTTTATCAAATCTCAAGTACCCTGGATATACAATCTGCCTTTTCACATTAGATGAGTTTGAAGCTATTGTCAGCAGCTTTGCCAACAACAAATCTCCAAGGCATACCAATATTTTTCTGGGAAGACCCAGTATTCCATAACATTCTACCGAGATTCTACAATGATACATTTGAGCATCACTCATCTCCTTCCACCTGGATGAAGGGTGAAATTGTCCCTGTTCTGAAAAAAAAAAGGCTATCTAGCAGATGCAGCGAACTACAGGGACATAATTATGTTTCTAAATAACAGCAAAAGTTTACTACAAATTGCTGTTTAACAGGATTGTACCTTCACTGGATTGAATGTATAAAAATTTATATACAATTACATACTGAAGGCAGCAGAAATGTGGTTCTACAGAAGGATACTGAGAATTCCGTTGACGGTGCGAGTAAGCAACAAGAAAGTCTTAAAGAAAATGGCAACACAAAATCAAGAAGATAAATTATTTGGATACATAATGAGGAATGAGTGCTTGAAAAACTCAAACCTCACAGGTCATATTGGAAGTAAGAGAGAAAAAGGCCTATTTATCTGACGAACTTATGTGAACGTATGGTGAAACGAGGCGTGGAAGCCTTAACACAATAAAAACTACTAAGAGCAACAAGAGATAAGAAGTTGTGGAGAGCAATGAACGGAGAGGGCACCAAGAAGATCAACAATATATTTTATTGCCTGAGTAAACTAAACAGAGATTATACAAAATGGGGTAAATGAAGGTGTGCATGTATGTAGAGATGTCCTTATTTGGCTGGACACCACTTGTATCTAAGGATGTTTAGCTAATCCCCATTGTAGATGCCTGCTCATTTGTGTTTGTTCAACATCTGTGGCTTATAATGTAACTATTCTGAGCGCACCTTAGTTACAGTTTCTGCATAGGATGCTCAAACCCTCGGTCACGATGACTTGTCATTTGTTCCCAATTTCACTCACAAGGCTTTGGTCAACCCATGGTTTTTCAGGCACTTTTAAAGGTGCCGCACGCTGGAATCGCCTCAAGAAGTCACTTTCTTGACATGGTGAGATTCGAAATCGGGTCGCATGAAAGTGGGCGTTCTAACCATTCGGCCATGCGCCTTTATTTGTACAAAATGTGAGAGAGTTATATCTGAGAGGAGTATTTTCATGGTTCAGATTAATTTTTAGATATGCCTGTGTATATGTTGTGGACCTTCGTCGCCAATTTATTGTGGAGTTGTTGTGGCGAAACTTACTGCAAAGTTGTAGTGACTGGTATGGTCGGAAGTAAGACACGGAAAACAAGATGGTAGGTTCAAAACAGTGCATTAGTATAACATGAACATATGTACAAGGTAAGTGCTAATAATAAGAAACTAGAAATAAGTAAGTCCGAACGGTACAGTTACGCTGCTTATTGCTTGACTAGTAGCTGGCTTTTACTGCGTACTAGCTGTTGTTAATTGCCTTTAACTAACTGCCGTCAACTAGTATTTAGTTGCCTTCCCACTTAAGACAAAATCTGACACAAGGCCTTTTTAATGTGGGCAATCCGGGCCATATATCCCGGGCAAAAATGTATGTCTAATTTTTCCCAGGCGAGACTCTATCCTTCGGTGGAGCCTCGACTGGGTTATTACTCTATACTCGAAGGCAGAGAGTTCGACAATGTGCGAGGCAGACTTACTCCCACCTGCGTCAACTGCCTCCGGAAGTCACGCAGGTACTTATATATAACAAGAGGAAGAGTCCATTCCTCGTTAGAGGGCACCATAACAGTATACATACATTCAAGTAAGTTTAAGGCATTGTATGCAATATATTTTGTGTTGTATTTCATGTGATATGAGATATGCTGAAAACTCTACGTCCTCTAGAGTGTTATACACATCCTAAGAGGAAGATTTTTGCGCCTTTTTCTCATTCTAGATTTTTTGCAACACGCTAATAATACTAAATACTGAGTATTTAGTATTATTGAAATTACTGTTAACATTTTTATCGATATTTACAAGGTCTAGGTTTCATTTAATTTTTCAATATATATATATATATATATATATATATATATATATATCAAGACATGATCGCCCAAATCATGTATCACGTATGGCACTTAACTGACTGAACACAAATGTAACAGCTAGAAGAATGCTTTATTAGTTGTAAAGAAACTTAGTGGGCTGATGCGCCAACGCTGAATTGATACGGAGTATGCCGAAGCACATTTCAGTAGCACTTTTGTAGAAGATATCTTGTATTTGTATCGATTTTTAAGGGGTGTTGATATCTACAATATCATTAATCGAGTTTCAGATGTCTTAGAGTTTTTTGTAAATTTCTAAACATCAGTAAATTAATGGTTGTTGAATTAAGTCCAGCCTGTCTATTATTCAATGTTTTGGTTCACTTACTCTTTAACACCTATTTTCCCGAGTAGTGGTTTCTTCTGTAAGAAACTGTTTATTGTTCTGTGATTTAAATTGCCATGTGCTGGAAAATGGTGAAAAATATAATTCTAGATTTAGGTTGTACTCTATTAGCAAATACTTTCGTTTGTGGTGCAAATCGTGTATCACGTATGGCACTTAACTGACTGAACACAAATGTAACAGCTAGAAGAATGCTTTCTTAGTTGTAAAGAAACTCAGTGGGCTGATGCGCCAACGCTGAATTGATATGTAAATTTTGAAGATGAATGCTGCTCAGTAATCTTTGTTGTTTCAAGCTTTGCCAGAAGAAAGTGTTTGACGAAATATTCCACGTGGTCAGTGAACTTGTTGCAGCCTACTGCTCCAACTTGTCATGATTTTTAACATGGAGATACCTTGACCTCGCCTTTCCCTTTCCAGCAAAAATCAGCAGCCAGATGTTGTCAACAGCTGAACCCTTCAGTGTCACTTTCGAAAAAAAAAAAAAATAATAATAATAATAATAACAACAACAACAACAACAGCCCTTCTTGGCCCGGAGAGCAGGATAAAAGTGTCTATCTATTCTCAGATGCTCACTTTCTGCTCTCTTAGTGGCAGGTGTGTAGGTTTGGAAGGCAATGACCAACTTTTACATTACAACCTAAGACTAGCTTTGTGCCCAGTTACCACGTAAGCGGGGGCTGCGTAATCTTTGACCAGTGACCTGAGCGTATGCGCCCAGGTTCCTCACGTTAAAAAACGACCTTGTGTCACAACTCGCTCCAGTGGGGAAGTAGGGTAAATCCCGAGTAGGATCAAAGTGTAGTATCTGTACACTATATCTACACTACCGGCCATAATTATTAGGCCACCCTAGTTAAAAAAAAATAATAATAATAATAATAATGTATTTCATATTATTAATAGTATTTATTGCTAAGTGGATAATTCTAAATGAAAATAAAATGATTCTTTTGTTAATACTGCACAATAACATGTGCATCAAATGAACTGTTCTTGTGTCCAGTTTTTGTGCTCTCTTCCACATGCTAGTCTCTTCTTATTGGCTGGCCGAAGCAAAGGCTTCCTGGCTGCCTTGAAAATATTGCAAAGTAATAATAATAAAAAAAACATTCTATTTTCATTTAGAATTATCCACTTGGTAATAAAAACTAAGAATAGCATGAATTACATCTTTTTTATTTTTTAAACTCGGGTTGCCTAATAATTATAGCCGGTAGTGTCAGTCAGTCAAGTGCCATACGTGATATACGCTTGGGCGATCATGTCTGGAAAGAGACATGACTGACTGGGCAGAAGATTATCCCACAGTAGGTTGCCATTGCTTTCTGCGGTAGACTGGTTGCCGACCAAGGCTATAGAACCCAATCTGTCCTGTTATTTAACCCATAACTGGAAGGAAGAGACGGATTAATACCTTTCCCAAGTGTACATTACTTAAATACCCACTTTCCATTCTCCGGCCACCTTCAGCTAGATGTGTATGTTTCGTTATGGATCCCGCCACTCACGGTTGATGACTGGAGTGATTACGTTTTAGTTAGCAGCTGGTCCTGCTTTAGATTTAGCTCTGATTCGGAGGTGCAACAGAGGTCTCGTTACCTGCGGTTGGTCCCGTTACCTGCGGTTGATTCGGCAAAGGAGACGACTACTGCTCAAATCCAATAGCCATGGCTTTGCACGTGCTACGTGACTACATTCAATTGCAGCCAGGATCCGACCTCTGCAGGTTACATTTCCTGCCTTTGTAGTTCCTGCTGACAGACGACGTTGTTCCATCTACCTGTATGTTATTCCACGCGGGTTGAAAATTTTGTTATCGAAAATATTTTTATGGGTGATAATTTATGTTCAGAAAGTTTTGCTCTTTCGTCGGAAGATTTTAATTATTTTCATATTCCTTTGCAGGTTCATCAGTTTATGCAGTGAGAATTATCAATTGTTGAAGGGTATGATAGTGTCGTGGACGCATGAGAGTGTTTTCACACAAGAAGAAAATATAATTTCGTTGTTCGTTTGGTTGAATTCTTAGTTATGCCCTTTGTCTCGAAAGAGACATGACTGACTAGGCAGAAGATTATCCCGCAGTAGGTTGCCATTGCTTTCTGCAGTAGACTGGTTGCTGACCAAGGCTATAGAACCCAATTTGTCCTGTTATTTAACAAATAACTGGAAGGAATAGAGTCTAGACGGATAATACCTTTCCCAAGGGCATTTGCGCGTAAGTGAATGCAATGAATTCAGCTGGAATTCGAACTCTGCTTCCCGATTTCTCGTTCCGAGCTGATATCCAATGCACCACAACGCACATCCGTATTTCAACAACTTTTTTTTTTTCTTTTTTTTTTTTTATCCTTGCGTTGCATAAATTTTGCCACTTAGGAAATTATGGGTTGACGGTATTTGTCTGTTATAACTTTTGTTAACAACAAATATAAGAAAAGAACATGAAAACCTCTTTATTCTTTTAGCTACAGGATGCTGTTATATTTTACTATTCAGTGAATCAAGCGCTAGAAACAAGACAATAAATGTAGACAGAGGACAGACGCACATGTTGTCAGTTTAACACTTTATCAGCGACTACTATATGTGTACAATTTTAAGACGGTGGGAGGTTGCAGAACAACCGGCAGTCTAAGGTTTTAGTAGGAGTCGTATGAGTATACAACATGCTTTAAGGCTACAGTTAGGTCATCTCATTCCTCCTTGGGAAATTTTTCATTGCAGTGTTCTGTGATCATAGATTACATAAAAAAATTTGAAAAAATAATTAAAACATACTTTGGTCTTTCATCTTAACATCAACATTTTGACGATAAAACTTTATTTTCGTTGAGTTTGTGGCCTTTTTCATTACGCTATGCTGTTTTTCCCGTGAAATAGTGAAGGTACCTATTTAAGACAATCTTAAAAATTCAACTTAAATTTTGTAAAACTCAACCTGAATGAATTCTCCGCATAATTAAAAAATTTGAATAAATTCAAGCCTAAATCTCTGGAGTCTATCTTCTTTTTCTTTTATATGACATGTCCTTTCAGGACGTAGGCGATCATGGCTTTCCACATCTCCCTATCCCTGGTGGCTCTTAGCACGCTTTTTTCCTGTTGCATCATGTTCTGTCATACATCTGATCAGGTCCTTCAAATATGGTATCCACTGTTTTCCCCTGTCTCTTTTTCCCTCTATCTGGCCTGTTAGTATCAGGTTCTTCAAGCCCTCCTTCCTCATTGCATGTCCCAGGAACTTTGTCTCTTGCTGATGCTCACTATTAATTTTCTTTTTGTTTCCATCCCTTCTAAAACCTCATCATTGCTCACATGCTCAGTCCATGATATCTGCAACATCCTTCTGTAGAACCACATTTCAGCTGCTTCAAGTTTTTCCTTCATCTTCGAAGATATTGTCCAACATTCACTGCCATATTGAAGAACCGACATCACATAGCAACCCAGTACTCTCCTCTTTGTTTCTAGCGAAATTGTCCTAATACTTTACTCAACTTCTGGAATGCTTCCTTCACCATACCAATTCACCTTCGAATCTCAGTGTCGCATTTTCCGTCTTCTGTTAGAACACTTCCCACATATTTAAATTTCTGTACCTGGCTGACTTTAGTGTCCCTCACCTGTATTTGGCATTTTGGGCTGCCCTTTTTGCTGATGACCATGTATTCGGTTTTCTTGCAGTTTATTTGTAGTCCTTTCTTGTCACTCTCTCCAGCTACCTTCTGTAGATCTTGTAGTTTCCTTTCTGTGTCTGTTATCAGCACTGTATCATCTGCATACCTTATATTGTTTAAAATGTGGCCTCCAATGACAAATCCTGGCATAACTTCTAGGGTTCTTAGAATAGTCTTGCTGTACCACTTTTCCATAAATTTCATTTGCCTTTCAGCAGCAGCGTGACACAGAGATCGATCGCTTCGAAACAACAAAAGATCAGCTATCATAAAAATGTTTTGTTTGACGAATCATAACACTGACTAAATGTTTACTTCTTAATCTTAAGAGTACCTATTCACAAAGAGCCGCAAAGACAACTGTAGATTTTTGTTTATCTTTACTGTTTAACAATTCCTTCTGATACATTCAGCACAATTTTAACGAGATCGGCAGAATTTTCTTCAATTTCCTCAGATACTTTGGGTAAATAATAACACTGAGCGATTAAACAGATCCTCCTTAATGATCAACATAGAGAGAACGATTTCTAATTTAAATGACATCTCATCAGCTACTTAAAAAAAGTGACAAGTTTCGAACTTTGAGAGAGCAACTTTCTTTGTACTTATTTTTCTTTAATACATAAATAATGTGAATAGTAAAGTTTTTCAATTTTATTCATTCGGCACGTCATTGTCCTTTGCTTCTCTTCATTTTTGCATAAATCTAAATTTTCGTTTTTTTATTTTTATAGTAGTACAGATTTCGCATAATTGGGTGGGAGGATATGATAGTAACATACCAATTTTATCTTTTGTGTATAGAAAAGATTTCAGGTGATTAAATTTTTTACCCTCCAAATCCTAAAAATATTTTAGCTACATTTTCGCAAAGAAATTTTCAAATTCTTTTTATAAAATTTGAAATACTTAATCAAAACATACTCTTACCTCGTCACTAAAGAAATATGTTAATACAGAAATAGACAATCCTCATTAATGTTCACAAAGTATTGAAATGTTGACACTGCAGTGAGTGCAAAATAATAATTCACCTACTCTCTTCAAATTCTGAGGAAGAAGAAAATGAATTCGCTAGTCTATGTAAACTTGTCTTCACAGAAATTAGCCAGTCAACCGAAAGGAAGAAAAGAATGTAGTGAGCCTACACAAAATTCTTTTTGATATAAAATGAGAAAAATTAATCAAAGAATATCATTTGAAAGGTTTTGTTTCAGTTTCTCATGACCATCTTTGAAATACTCACAAGTGTAAAATTACTTGCCAATTATATTATCAGCATGTAGCATTTCAAATATCTCTTCAACTACTTTTGATCATACACAAACCTTTGGTGAACAACAAACTCTTACCTTTCAGTAACACTATTTTCTGGTACATAGATATAATGATGGAAAAGTGAGTATTTTCTTGTGAAAAATAACTAAAGATTTAAGGAGAAATTTCCCACAGATAAACGAAATCCAAGAGAAGTCATATGCTTTTGGGCTGGCAGCTGATTTTTAAGAGAGTTGGTTATCAAAACATGAATGGATGGAAAAGTCCAACATACACAAGATAAGGAATGATAAAGAATTGATTAATGACTCTAAGAGGTAAGTTTGCACTATAGACAAAGTGTCTTGTTAACAACCCTGACAAAAAGGCAAATGATTTTTTTTATTATTTCAAGCAGATAAATTTTTTTTCTTTTTTTTTAATATGGATTCCAGGATTTGAAATAAAAAGTCCTAAATAGTAAAATGCTGAGGAGAGAGAGAATTCTATGCCCTCAGAAAGCATGGTGAGAGATGCCAACTTGAGAGAGGAGTACCACCAACCAGTCAAAGGATGGCTCCAGCAGTGAGCGCAGTAGAAATTCTAAGGAAGGGATAGGAATTGTCTGCAACCCCCATCAGGTGGTGGTGTGAGATACCAACAAAGAAAAGAGGGAGTGATAACCACACCCACCAAAAAGGGAAATTTCTTTTTCCAAGAGAAAAGGATAGATTACCTAGTGACAGCAACAAGAAATCCTTTGTGTATGGGGATCCATAAAAAATGGAGACCCAAATCAACCATAGCAGTTTTCCAGCAGCTGAGAGATTGCAAACAATGAAAGAATTGTGTTGTCATGTGACTGCCTGCCTGAAAGCCTCTAGAACCACTCAAAACAGCAAATTTCAATCAAACACCATGTAGAGGGCTAAGTTTGGACTGAAATAATCAACCAACCATCAATTGACTGAAGATTGTTATAGCAACCAGGATGGGTAAATGTCACATTTGTCTTAACCATTTTTAAATATTTTTTATTAGACCATTTAATACACTGTACGAACATTTCTTCAGGAGAATACATTAAAGGATGGACTTTAAGAATTTGGGTTTATTTTCCTGAAATGAGCTAGTGACAACTTTAATCAAGCATGTCAATTTGTGAATAAATTCTTGTTTTGTTAATATTACCTGTGTGTTTCCTCATTATCATCCTTTATTAATCTTGGTATGGCTAAATCAACTGTTCATTTTCACCTCCAAGCCCAATATCACTTTTTGTTTTTTTTTGTTTTTTTTTATCTGAAAAGAAATATAATTTACATTCAAACCATTGCTTAGACAACATCAGATCTGATTTCTGAAGTTTTTAAAATTCAGCTTGTGTTGCTTTAAGTTTATCTGCAAAAATTCATGGAATATATTTTCCTGCATTCATCTTGTGATTTCTAGCTTGGTTTTGATAAAGTGATGTAAAACTTTAAAATTTTCTTATTCCTTTGCTCACAAATGGAGGATGACTAATGTTGTTAATAATTTAATTTATCAAATTAATCTTTTTTTTTTTTCTTTAATACTGTCTATATAATTTTATTTAGTTATTGCCTATGGTTAAGCTAGACTTATTAAAACAAAATCAAACCCCCTGAAGGAATTATCAATTGACTGAAAATTCTTGTAATTTTTTTTTTTTTTTTTTTTTTTTTACAAAAATTTTAAAATTATATTTTTGTAATCATTTCATTCCAAGCAAAGCAATAACACCACTAAGATGCACTGGGAGTGAAAGAGAATGAGAAAGCTTTAGTAATTTAAATTAAATGAACAAGGAAGGAAATTGATGTTGCTTTTAAATTTTTGGAGATTGTACATGGTTGAGAAATATGATTCAGCCATAATTTATGCATAATGTCGAAGTATATGACAGTTTGGTTAGAGATAAAAAAAAAAAAAAAAAGTATTTCTAGACTAGTTAATTCATCAGAATGATAACATGTATTTCAGTTCAGATTTTCATTTTCTCTTGGCTAATATGGCTAATCCAAGACAACTATCCAGTAAAACTAATTCCCTTCTCTTTTCTTTTTCTGCTGATGTGTATTTGGTTTGCTGCATGAACAAACTACTGTCATATTCAATTTCTGTTTATTTATAGATTAGATAAAACAATGTTTTCTCTCAAACAAATTTACAAGTGTCTTGTCATCACTAGTTATTCCAAGACCAGAGTAAAGAGTATTTTGTAGTAATCAATCGAGAGAAAAAAAAAAAAAGAAAAAAAAAGAAATGTAAACTAGACCAAAATATTATTCTTGTCTTTCATCTATGAACAAACATATCCAATTTAATTAGTTTCATCAGTAGACACAATACTAACGTAAAAAGACAGAGCCAATTAGTTGATATTTCTCTTCATTTAAGGATTATGAGGAGTAATTAATTGAATTAATTCAAGTAAAATGAACAACAACAACTCATTGGTAAAAGGATTTGTTTAATTAACATTAAATATATTTGTTTTTTTTGTTAAAAGGAACCTTCTACAGATTTTTTTTTTTTTTTTTTTTTTTAATCTTCTCAAAAATCAATGCTTAGTTTATTTAACACCCAAAAAATGGAGATTGATTTTATAATAACCAACACAGTGGGGAAGAAACATTTTAAATTCTCCACTTATTTCTGGGAGCCATGTCAGATTTCAACATTTTAATGATAAAACTTTTTAATGTTGTCACAGATGTAGTAGAGAATTGGTCTATACTTGTGATGAGATAGTATTTACACTATTTACATTATCCTCATCTTTATTACCATGCTCATGATACCTTGGTTGTTGTACGTTTCAACATTCATTTGCTAGAAATTTCAAGCTAAACCCTTCATTATGATCACTCATTCTATGTGCAATGCCATTTCCCACAAATTCATGTACTGATGTCCTCAATGACACATGACCCAGTGAATATAGATATTGATTTGTTTCAGTCACTTGACCCAAAGAGTTGCAAGTTTAATACTAGGCCACAGCAGCAATGAACAAATAACTTAGAGAGTTAAAGAGAAATAACTACATGGCTACCAGAAGTGGCATTACACATGGAATGAGAATTATATACCCCAGTGACCATAATAAAGGGATCGATTCGAAATTCCTAGAAGGCTAGAGCATACAATGATTGAAATGTTGTATACATGGCAATAAAGATGCTAAACAATGTTAATAATGTAGTAAGAAAGTTACATTGCATTTCTTAGACAAAATTTCAGTGAAAAAGATAAACATCAGTCCACGCAAAGAGATTGTGATTGTTTTAGCAGAATGATTTTAAGTCAAATAGTAAAAGCCTGGAATAATAAAAAAAAAAGAGTATAATGGGATTTTAAATACTTTAAGAAGTCAGAAAAGAAAATCTAACCAGCCAAACTGAATTCAGAATAAGGTTGTTTTTTGATATTTCATTTATTTCTCAACACTACCCTATCTTCTGTCAGATATATATATATATATATATATATATATATATATATATATATATATTCAGCTCTACTTTTGTTTAACTTTCTGTGATGAGGAATTATGATGCTTGGTAAATATATATAAGACTATTTGGAAAATTTCTACTTTAACATGTTTCACTAATGAACTTGGGCTCCTCATAAAAAAAATTCTCACTAAAGTAAATTTTGTTCTTGGCAAATAAAATTCTTTTTCTTATGATGCCAAGTTCATTAGAAAGTAGACAGTTTCTAAAATGTCTCATATAAAGTTTATGCATGGTAAATATATGAGAGATAATATGGATAAAATATTTAATTTTTTTTTTATGTTGGTATTATGAGTATTTAGTTATAACTTCACTCAAAAATGTTGTATTTGATTGCATATTTTCTTTAAAACAAACATTAAAAGCATGTTAGAAAATATAAAATTTCCAGGAATATCTACAATTAAAATGAGAAAAATATTGTCCTATTAAATGCCAACAAGTATACTGTCAACATGTTGGTTGGCAGATAAAAGCGCCAGGATTGGAATGAACTCTACTAGGAAAGTCACACAGATCAGTGAATTATTTATTTGTAGTGAATAAAACTTTTTGTTTGGCATAAACTTTATAAATACTAATGAGTAATATTTACTTTAAGCAATAGTCACTTTCCTCCATATTTTTATTATAATAAATTACATCATTTATAATTTATTTAATTGCAAACAAGGGATCTGAAAGAAAGGACAATTTTTCATGCGTATTACAATCAAACCAAAACTTTTCTGATCCATACATTCAAGCATCTGGGGAAAAAAAAATTCTCCTTTTTGCTTGCAAATTTAGAGGTGAAGGTAGAATAGAAAATAAGGAACGTTTTATTTTTGATATTCTGCCTTTCTGATTACCAAAATGTTTATTTGAATTTATACACAAATTAAAAATAATCAATATATTGAGTGTCCAAAAAGTTTATTTTTCTTATTAAATAAAAATAAAAAACAAATTATTTATTTTCAACATTAATTTTATTGAACAACATATTTACCATTTTGATTCATTATCTTCTGCTATCTTTCAGTCAACTTCATTTCATCCTCCCACAACTTTTTATCTCAGCAAGGAACTATCCTAGGTGCCTCTTGCAGTCTTCCAGGGAATTGATTACCTTTTCATTAACACAAATCCGTAAAGACTTGAAATCTGAAAATTTCACTGAAGAAAATGAGTGAAAAACATTTAAAAGAAACTGGAAGAATTTTGAAATCGTCAACAAAAGATGTAGTCTGGTATAATTATGATGGAATGTTATATCCTTTCTGTTAATTCCAGATGTTTTTTTGTTTTTTTTCACAAATTACTGATTTCAATTGGTCTAATTGGAAGCAGTACTTATTTGAATTATTTTCTGAAAGGGGATTTATATTATACAACTCTGTTCTAAACTCATCATATACACAGCATCATGAAAACTGTCTTTGATTACAGTTAATGGTAGTTCATTTACCTCTTGATATTATGCATTTCACATACATGCAAAGTCTACACTTTTCATTGTCACAATTTGTTTTAAAAATGAAACATTTTCAATGTTTAGGAAGAGACACTCTCTCTCTCTCTCTATATATATATATATATATATAAAAATGTATATTTTTTTATGTGGTAACCACACATCAGCGTACCTAACAAACCAAACTGGTGCAAATCATTTTCATTGCTTGACTTGAATATTTTGTGTGTGTTGGTTATCTTCTACATAACATTGATTATTCTCAAATAATACCTTGATTTGATTACTATCAATCCCAATTGATCTGACTGAAGAATCATTTCACTAGAAATCTTCAGCCCAAAAATTTGCAATCCACATTTCTTTTGCATACGAGTCAGATTATATATATATATATATATATATATATATATATATATATGACAGCTGTCACAATACAATCAAATGGAACATTTTTGAATGAAAAACTAGACACTCCTAATGCCATCTAATGACAACTGAAATGTTTCAGGTTAAAAAGGCTAATTTTTTTAGGCTATCCAATACACATGTATTATATGTCAGAAGGCACTGAGTTTTTAAATGATAGAAAACAAATTATTTGCATAATATTTATCAAATGGATGAAAATTTGCATGTTATTTATTGTATTTTTATCAAGTTTCTTGGACTGAAAATACTTTTGGCTTCAAGTTCTCTGCTTTCATTAAATAATTTATGTAAGGATCTTATTCAACTACAAAACATCAAATTTTGTCCCACTTTCTATTATTTTCTTCATTTGAACAAGGAGAGTGATTTTTAAATATTTCTGAGGAGAATGTGTAAATGTTTTCGGTTACTTTGTTACTTTCTATTTTAAATTCTCTCAAATGAGAGAGAAGGAATAACATCATACAGATTCTTAAAAAAAGACAAGAAAATGGTTAAGAAAGAAAAAATCTCTTAATAAATGCAATAAAATTTAATAAACCCAAGAAAATGTATGATAAATGCTTAAAAATAGATTTAAAAGTAATCATGAAAAAAGTAAAATATTCCTGAATTTTGTATGGATAAAAGGTTTTAACTCCATTGACTAGTGAGCAGCCTAATGAGGAAAAAGTATTTTACACAAATATTTTTCAACAGAAGCTCCTCTGTCAATACACTATTTGGTGGTCAATAATCACATGGATGATGAAAATTTCAGATCAAAATTCAGCTAACCATGTGGACTTATAGATGCATTCTTGTATGCATGTGTCTATAGAATGTTAAAGACATTGAAAATTGTACAACTTAAATTGTAAAATATCTTTTCTTATAAATTTATTTTGGCAACTTTACAAAAAAAAAATTTAACTAAAATAATTTTAACTGTTTTTTTTCTTTTGAAATTTTTAACTAAAACTTCAGAATGAAACATTTTTTGATAAAGAAAGACTGATATAGATAAGATACTTAGAAAGTAATTGCAAACACTAAAGTGTCTCCACTGATTTGTCCCCTGTAACTGAAATTGAATGAAATACAGCAGGAAGATTCTTTATTTTAAGTAGCTGACAGTTTCTTGATGAAAAGACCTGATCAACAATTAATATCTCCAAATACTCATCAAAATGAAAAAATATTTATCAGTATACAAGTCATTCTCTTATGATGAACACTAAAACAATCTTTAACCTTCGGGTCTGTAATAAAACAGTGTGTTAGAAAGGATTGTTTTTTTTTCTTTTCCTTGACACCACTTATTTTAACTCTTTTGGTAATGATTAGAATTTTAATAAAACTCAAAGTGAAGTTATGTATTTTCTTTTTCTTTGATAATTTACAGCAAAAAATTTTAAAAATAATAAACAGTATTTGTTTACAAGAATAATTTTATATGTACAACATTTTAAAAATGCAAACCAACTAATACAATGCATAATTTATCAGTTTATAAATATGAAAATAAAATATTTTATTCAAAAATTTATAAAAAAAAGTCATATGAATATTTAAATAAGCAGATATCTAAAAAAAAAAAAAAAAAAAAATTATTTTCATAGTTATTTATAAAATGGTAAATAATAAATATTGTATTGGAGATGGTTTTATTTTCAAATTTCTTTATAAAATGGTAAGTGATAAATATCACACTGTACTTGGTTCATATATAATCTTTTTTTATAAACACTGCCAAAGGAGTGAAGGTAGTACAAGATAAGAAATGCTATCCTTTTGACACACCAATTTATTTTGCAGGCATGAAAGTTAAAGTTTGCCACCAACATCTGTTAGTGGAAAAATTGCAGAAATGAGTTTTATGGGCTTATAAAGATTACTATTAGAAATATTTCCCAATGAAATCAAGCATAAAAACTGTTCCAGTAACCGACAAGGACTCTTAAATGCAATACTTTTAGGTACTGCTTGTGGTCTAGCTGTATCAGAGATAAATATTGTCTACAGCCACTCATGAGAAATACATTATTGAAGTTATCTCAAACTTGTTTACAGTGTCAGTTAAGGAAACTAATCAATTTTAATAAAAAAAAAAAAAAAAAAAAAAAACAGATAACAGTAAAAGCTGTTGCAGAAAAAAAAGTTAAAATTTTAAAGTGCTTATCTCCATTTAAAGTAATGAATTAGATTCAAATATGCAAATTGATCAAATTCCCACATTACTAATATTGAAAAGGAAATAAAAAAGCCATACATATAAGTTGGTGGTTCATTTCATACCACAATTTCTACATACATTAGAAAATATACAACATAATTGAAGAAACTGATTTGAGCACCTTTTTTTTGTAACCCCCACCCCCAAAACACACACACATAGTATCCAAACAGGAAAAATGTAATTCTGATTTTATGAAGTACCATGTTTACTGTTCAATAAGAGCACCATTTTCTGGGTTCTGTGAGAAAGGGAAACAATCATTTAAAATCTATATATTCTTGTAGTGTAAACTAATTTTTATGGCCAATGCACTTATAGAAAGCAAAATTTGAAGTTGAACGTATTGGTTAGACATATTCATTAATATTATAAGAAGTTTTCTTCTGTAAACCATCAAGTGGTAGATTAGATACAGAACATTATTTCATATTTAACTGTAATTGAAGTAGTGCAGTATTAAGTGATTGCTTGTCATATAGAGAAGATACCAGCTTGAATTCTACTAAATCTATTTTCTGTAAAATGCACAAGTTTTTTTTTGTTTAGAATGTAGTGTGTTCTTAGGTTCTCATAAAAGAAATGATCAAGAAAAACTTAAAGATAAAGATGACCTGTTGAAAGAGTTGAAGTAGAATTTTAAGACATGGTTAAGGAGAAAATTTGATATGCACTTTCACTTTTTTACATAATCTTTTAAATTAAAATGTATTTTTGAAGCAAAAGTGTTTATTTTGCACAGATGACAATGTAGATATTAACAGATAATTTTACATCAACAAATTTATCACATTTAAATCTTATTTGGCAATATCTGTCGAAACTTCATGTGTCAAATTTATAACCCCTCCACTCCCACTGTATCTAGACAGTGAATGTTTATCTAAACTGTATTTCAAAAATTAATTTAAATTGATTAGTTGTTTTGATTTTATTTTACTAAAATAGCTGATTACCACTAGGTTTCATGATTCTTCTTTATTAAATCTTCCAAAAATAAAGTACTTTTCTGAAACTGAGGAATATTAACTGATTTAAAGTTTAATCTGATTTGAAACAAATAGTGTTTAAGTTCAAAATATCACAGAAATGCATTTTCTAACTGGACTGTAAATGTGTTGACAGATCTAAAGTTGTTCAAAAGAGAACAACATTAGAAAATGTACAACATAATTGAAGAAACTGATTTGAGCACCTCAGTAATATTTAAAAATTAGAAAAATATTCTCTGTAATCTAAAGATTTACTGAATTGTAAAAATTCTGGCTTTAAATTTACTATAGTTATCTCTAATTTTCTGGTAATATATATGGTTGTCCATATTTAAAGTTGACACATTTATACACAAAAAAAAAAAAATTAATTTTAAAAACATTATTGTTTGATGATTTTAAGTAAGCTTTTCCAGTTAGGATTAGCAAATATAGTTTTCACATAACATTATCTAAAAAGGCTGAAATAAATACAGAATTCCAATTTAAAACTTAAATTTTTCCAAGTTTTAAAAAATGAAAACAATTCTTGTAAAATTTCATTATTCATTGAATAATTTTTTTTTATCTTAAGACATACCTTATTTATAAAAGCAATTAAAATCTTTTCTAATTAAATAATGTGATAGTTTTATTGCATATTTTATTTCATGTTTCAGAGCAGATTTTTGGTGAATGGTGTTTTTGTTTGACAAAAACAATTTGATGATCTAAATACTCCAAGGAGTCCTACTTTTAAATAATATAAATATGAAGAGGGTGGAATTTGAATTTCTCAAAATTTAACAAAACTGAGTAAGAGTAACAGATGTAAAGAAAAAAAAAAGAAAAAAAAGGTCATTCATTTGTGAATAAGACCTGAACATTTCATTAAAATCAGAATAATTTCCAAAACAATGTTTTTTTCATTTTACAAAAATAAATAAATTTTCTGATACTTATCTTTGGCCTACCTGTTGATGCAAGAAAAACAAAATATAACAAAAAATTTAGAATGTGTTAGAAAGGATTAAGAAATTTAATAAAATAATCAAAAATACTTTGGTCTTTTTTGTAGTAATAAATATTTTCACTATAAAACTTTTTACCAAGTCTGTGGCCTTTTTCATCACATATAATCTTTGTCAGAAATTTTTGTGTTACATAAAAGTCTGCCTTCTTCTACCAAGTGCTCATAGCTCAGAGGTAGAATCGCCAACTGACGCCAATTTGGTCGGGTTTCAATCCTGGGTTAAAAGCAATCGGATGTCTAACTGTACTGATGACCATATATATATATATATATATATATATATTAGTGCTGTGTCATATTGTTTGTAGTATAAATGCATCTGATTGCAAAAAATTAATGGTAGTGGTGTTGGCCCTGCTATGCTTTGCACTGTTCATTTACTAATTTTCATAAGCCCATATCCTCCTGATGTCAGTTTAAACTGGCAGCTTTATTTTCAATATATTGTGGCCATTTTGCTTAAATGGCATTTTTTTTTAATTTATTCATTTCAAATGAATAACTCAGAAATTGGTTTAGCATTTCTCAGTGAAATTATAGTCTGTATGTAACGAAATAACATGTCAGTTTCAACTGACAGCAGGATATGTTTAGATAAAATTTGATTTGTTCAACAGTTTGAAAAATAGTTATGTATTTGTGTAATTTCTTTTTAATCAACTCATCTCAAGCAAGGGGATTATGTCACTAAGATGCAAGGGGTTGCTGAGAGTGAAAGAGGATGAGAAAACTTCAGAAGAAACCAGAAACCCAATTCTAAACAGAAAAAAAATAAATAAATAAACCTCTACTCCACACTGAGTTTTTATATAAAAGAAATGAATGTGTAAAACTTTTTTAGCAGAGATTAATCTGGTTCTATTAAATAGCATTTTTTATATCAGTGAGAATATTCACGTTTATAGTTAAGTAAAAGTAGCTTTTTCTTAATATTAACATTTTTAGGGATAAAAAAATATTGTCAATGTATCCAATATGGTTGGCTTAGTTATTTCATTGAATAGTTTTCTAGGTGAACTTTCTTTTTCTAATATAATAGGTCTAATTTTAAGAATTGACACTGAGAGATGGTTGTAACATTGTCTATTGTATCGTTGACAGAAACAGAACACATTTGAAAATTTTGAAACTGAAAAAATAACATCAACTTCATGTAATCTGGCAAATATTAAAAAATTATTCCAGCATGCAAACTATCATTAAGCAAACTGAATTTCACTTTTAAATTTTTGAAAAAAGATATATCTATGGATCAATTTGTATAACTTGTTTACATATAAATAGACACAAACACACTCGTCTATAAATTTGATACATAAGCGCAACAACTTATTAACACCAACAGGAATGATGCAATAATAATTAAAAGAAAATTAAAGACTTTAACAGTACATTTTAATATTACACACACAAACAAAAATGGGAATGCTTACAATATAAAGTGCTCTAGACAGCTCCTAATCAGCCCTTAATAGCATTGACAAGCAACTGAATGTTCCCAAAATAGAATGTATGCAACTAAAGAAATGAGTGAAGCCATGTTAGAAAAAAGACCAAGTAGGACCTAATTGTAAACACGCAAATGTCACAGGAAAATTACTAGAAGAAAAAATACATTGAATAAAACGCCCCTAAAACCACAGGCAAAATAACGCTAAAATAAGGATCTTGATATAAAATAAAGCTAAATTTGAAATGTTCACAATATTAAGAAAAAAAGTTTATTGAAGATTATGCCTATAAAAATAATTTTTTTGTATATCATGAGCACCCAAATAGTAAGAGTGAACTCTTCAATTCCTATTGATCAAAATTATTTAACAGAGATTTTTAACATATTAGTTTTAAAAAAATACAACCCTTTTGAAGTAAAGCTAACAAATTTTTAAAAATGGAAATCAAAGAAATTTAATACAAATTAAGAAAATATGCTAAAAATATTCTCTATACGAAATAGGTTCCAATAAAGCGTTAAAATGTGAAAAGGGACACTATCACACACTTGTGAGAAACAAAACTATTGAAATAACTAGTTTTCCTGTTAAATCTGTTCTGAATGAAATTTAAATTTCATGTAATGCTGGGTTTTGTTTATTTAACCAAGAAAAATTCTCTGCACTATTCTCCATCACATGTAAATATTTCATGATTTTTTTTCTTTTTGAAGCTTTTATAGTTTAATCACTTCTTAAAATTTCTAATTATTACATAAAATAATTTCCACAATACATATTTTTTTAAATATTAATACTTAAATAGAAATTTTTTCATCATACATAGTCATCTATATAAAATGCAATGTATCCATATTTTTGTGTATGCATCATGGGTTTACAGAAGAGTCCATTACACAGCAAATTGCCCATCTAGTGAAAGTCCTACAAATACAAAATTTTAGAATTAGAAATGTGACTACAAAACCATCCTAGGCATTGCCTACAGAGAAGACTGCATTACAAATGATGCAGTGAAAGACCCCATCAAACAAGAAACAGATCCATTGGAAGACCTTATAACCATGGGGGAGGGAGAGAGGAACTTGAAATGGTATGACCATGTTATAAGAGCCAATATTTCCAATAGCATCCTAGAAAGGTGCTACTATATGGAAATGAAGAGGCAGACAGAAAAAACAAATGACGACAACTTGAGTGAACTGGAAGTTCCTTCCGAGAGGTTCTGACAGTGGCATGCAGCTGAAACATACGGAGAGAGATCTGGTTAAATGATCAATGACAACCATACTCAATCATGGGATTTCTTTTTAATTGATAACACCCAATGCAAAGCAGTAAAGCCAATAAGACAAGAGGGTTCAGGGTGTGGAAGAAACAAACATTGATAATGAGCAGAAAGGGAAGAGTTATCAAGAGGACAGTAGATAACGACTGACACTGCATTTAATTTTTTTGGAGACTAACGTTGGCTAGAAAACATGGAGCTTGATGGGAGTTCCACAAGCAAGTTAGAAAAAAAGCTGTTAGCATAGAATTTATGGTTACGTCTATCCAGCTCAATTGTAAACTGGTTAGATTTTGATGCTAGTCATGTGCTGTGCTTAAATTTAAAATGTCTAAGTACCATCTGAACAATACTGTGTGTCGAACTCTTAAATTTCAATTGTTTATGTATATTAACTTTTTAGTTTCATTAATGATTTTAACTTAGTGTGCATGTTGCGGGGAGAAGCAAGGCAGTTATCTTAATTTTATGTTCAATACTGAATCCAAGTCTCATACCTGTTGGAGGAACCCCCTCCCTGATTGACCAAGTCTTCTTGAGTGTATACATACTCATCATGCTTGAGTATGGATTACAGGTTAGGGTGGATGGTCTTCAAGTGTTCCTCTAATCTTTAACAGCTCAGTTTTTTTGCATTGCTGAAGGTTTCACATACCCCTCACCAGACTCTGAAGCTGGTTTTAGTCATTGACCATTCAGGTTTTGAATTTTAGACAGGTCATTACTAAAGGTTATAGGACCAAGTCTGTCCTGCTATTTATCAATTTATTTGGGGGGGGGGGGGGGCAAACCTTTCCCCAAAGAGTATTTTGCATGTGACTGAAATTCAAACTCAGCTGATTTCTCAGATTTACAGCAACATCGCATTAAAACACTGGCTTCCAGTACAATGCCCAGTTAAGCAATGTTGAACTTGGTCAGTACCTAAATGGGTGAGCATTTGGAATACCAGATGTTGTAAGCTTGGGTGTGGGTGGTGTAATGGATAATTGCTCGGAATTGTTAAGAGAGCAGAGTTTCTATTTCCACCAAGTTCATTATATTCACTTACAAAGACCCTTGGGAAAGATATGAATGCACATTTTTTCCTCCCATTTAGGGGTTACTTAGTAAAACTTTAATCACTAAACCATAATTATCTCAAGAAGAATTCTTACACTCTAATTTCTGGTTATTAAATAATCTGCAAAAAGTTTATACGTCATAGAAAATGAATCAATCAATCCGAGCTGCTTTCCATTACTCCACTGAATATTTAACAAGAAAATATATAAGTACATTTTGATATTTAAGTAATTTTGCAATTGCAGTCATATACCAGATTACTTTATTAAAGTTTTCATAACTGTTTATTAGCCAGATTATTATTTTTCATTTTTTGTGTAGTGCACCAGTATTTTCCTTTCTATGTGAAAAAAAAAAAAAAAAGTTAATAATAAAAATAAAACTTCAAATTATAAAGTTGATGTAATTCTGGATATGCTCATAGTGTAGTGGTCATTGGCATTCACTTTCACACAAGTATTCTTGACAAAAGAATCCATCACTTCTTCCACCAACTATCAGTAAAAAAACTAAATTTCAAAAGCATATTCTACTATATTTTCCAAATGTACAAGACAAATCACAAATAAAAGGAGTGTGGAGGGTCATGATTATCTACTGTACAAAGAGCCCTAGCATTAAAAAATACATAAAAAAATTTTTTTATAGATAATATAGTATTTTAACAATTTATTTTCTGTATCATCTAAAATCATTCAACTATAGTTTCTAATATTCTTGACTATTTTGTTAAAATTTAAATTCTCTTGTAGGTACAAAGACAAGTGATAAATCACCTTAAAGTTCCAAACTTTTATTATAAATCTTATTTATGTTAGTGATGACCACATTTTTAAATAAAGAAATAAATAAATTAAAAACAAAAGCTGTTCTCCCTGTCTTTCTTTTAAATGAGATTGAATTATCAAAACTCCGTCACTGATTTCTATTGACACTGACACAGAAAAGATCAATACACAATTGAATTGCATTTGAGTATTAACAGTAGAAGCTCAAATTTACTTATTAGATGACAGAAATTAGACTTTGTTTTACAATGTTTGATAATTTATTGAAGCTGGGAAATTGGAGATCATTCCAGCTATCGATTTATTTATATTTTTCCCATTGAAGTAAAGGCACTTAATGAGGTGATGAAAGAAAACAAAAACAGAAAAATTTTAGAGGATTGGAAAAAATAGAATATACATGAAAAAAATTAATAAAATTTTGAAAAATAGGAAAGGAAAAAGCAAATGGAAAGAGAATATGTATTTTCTTTAAAAGAAATAAAAAAGAGGCAAAGAAAAATTGAAACAGAATAAAGAAAAAAATGATTGGAATTAAAAAGTTATAAAATACAAAAGGTGAAAAGTAAATGAAAATGTAGAGAAAAAAAACCCAAAAAACCCCCAGTAATCTTCACTTTAAATTTTGTTTAGTAATAAAAATAAATGTTTGTGCAACTGTAATATTTTGTAAACCCTCATTAACCTGGATTTTTATTTTTTTAATTTTTTCATTTCACCCCAAGCACTAAGATGCAAAGGGTTACTGAGAATGAAAATGAAAGATACTAGAAATAGCTGAAAACCCGATCCTAAACAGGAAACAAGGAGTAATCCTCTATTAATATTCAAAAGAACCAGAGAAGAATGTGAGCTGGATGATTGGTGAATTATCTATGAGGAAAAACAAAAATAGAAAATAAAATTTCAGACCTTAGGTAAAGACAGCAGAAGTATAAAGTTGAAACAGACTTTAGAAGGAATTGGAAATTCAATCTTAAACAGAAAATAAGGGTTAAATCTCTATTCCTTTTATAAGGACCAGGGAGAAATGTGAATGAGAATGGACCAACACATTTATTACAGATTCCAGCAAAAAAAAAAAAAAAAAAAAAAAAAAAAAAAAAAAATTATACTGTGGAAGCTTTTCATAACTTATTTGATGTAGAAAAGCAGTACATGTACATTTATTTTTATCCACATATATATTTAGATAACAATAAAAGTTACTTACATGTACACAAAGATAATGTTTTGGAAAAAAAAAAAAACAACTTTAATCAGTTCTTGACATGGCCCACTTTCAAAAGTGTGAGTAAATACTGGATCATTTTTTTTTTATAATACATCTTACATTGTTTACATTGACTTTCAGTTATCTTGAACAATAACTAAGAGTATTGTTGAATTTAAATATTTTGAAAACCAGTATTTTTTTTTTTACTTATTATACACTTGATGCAAAATAAAACCCTTCCATTTGCTTTGATAAGTCCATCAGAGGATAAAAACAACTTTGGTGAAGTTTTCCTTTAGCCTATATATATATATATATATATATATATATATATATCTCAGCATGCAGTGTGGGTATAGAAGAATCCAAAGGAGTATCCTGTACATACAGTGGTAGGATAACACTCTAAGAGAGTTCAAAATATATATGTATATGAATACATACAGAGCAAATAAAAGAAAAATTAAGGCAGACACGTTATTTCATGGTAAATCGGAAGTATAGGCCTATTTCGAGCGAACCATCATCAGCTTTCGTCTTTATTTTACAAAGGATTTTACACGAATAAAGACAGAAGCTGATGATGGTTTGCTTGAAATAGGCCTATCCTTCTGATTTACCATGAAATGGCGTAGCTGCCTTAATTTTTATATATATCTCAAATCCCAATTGTAGATGCTTGCTCAGGCACACTAGCATTTGTTCAACACCCACAGAACTCAAATGTGGTTTATACTGCAAGCATGCTGAGCAGACATTAGTTACAGTTTCTCGAAGAGAATGCATTATCTAGCAGGAACAACAGTCTGAACAAGGCCAGGATGCTCAAACCCTCAGTTACGATGAGTTGTTACTGAGGGTGCTCCTCAAAGGGAGCCGCCTACTCAATTTTACTCAAAAGGCTTGCTTTTCAGGCACTTTCTAAAGGTACTGCACACTGGAATCACCTCATATCCAGCCCACTAACATTCTAACCACTCGGGGACACACACACACACACATATATATTATACAGGGTTTCTGGTTTATGGCGTTTTCCCGGTCTACGATTCATTACAATGCCACTCCACCCCATTAATATATTAATAAAATCTTGTTTCATCATTCTGACATACATCACTTGTGACGTTGCAGCATAAAGACATGCAACTACTTGTGTTAATGAAGCTAATGAATGTCATGCTGTAGTATACAGGGAAAAACTACGCCCTTTATAGTCGCATATCATACACCATATTTGATTGTACTTCAATTGCTTTTGTCTGTGTTTTTTTTTTAAAGATTTTTGGCTCTTCATCATATCTCAAAGCTTGTCCGATTCTTCTGGGGGGCAGTACTTCGAATCAAAGGAAAGCCATCTCCATGGAAGTAAAAATTAGATCTATTAAAACGGTGAGAGAAGGGCAAAACACTAATGAACATTGACCGCACACTGGATCTAAGTTGTATGATTACTGGCAATAAGGAATGCATACTACAACATATGAAAGGATCTGCTCCTATGCAATTGACTGTGATTACAAAGCAGCGAAGTGGTTAAATTGTTGAGATGGAAAGATCATTAGTGTAATTGTTTTCCTTTATTTCTTATACAGTGGTTTTAAGATACTAGATTATGATTTTTGAACTGTGTTCGCTTAGGTAAGTGACATAGTTACTTATATGCAGTATGTAAATTCTGACTTGCATTGAAAATCAACTTGTGGTCCAGGAATGGAAAGGAAACTGATGTAAATCGGATACCAACAGTGTGTGTGTGTGTATATATATATATATATATATATATATACACACACACAGTGGGTAACAAAAGTATTTAAGTTTTTTTTTATAAATTTAATAATACAATAATTCAAATGAACATTGTCTAACTAAACACAGAAAAATTAAGAAACATTGTTTTTTTTTTTATGTAATGCTAATTTTTGAATTTGACTGTACACAAGTGTTTAGCACCTATACAAATATGGTAAAAAGAGTATTTCAAATTTTTGTCAGTTATTTTGATATAGTTTATATTTCAACCAATCACAGACTGTCTTCAGTATATATATTAAAGTATGTCACTCAATTGGCACAGTGATAACAGGTCTGATACACTATAGACAGTTCACAGTGGGTGCTGTTGTTTGAAAGTGGAAAAAATGATATTGAAAATATTCAAAGGAGTGATCTTCTGCGTAAATTAAACAAGGCTACCGAATTATATATAGACTGAAATGTGAAGAAATAACCATTTTTGACTTTAAGAGAAATTTAGAATGATTTGAAAAATGCCAGAATTGAAGCAAGTAAAGATACAATTAAGAGATAACTGAATCGTACAGGCCTATAGATCACTTAGAAGAATCCACTATTAAATGTGCAAGAATGTTTGAAATTCATTAAAAAGTATGAACCTGAATCAGAAAATCTGGTCAGATAAAACAAAAATTTAGCTTTTTGGGAGAAATATATGCACCTAAGTATGGAGGAAAAAGTAACTGAATACAACCCAGTAAACACCATCCCAACAATATAATTTGGGGGTTGTTTTTCATATATCAGAGTAGGAGAAATGAAGTCATTGAAGGAAGAATGAATGCAGCAAAATACAAGCAAATCATATCAACCAAACTATTAATAAGTGCAACAGCTTTGGAGCTTGACTGGAGGTTTTTTATTTCAATAGGACAATGAACCAAAGCATAGGGCTAAATCAACTAAACACTGGTTTAATGAAAATGGAATTGATGTTCTGTAATGGCATAGCCAGTCACTTAATCTCAATCCAATAGAAAATTTATGGAAAAATGTGAAGTTAAGAGTATACACAAGAAATTAAAAAAATATCAAGGAATTAAAGTCTGAAGAATGGATAAAACTACCAAAATCTTCATGCAAGAAGGTTGTTGAAAATTACAAGACAACTAGAGGCTGTAAGGAAGAACAGGGGAATGCTACTAAATATTAACAAATTATGTTAAATATGTTTGCACAAATTCAAAAATTGGCAATAAAAGTACATAAAAACAATGTTTCAATTTTCCTCTGTTTAATTAGACAATGTTCAATAAAATATTTGAAATATTATTCAAATTGAACGATTTATTGTAAAATAAAAAAACAAACAAAAAAGTGTTCAATACTTTTGCTACCCACTGTGTGTGTGTGAAATTCAGGGATTTAAAAAAATTTCCAATAACTTATTTGATTAATTAACTTGAGCATTTTCCTTATATTATGTTTTTCCTTAATATATATAAAATATTTCAGTTATTGACAATTACTGAATTTCATAACATGGGTTGAGTGAAAAATATCAAAAATACTGCACAGGCCTCAAAGAAAAAAAACTTACAAAACAATCTAAGAAAAGTTAAGAGTGATAAACAAGAAAAATAGACTACCAAGAAAATAGTTGCAGAAGTTAGAGTTGCAAATGTAAACCAAGAAAAGATGCAAAATATTATGAACATGGGTTAAAAATCTATAAAAGCAAACATTACAAAGAGGAATGTAGCCAATTTCTCAATAGTAATTATTAATAATGAATTTGAATGAATCTGATGATGGCTTAGAATTTAAATTAGTCAAAAAGGAATTAGAAGACAACAGTAGTTACATGGGTTAATGTTTTCAGCTAGGCTGTAAAATTAAAGGGCATTTCAAAGTTGATTGTGGCAAGGTAAATGCAAAGAATTATAATCCCTTTCACATTCTGAAATTGCCTACCCTGCAAAAAATAAAGTGAAGGGGGTTCAAAGAAATCAAATTAATGGAATGGCCCTCAATTTCTTAGATATGAACCCAATAGAAAACTTATGTTCATAATTAAGAAATATGTTTATAAAAAACTATTCAAAATATTTGGGAAGTAATAAAAACAGCTGCAAGTCATGTTCAACTTGAGAGAAATTAATAAAACTAATAGGTGAAAGCTTGAAGGTCAAGGAACCCATATTAGCATCTAAAATAAAACAATCTATTCAGTTATGATAGAAAGTTTTGTGCACCAATAGCTAAAAATCATAAAAATTTGCTGAATCAACAATCAATACTTTTTCACCTTTCGATTACCAATGATTTCACAGTAAATTTTCATATGTATTTTATCTAAACAACATATTTTCAATATTTTGATGATGTTTTATTAATATATCCTCACAAAACTACATTATCTGACCTTGTAGCTAAACTAAATGTCAAACATAGAATAGAAGTCCCTTTCGAAACAAAAAAAAAAATCTTTCCAATAACCTGGGTGTGGGGAGAGTCTCCATCATAAGTCAGCTAATAAAAATGATCATAAATTTAGTCACAAAATAAAATCCAGAATAATCACTGAATTCTATTTAAGAGCACTCAGATTTTGCAGTTCAATATTTATTAAAAAAGAAATACATTGAAAAATAAGTTCCTCCGAATTATTTCATATATAACAAGAAATAAAAAGTTCATAAAATATTTAATTTTAGAGTGGACCATTCTGACAAAACTAACAAATCAAAATATTCTACCTACAATCACAATTAAAAAAAAAATTATGTAAGTTCAACAAACTTTACTACTTCTAAAGCAAAAATTAAATCTAAATTAAAGGGATCTTTTACAAAACACAGTAAATGCATTAGTTGTTGCTCACTGTAATGGGTCTGACCATAATTTTGATTTAAAAAAAAAAAAAATATTGAGAAAGCAATTTAAAACAAGCATATAGAAAGTGCTTTGTTAGATCATACAGGTTCATACATTTCCCCTTGGCAGATTGTTATCACAATAGGGAATACTTAAAAGCAATAAAATATAAACAAAAGGAAATAAATTAAGTTTAGCTAGGCACACAGAAATATAATATTTAAATTTTCACCATCTTCTCTCCATTGTGCATGTGCAGTTACATCAATGTAATGACTAGTCTGACAAAGGACATATGTCATGCAAAAAACTTTTCTATTAATTTTTCCAATATGAGAGTATAAAAAAAAAACGGCTCTGTTTGGATTTATTTATAAATAAAACTATAATGAATCTCTGCACAATAAATCCTGAAATCTTCAATTTTTTTTTATATAAGTGATAAACAGCAACTCATAATTATATCCTGAAAGTGTTATCAGTTGATTAATATAAATTTTATTGTGAATATTAACTTGCAAAATAAAATCTAATTTTGTTTTTATATCAATGAATAAGTACCATATACATAGGTGTTTATATGCATAAAAACATATGTACATATATACACACGCCAGCAATTTACTATAAAAATACAAGATAAAGAAAATCATACAATCACTATTGTGCATTCTTAACTGTAAAGCACATTACCACAGAATTCACTAATGAAGGAAAGGAAACTACTGCATCCTGTGCAGGTCAGCCAAGGTCATCAAAAAGGTGTCATGCAAAAAACATACCTGTTACAAGGCAGCAAGATACATTGAGATCAAAGGCAGCCTACTATCTTCCTCAAATGGGTTAGGAGAGAGCAGCCAAAAGAAAGCTACTTACATGAATTAACATTCAACAATGAAATTAGTAGACAATTGCAATGTTGTTTGACTCGTTATTTTTTCAAATTAGTCCTTACCTGCATTTTATTTCTTTTAACTAATTATAGGTCTGGATATTACAAAACCAAAAATGCTTATAATCCATGATACTGAAGGTGGTACTTCAATACAATTATTTAAATTTTGTGTTTTTTCCTTGGGGGATTAAATTATGCCATAAAATAAAAATTAAAACCCAAGAATAGGTGCCAAAAATAAGTGATTCTTGTAACAAAGTAATTCTTCTTCTGTGAATCCTAGTGAACATACCTGCGGTGACATTTTGAATTGTGAAATAAAATTACCCATAAGCCTAAAGAATTTTTATTTTCAATGCTGTTTAGAAAAGATATTAAGTTTATCATAAAATAAAAAAATTCAGTCTTAAATAAGCCAATTTACATACCATTTACTTTCAAATTCATTAAACAGATTAAAATTGTAAACACCACCACAAAAACTGTACAAGCACAACAATCAACTCTTGTTCAATGCTGGTGAGAATGCATAAAAATTTTATTTAATGTAGTTATTGCACTCTGTATCTGTTGCAGTTTCCATGGAAATAAAGGGGGCAAAATTACTTTCACACAAATTTTTTTTTTTATTATAAGTTTTACCTTTTATTCATGTGCGTGTGTGTATGTGCATGCACTTCAATTGGAATGGAGGCAACATTTAGAGTAGTCATTGTACATCACTATTTGGTCACGTGTACATATTTCATTCAGTCAATTTAAACTAAATTCATTTTTATTTTTAGCATATTCAAATTTAATATTAATTTTTAATCAGAATGTATTTTTGTGACAATTTAGTGTAAAATTAGTGCAATAAGAAATTATCAATGCAACAGTTGTCTTAAATTAAGGTTAGAAAATCATATTTGAGTTGGCAGCAATCATAACATATACAGAAAAAAGATTACAACCTCGTAAATCTATGCAGGCTTTTACCTGGTATTATGTTTGAGATGGTACATATTCTAATAAAATCTTCAAATTATTCCACTATCTAGTGACATAGTAAGTCATAACAAGCACAACATCTGTGAGCTTTAGCCCAGTATAATCACCAAAATGTATACGCTCCTTTTGTTCAATCAGGGTCTATTTGAGAAGGGCCAGATTATGAGACTGAATGGTCATTATAGAGATTTTTATTTTGGATATAATATATTGACGTTGGCAACAAGGATCAAATGAACATTTGTGTACACAGACTAATTCTGAATGGCTATATAGGACTGATACTCACCAAGTAAGAATTAAACACTGCAAAGACATCAAAAGACAGATTGCACATCTGCTCATTATCTTGGAAGCTGAACATGTATGAATTTGCAGATGTGATCATTTACTGTAATCTAGCTGTATTCACAGCATCTAACAGGAGTAACTGAAACATTATCAGAGTGCTGTAAGAAAACTTAAATTTATATGAAAGCAAATGTAGAACAAAAACTGCAGTCAACTATGGATACACATCTACTTCAAGAAAATTGTAGAAATGACTTCACAGAATGAATATCAGACATGCTTTATGCACAAATACATCCCAAAAGCATATCCAACATAGTTGGTGTGCCCTTGGACACTATCTGCAATGTAAACATGAGTAATGGTATCCAAAGGAATGCAGACAACTGCAAATCAAAAAGTAGAAGAATATAGTCCTTCATTAACATGCAATGAAATGAAGGGCCCAAACTATCCACACAATGACTGGAGCCTTAAATGAGACACTATGATGACAAGGCTTCTCCCAACAAAAGCCAGGTTGCAATGGTGTAAGAAAGCATTCAAGTACTCCAAGAATCAGTTTCCAATGTTAAAATATTCTGCAAAGAAAATCTTAAGTGGATGCTGCTTCAAACGGCAAAAACCTTACAAAAATCAAAAGTTGATATCACAAATAAGTCCAGGTCTTGGTCCGCAAGGTAAACATGAAAGTCTGCAGAAAGAGGTTTATCAGTGGTGAATTCCTCAACGCAGAAAAAAAAAAAAATATTGCACCAATTGAGTCAGACTATTGAGGAACATTTAGAGCTGATGTGAACACAGGCACTGCATCTAAGTAATAATAACAGCAACTGGTATTACAAGTCCTGAGCCCAGCTGTCATATCACAAAAATAAAGCCATAACTTGATCAGCTTATTTCATGAGGAAAATAGCATGGTATTATTGTGATCCCTTATGTTGTTGCTTCTGTGAAAATAAAAAGAAGGCATTACTTTCAGAATGTTGTGTTTTGTTCATGCACACCAAAACCATTTCCCAAATTCTGACTTGCTTTTCTTCCTGAAAGGGTTCCTTAATTGGGGCAAGTACTTTTCAATACTATCTCATGTGTGCATAGTTAGGGATGAAGAATTGAAAGTGGCTAGAAATTCTATATACCAACATTTTTATCTGACTATATTAATTATAAAGGTGTTAACTTTTTTCAGTTAGTTAAAAATAATGAGCAAAAGTTTAATATAACCATGCTTTTCAAGTAGAAAATTATATAGGATGAGGCTTAAATATCTCCTACATAATGGTAAAACTTTAGTGGCAATGGTGCCTCTAACTAGCTAATGTCTTACCATTATGTAGAAAGTATTTCTGCCACACACAGTATATATTTTGTCAAACAAGAATGACAACATACTTCTGTTTGTACGTGTTTTTTGTTTCTTTATCATTAAGTTTGTATTAAAAAATGTTTTTAAATTTGTGCATGTTATTTTCATAAAATTTTAAACTGTATTAATCTAAAAAAAAAAAAAAAAAAAAAAGAAAAGAAATATTTTGCCATTTTTTTTTTTTAATAGGAAGTGACTTATAACAGAACAAATACAGAAACAAGAGGAAAAGCTAATATACTGGTGAAAAAATATTTTATACTAAGAGAAATACATGGGAGAGGAAGCTGCTTTCATGAAAGCTTAAAATCCGTGATGATGGGGGGAAATCTGAACAAAAAACATCTAATCAGATGCTTTATACACCCTATTAGTGATATGTTTTTTAAGACTTCTACATGTATTTTACCATTAACAGATAAAGTTTTACCAAATAAAATTAAATAATCTTGCATGTAAAGTTTGTGTATACTTGTTAAGAGGATAAAAGTTTATCCAACATATATTCTACATAAAAGAAAATTATAGATAGGTTAAGTTTACATGAAATGTTAAAGTTGAAAGTTATTAAGTATATTAACATTTAAAATAATTTGCGCACACTACTAATATAAGAGTTTCAAATTATAAAGATGCCTATTCTACAAAGATTAGTTTAGAATAGAGCTGATTGGGTTCAACTTGTATTATGAAATCCAAGACTGACTTTCTAACATTAGTTACATTCAAACACTAAAAAAAATACCAACTTAATTTTTTTCTAGGTCAGCTTAGATCTCTTTAAAAATATTAAATAACCATTACATAAATTTCAAATAGTATTATTAGATTTGATAAAAAAGAAAATTATGATCTTACAAAATTTATAACTTAAGATAAAAATTATTTCCTCAGGATGAAAAAAAAAAGTGGGGGTGGGTGAGTGTTTCGGGCAAAAGAAGACAAAGCAGAAAGTATCAAATGTACCTAGTTTGGTTTATTTTAACAAGGCGATTGTAAATGCCTACATTTTGTACAGACAGATCACCTGTCAGGAAGTTGACAGAATATTTATAAAGGTGGATTTTAGCTTGTTTTTTTTTCTTTGCATTTTTTTTTTTTTAAATTCCTCTTTTACTTCAACAAGAATCCTATATTAAAGGACTTGTTTCTGATTTTGGTTGCAGAAAAACAAAAGCACTGGAGAGAAAAACAAGTGTGGTACAAGAAAATTGCAGCAATTTTAGGTTCTTATTTTGTTTCATTCTTTTATAAGGCAACAAAGAAAGCCTGAACTTTTGAGAGAGAGAGAGAGAGAGAGAGAGAGAGAGAGAGACACGTATGTGTGTGTGTGTATATATATACACACACACACACACACATACGTACACACACACACAAACACACACACAGAAATGTAAAGGCGGTGAACAGGTGATAGTTGGAAATACAAGATCAAGTTGGTTTCTTGGAAAGTGTGTGTGTGTGTGTGTGTGTGTGTGTGTGTGTGTGCATGCATGGTATTGTTGCCCAAGTCTTTATATCAAGGTTCCTAAAAGTAGAATCAAAAAGGTTCCTAAAAAGACAGGATCAAGAAAAAAAAAATTCCTCCCACTTGTTTTGTCAATTCAGATAACTGGCAGGTAAGAAGGCATTTTTTGGGCTGTGAAAAATTTCTCAACACAACTAAACAAGAAAAAAAAAATATAAGTAAAAGAAGTTCCTGCTCCATTGATTCATTCTTAGTTTATTTAATGGAATTAGCTGTGTTTGCCCATCAAAACTTACACTGACACAAACTTACTTGCAGTTAGGTGAGAGTGGCAGCGAAAAAAAAAAAAAAAAAAAAGTTTGGCAAATTCTTTTAGTATTTCCAGTATTACCATTATCAACTTAAAAACAGTATTAACAATTAAAACAAACCAAGAGAGTGTGTGTGAGAGAAAGAGAGAGAGAGAGAGAGAGGAGACACATCGACAAGACCTTTTTGGTAACTGAGCACCACAGTAGTTTGATTAAATACAAATTATACAGATGAGAATTTAAGGATGCACATTACAAATCACACTATATAGAAATAACTTATCTTGCTTAAGTTGCCAAATTTTTGATAGAAGAGCCAAAAACCACTCAAACAACAAATTTACACACACACACACACACACACTTTTTTTTATATCCATTCCAACTTTAATCTTCTAAAATTCTGTATCATTTATTTTTGTTAATGCTTCACATTTAGTCTAAAATTGAACACTTCAGCTTAAATTTAAAGTTCTGCATGCAGACAAATTAGGCTAAAGTGTCTAAAACAAAACATCCTTCAGGGATGACGACTAAAAAGACTTCTATGACTAAACTGAAGAAAACATATTTAAGCAATTTTAAGCCCTTCCCCTCCTTTAGTCCTTCCCCTTTTAATTTTTATATTAGCAGAAAAAAAAAATCACAATGAATCCTCTTCAGTTTGTCTTGTCATCATAGCCATTGCATTCAAGGATGAAAACTTGTAGGCAGAAAAATGAGAAACTGATAAATTCAGCAAAAAGGACTTTAATAAAATAGTGAATATGTTGTGACTTTTAAACCCGTAATTTTCTAGACTTTTACTGTCAAACGTTTTTTTTTTTTTTTTTTTTTTTTAATAATGTTGAATAACATTAAGAAAAAGTAACAGCAAAACTGAAATGGACTCTAGAAATTTCCTTTTCTGTACATTTATTTCTTCTGACATACGAGTATAAAGCCTTTGCAATGGGAATATCAAAGTTGACTCATGATAATTACTACAAATAAGAAACTACACACGTTTCAACCTTTGATAACCTTTCTTGTTTTTAACTCGATACATATAAATACTGTGCTTTTCAATGGACATCATGAGGTGAAACGGAATCACATATCTAATAATCAGTGTAGTTGTCAAAACACTGTTTTTGATATTTTGGAATTGGTAATCAACTGGAACCTTTCTATATATTTTTTTTTGCATTTTTTTCGGTTTCATTTGTTTTTTATAACTTTAAAAATTTTTTTTTCTTTAAATAGTTTTTTCTTTTTTCCTTTTTGGCAGGAGCACCTGTGTATTTAAAGTCCAACCTACTTGAATAGTAGGTAAAGCAGAGTGGTTTGTGATGCCTTTATTCTCCATTCATCATAAACTCCTCCAATGAAGGAGGATGAGAAAGTGAAAATGGGGGATGGGTGGGCTGGAAAAAAAAAATACAAAGAGAAATTGCACACCTAAAGATGTACAAAAATAAAAAATAACCTAATTTGACAATTTCCCATAATTCCCTTTTGAACAGAGCACAAGGCTACTTTGACCTGTATCAAAGAAAAAAAATTTGAAGAGAGACTTAGAATAGTGAAGGAGATGGAAAAAAGGAGAGAGAGAGATCGAGAGAAAATATTCTTTTCTCTGCATAAAAAGCTATACATAACTACATCTTGAGGAGGTTTGATGAGTTTCATACATCCCTCCCTCATAATAATGAAATGAAATATAATAATAAAAAAAAAGTTCTGGTTTGTTATTTAGTTTTCAATTTTTTTTTTTTTTATCTCATTATTTCTAGCCAGTGCTTTTATTTTCCTCCATAAAACAGAGGAAGATTTTTTTTTCTTTCTTTAAAATCTTCACAGGGTGATACCATGAAGCTGATATGACAAAATGTACAGATACGATGGAAATGAAAGTAATGTGTTCATCAAAATAATGTCAAGTGATATTAAATTCCCTACTATGAGTGTGAACACTCGTAAAGTACATCGGCTAGAGTCTGGGCCACGTGCTGATCAAGAATTTGAGACATAACTAGATTCAAAAGTCTGCTCTGTTGATGTACAAAATAGGGTCTGTTCTCTGGCACGCGAGCTAAATGCACCAGTATGTTTGCAGTCCGTCGTAACATATCTAGACTAGTTCCCATCATTTCGGGACTGTCCCGTAACACATTGATACCATGGGTGCTTACCACCTGAACGGCATTGTTTTCAGCTGTCTCCAAAAAGTCTATCAGCAATGATACACTGGGGTGCTGCATAGCAATTGCACGTGCAGCACTGCTATCTCCCTGCACAAGCTCAGATAGTAAAACAACAGCAAACTCTTGAGTAACTTGCTCCTTTTTGTTGGCAAGCATTTTTGTCAAATTGTTAACCAGTTGCACTATCCGATTGAAAGGTGGTGTTGCAAGCAGCAAATCCACATTAGCTTCATGTATGCACAATTTGCATAGTGCTTCAAGTACAAGACGCTGAGGCGAAAGGACGGAGGATGGCGACATGCTCGGCAAGGGATCTTGGGCACAGGCAGATGGGCAAACAGCCCAATGGAGCAGCCCATTTAAGATTGGCAGACAGATTTCCTCAGGGTATATTGAGAGATCAAGCTGCCCACATATGTTAGCAAAAATAACCAATGTGTTCTCTCGTAATGCGTGGAGATGATCCCACCACCATTCATGTTCAGTATAAGAGATATCTTCAAATTCTGGTTCCTCTTTATCAAGTTTTCTCCGTACCTTCACCCTAGGAGGGTGTTGATGGTGGAGTAATAATAATTTTCCTAAAATATACATTAGACCTGGATGTCTGGACATTTCAGAGTCATTTCCCTGGATACATGACAAACTTCGAAATATATTAGAAATACAAACACATCGCCGCCCAATCTCATCTTGAGCTTCTGACATAAGGCATACTGCAGGGCTATCTCTTTCAAAGGCCTCTTCCTCCTGATCGTCACACATCTGAGCTTTTATAAACATTGACTCAACAGATAATCCATTTTCAATAGGAGCTATTAAACGGGATTCTCTTTTTACAAGGTTCCCCATCTGATCTTCACTTTTTATTATATTATTTTCAGCTGGCTTTTCATTTTCTTTATTTTGTGTTTCGAAATCCATTTTTACAATACCATCCTTTTCACAATGATCATCATTATTTACAGCATTTTTTACATTGTGACTTTCAGATGAATTTGACTGATTTTCTTCAGCTTTCTGATTATTATTATTATTATTATTACTACTACAATTCTGCTGCTGCTGTTCTTGTTGGGGTTCTTCTTTTACATGATCAGATACAGCAGCAGGAGTTGCAACATCCATGCTGTCTGTGGGCTGAGTGCCAACTTTTGTTCTGGCAGCATTCTCTTTTTCTTCATCTTCAACTGGCTCCTTCTTGATATGGATTTTGTTGATGCAGTTGTGCAAATTTTCATTGTCGACCACACCATTTACACTTTTGTGGTCTGTAGGAGGTGGAGATGTTGTTTTAAAAGAGGAATTTTCTCTGTCCGGTGCATGTTCAGCAGGTTCAGGTGAACAACAACTCAATTTTAATGGCATCACATTGTTGACAATTTCATCTTGACAATCTGTTTTCATACCACGGTAATAGAAAAGTTTCTTGAAGATTTTGTGATTGTTCAAACTTTCAAAATGTGTCTGAACATGAGTGGACATATCACCGCCACCTAGCTGCCAGTGTTCAGCTTTGCTTGTGAAGCCAGAGTAAATGTCCCACTGTTTGCCATCTAAGAGAGCAGTCTCTCTATCATTCTCATTCACTTTCACCACCTTGCCTTGCCGGGTGATGTATGTGTAATTTTCACCTACACGCATTCCTTTCCACACTGTATCACTTTCTAAATTTTTGTAATCTTCCACATCCATTACTTTGAAGGATTTAAGTGACCCTTCCTTTTCTTTCTGCTTAACCAAAACAGCATCATACCCCACTTCTAACTCATTGTAGAGACCAAACATATCAATGAGACAGCGTCTGAAATGTTCAAGTAACACTTCGAGTAATCCAGGCAGATGTGACAAGGTAAAGTAAGTTACTGTTGAATCATCAAACAAGAGAATTGACAATGTATCCAAAGCCCAGGTACTTTCAGCAAGCATGCCAGATTTCAAGGCCATCATAAGCTTCCAGGGTTCAGTCTGACCTGCAACAACAAAGTTTCACTTATTAGAATAAAGGAAAAATGAACAGTAAATCATAACTGAATGAGAAAATAATACAGGTACTAAAGTCTGAACAAGTATATACTGAATTCTTTCTTTCAGTGAGTGTGTGTGTGTGTGTGTGTGTATGTATACGCACACACAAGATGAAAAAGTTGATCTAAAAATATACAATTTCTTTTTCATTGTAAATCCCAAACATTTTAAATGAAATTTTGTGAAGTAGTGATTAAGATTAAATTATACAAAGTCACCAATAACCTCATTCAATTTCTCAAACTGACATATACAATCATTATAGTCTTAGTGGATAAAACTGGCTTTTATTCATAGTAAAATTTGTTAAGAGTATTAAAATGCAATTAATGTTTTTTGAAGTTAAGAAATTTATTGTTCATTTCATTTGCAGAATTAAGATTGATTATAATAGAAAGTAGATTATGTTCTGCTAAAAGAGTTTTTCAGCAAGATAATGACCTTGTTACTTTGCTTTCAAAGGTTAAAGAAACTAAAAGTTTTGAAACATACATTCAAAGTAAACCAATTAGCAATTTGAGTTTTATGCCTTTCTTTTACAAAACATGTAAAATCTATCTAACAGATTTTCATATATTCTTAGATAATGAATATAGCTTTTTTTTTGAACATGTACAAAGAAAAGATACAATTAAAGCTAAAATCGATACAAGTTTCACAAATATTAGTATCCATAATTTTGAAGACAAAATTTGATTATATCCTATTAAACTACTTTGTTTATATTTAAATCTTTTGTTACTTAAAAAAAATTACCTGCTGAAATAAAAAAAATAAAAATAAAAAGTTTAAGATATGTAATAAATTCACTCACACACAAAAAAAGGACCAATGTCATTTTACACCAATATTTGCAAAGTTCTTGCTATAAGTTGAGTAATTAAAAAAAAAAAAAAAAAAAAAAAAAGAGAGAGAGAGAAAAGAAAAATCCATAAAATTACCTATTAAAAATAAAAAGCAAATTATTCACAGCCAGGCAGGTGAAGTAGCATGAATCAAACTATTGTGTTACAATTAAATTTTGTTTCTGAACTGATAGAATATACAATAAATCATCAGTTTCTTTTTCAAATATTCTGTAGGCTACATACAAGAGGGTACTGAAAAGTTCCCTACCAAACAAGAAAAGATTCCAAAGCAAATTCTGATTTTTTTTGGAAATGTGTCAAGGCCAAAAACGTTTGCCCACCCCCAACCTCCAAAAATAGATTCATGTGTTTGCGTGTGTGATAATTGAGAGGGGGGAAAATGTGGCATGAAATATTAAAACAAGATTAAACCTATATAAATTCAAGAGTTCTGGTCCATCTACTTCCACAATAAAAATATTTTATTCAAGAGTATTTATAAATTATAACTTAATATAGAAAATTATTTAAAAGGATGACAATAATGGGGGGTGGGGAAAGAAAAAGTCAATATTTGATTAAAATTACTTATTTTTAGTTACTTTTGTTGTTTTAATATTAATGAATAAGATAATAAAATCTAAAAGCAAGACAAAAATTGATAGCATTTAACTTTTCATACAAATAAGTACAAAAATCTCTCATTTTAACTTTTATAGGCTCTTTGTAAGCTGACTTCAAGGTAACATTTAAAAAAAAAAAGAAAAAAAAAAAAAAAAGAAAAAAAAAGTCAAATTCTATACCCTTTGCCACTTTAAATGCAGAAATAGTAACTTCTGTAAGAAAATACAGTATGACCCTGATATAAGAGAGATTTTCTCTGGTCCCAAATTAGAGCCTGCGGTAATGTATATAAAATAGACCAAACCCGGATATAAGAGCATGTATATCCGGTCCTTACAACTCTCTTATATCCGGGTTACATCGTAATTTGAAAAATAGAAGTAAGGATTTTAAAGTACATCTTATAAAGGCAGTGTTAAACTTTAAGATATTAAACACAAATATAAAAATTTTTTATAGGTTTGTAACTTACATAAAAAAAAGGAAAAAAGTGACAGCACAAAGCTCTGGGATATATATATATATATTTATTGAGAGAGAGCAAATGAATTTTAACAATAAATCATGTTAGAAAATGTATAAATTAAGTTTATTCAATATAATGCTTTTTAAATAGGAAAATTCCCACAAATTATAAGTATAAAGATACCATCAAGTTTGGTTTGACAAAGCTGGTATATGCACTGAGCCACAAGTTTATTACTAAGTTTTAATCCTGATCATTGAATAAAAATAGCTAGTGTAGGCCATAAAATGCTATTTTTATACCATGATGCTTTTGCTTTCATACAAGAAAAGATTTGATAATCTGTGTATGAGAGAGAAGAGTAAAGAACTTGAAAAGTTAACTTCAGTAGGAAGATAAAGAATGTATGTATGCAAATGGTTTTAAAAATCAAAACATTTTTAATTGACATATTAATTTTTATATAATAACTGTATACTCTCACATAAGTAATAAAATATTTAGATTAATGTAAATTAATTGTACGTACTTTTTCGTGTGATTTAAAAAATAGAAAATCATTTATAATTTAAATTAGCAGCAATAATTACACAAAAATACTTAAAGTAGAGTTGAAAAAACAGTTAAAATATTGGGTAGGTAGGTGGGTGGGTAGTTAATTAGTGTCTTAGCCATTTATTAATGTTAGCTAAGTATAAAAAAATTAGAATAAGAAAAGAGAAAGAAAAAGAAATAGAAAAGAAGTTGACAGGCATATTTGATGTAATTTTTAATTTAAATTGCCAGAATGAAAACTGTGTGCAAGCACCAACAGCACTCACAAGTAGCAAGCAGCAGCAGCAGTAGAGCACCGGGTATTGCCATTAAATAAAATATATTTACCTATGTCTTGTTTAGCTAGCCGCTTTCTCTTGGCCAGCAAGGGCTGAACAGCTTCTACGCTATCTGGTGGGAATGATATTTCCTTCTTGGGTGGGAGTTGAGCATTTGGTACCATACCCCCAGGCTTCTGTACAAAAAGACGAAAAGCAACCCATCATAGCTAAAGGAAGATTAAGAGCTGAACAAGCTTAAGTAATACAAACGATGATTTGAAGATAACAGATGATGATGGAGTTGGCACATTTTCTTCCCTTTACTAAATGAAAGTTTCACTGAACAAAAGTTTAATGAAAAAATTAGCTCTTAAACTAATTACCTAATTCAAAATAGTTAAGCATCAAAATTTTCACTTGATATTTTTCATGATTACTGAATAAGTAAGGAAGTATAGTAGATAATAAAAAATTTTTTAAAATCATCCCTCTCCGATTCATTTTAAGATTATTAATATTCAAATGTAAGCTGTCATTAGTTTTAAAAACGATTATGAAAATTGACAATTAAAATAAAAAAGGAAAAACATTATGAATAAAAAAAAAATTAATAAAACAGGTAAAAGAAACAGAAAATGGGGAGGGTTTAAATAAAGTGTGGGAAAGAAAAGGGATTTATCTATATGTATATAAGAAAAAAAATATTGAAAAGTCTCAGTCAGAACCTATTTTCTCCTCCCAGTAAAGGGATAGGTGGCGCAGTGGGCTTTTCCTTAATACCTATCTCACTTATTCAGCTACTCTAAACTTGCACACTAACTTCACTGAGAACTTATCAAATGAAATCCTAGAAATCTATAATTTAGCAAAGAAATTTAGTATAGTACATGTCAGCTTTTATATAAGGGAACCACCCACCAACCTAATATCTTGTAGATAGAAATAAAATGTAGGGTGTATGACTGCGCATACAAAATTTAAGTGCTGCATTTTTTTAAAACACGGAATCAGAGAGCTAAGTATAGTGTGTGTGTGTGTGTATATATAAAAGCATACCGTTAAAACAAATGTAAATGAAATGAAAAGGAAAGAAAGCAAAGGAAAAAAGAGGAGAACTTGTTAAATGAACTGGCATTGAGTGGCCGGTGGTTATCAATATTCAATTTGCCAACAAATTACCTGCTACAACTACCCATTGATAAAGGTGTGTGTGTGTGTGTGTGTTTATAAAAATAATATAAAATGTACTAAGAAAATTTAAGAGTGTGTGTGGGGTAGCACCATGGGTGAGGAGATATAAATATATAAAGGCTCAAATCTGCATGTTTGAGATCAGTCTAGCTTACTTAAGTTTGCAAAGTGAAGACTGATAATAGGAAAATAAAATATGCTACAAAGCATCGACTTCATTAAAAAAAAAAAAAAAAAAAAAAAAAAAACTCACAGAGCATAGCATTTACTGTTCTAGAGTTCACACTGAGCAAAAGTTGAGAAAATTCTCAGGAGTTGAGGACTGGGAGGAGAGTGGAGAGAAAGAGAAAAATTAGTAAAAATCAAAGGATGGATGGATGTGAGGATATTATAGAGAGAAAAAAAAAAAAAATTAATTACCACTATAAAAGTTTCCTTCATTCATCTTAAATCAGATTAGATTGCATTAAATTAAAATTACTTTGCAAACATGAAATTTGATTAAACAATGAATGTTGCAAATAGGTACCAAAATTAAATTTGACAAGAGTGATGACATTTTAAAGAGAATAAAAAAAAGAAAAAAAAAAGTCAATTGAAAACAAAAGTGAGTATAAAAATTAAATTAAAAACAAAAAATTTACATTTAAATGTTTTTATAATTATAAGAACTGTTTCAAGAAATTGCACTCTTTATTAAATAGTAAAAGATTAAAAAGAAGAAATTCATCATTAGATTACAATTTTTAGGCAAAAAATTTCTATTGTGTTATCAAAGATAAAAAAATTAATTACAGAAATATCAACAAAACCTGATTTAAAAAATTAACTGAAATCCTAATCCAGAAAAACTTAGATCTTAAACATCTGAAAAGCCTGAAAGAACCAGTAAACTTAGCAATGTGGAAAAGAAAGAAGTATTCAACTTTAAATAGGCCAGAGAACTAAACTGATTTGGTGTTAGTAAGGGCATACAGCTTTAAAACTCGCTTCAATATTTCATGATGCTCCAATTACGGAGACATCAATAAAACCCCGTCCAACCCATGCTAGCATGGAAACGGACATTAAATGATGATGAGAGATACTCAGACCTAATTTCATAAGTCTCTCACACACAAAGAAAAGAATAATGCAATAGTAAACAATTTATTAAATTATCTCCTCTAAAAACCATATTGGAAGGAACTTGATTGTAAACAAGGTTTCCAACCAAATAGTTTAAAGAAAGGATGGGAGCTTGGGAGTGGGGGAGGGAAATGTGTTCTAATCTTCAACCGGAGAGGACTGATGTGTTTTCAGACTATAAACTATACAATAGTAAATATGTTAGCATATATATATATATATA
>JBBBDQ010029616.1:0-165000 GCA_037127315.1 Ascarosepion bandense
TCTATATATATATATATATATATATATATATATATATATATATGGTAGGTATTTATCAGTCTCAGGAAACTATGGAGTCTACTAGTGTGGTTAGTTAATCCCTTATGCTGATACTGGCTAAGGCACATTTGTGTTGCTTGAATACACATATAGCAGCAAACCTTTTGTTCTGAGTGAATTTAATTTAGTTTCTGGGAGAGAGCATATAATCTGGTATGAACAAAGCTAGTATGCACAAAACCCCAGTCATGATGACTTGTGACTCAGAATCAGAACTTCCAAACATTTCTGTATACTCAATTAAACTTATAATGCTTGGTGCAACCTGTGGTCTAGTTTTCAGGCACTTAATGGATCATCTAGGCAGAAATTATCAAGAAATCTTCTACCTGATAAATTAACTATGGTGAGGTTTGAACCTAGGTCTCATAGATGGAATGTTAACACTTTAACCACATAGCCATGTGCTCATATGGCTAAAACAAGTGGTTAGAACATAGGTTATTTTTATACAATATACTAGAAATATGTACATTCTGAACAGACAGTATCAGCATGAGAAAAATGTCTGTGACCACAGACAATGAAATAATAGAAAAACTAGTGACTGACAAGGATGGTAACCAACCAACAAATAGGAACACTGCATCACATGACATAATGATTGATTGATGATGCTACACAGCACATCCCTCATTGTATTGTACAGCATAGATTGTATTTCATTGGTTTTTGTCATCACTAACCAACAAGGATAGTATTGTTAACACCATTGTGCTTAACCTGAGCCAAAAAAACCAAAAAAAACCAAAAAACATTGGCATTGGAACAAGGAAAAGTGGTGAGTCATGATTCTAGTAAAGATTAATTTGTAGAGGAGACTGAATGAAGCTATAGATCTAGCTTGTTTACAAGCACAATGTCTGTAAAATGTTGTTAGGTAGATGTTTTTGTGTTTGAAAAGACCACTAGTAAAATGTGATCTATCTTGACAGGTGTGACATACACAAATTTTGTCGTAGTTCTCAGTGGCGAGAGGTTTTTGCAGCAAGATTACCCAACACCCATCATGCATGGGTGACACGAAACTGATTCCAGGAACACTCAGCTGCATTGAAGGTAGACTAGTGATCCCTACACTTACTAGATTGATATTGCAGACCTAACTAAATTCCCTGCAGTCACCCAAATAAATACAATTCAGTTATGAACATGCCTATGACATGCTTGTGACATGACTGGTGCTCATACAATGACTCCAGCAGTACTTTATATCATATAATGTAGCTGCCATTTTTCAGATAAAAAGAGTAGCAACATATTATTAGGTAAATCTCTAATTTTAAGGCCCTTTAGCTCATATATATGTGCATGCATGCAATTGTATGTGTGTGTGTGTGTGTGTGTGTGCATATACATGGGAGAATATGTTATATACATTTCTATATATCAATGCTAAGTAATTGAATGACAAAGTGAAAATAATTCTGCGTAAATTCATTTTGTCTTCTAAAAAAATTGATTGAGTCTGAAGTTCTTTTTGGGAGAATGAAATGTGTGACATAGTATTTTTTTTTTAATTACCTAATACCCACAAGCATGTATTTTTACTAAATAATTTTAAAATATAAAAGCTAACTTATGAAAACATACTGGTAAGAATAGAAGAAGGTAATATTTGATTTTGATGTTTTGAAAATTATATGAATGAATATCAAAATCATTTACTATTTCTTGTTAGTTAACTATTGATTCTCTCTTCCAATGTGTTTTACTGAAACTCCTCTCATGTATTATTTATAGTTCCATACATAAACTGTCATATTTGTCAAGATTTTAAAATAAAAATCATCCTAAAAAACAAAGAAGACATTTTATATAATTTCCAATTAAATCATTTATTTTCTTTTTCCCATGACAACATTTTACTTGCTGTCATTCACTATTATTAAAATGGTCATTTATTGTGAGTGAGAATTTTGTATTTATATGTGTTTAATATGACATTTCTTATCAGTGATACTACTGATTCTGTAATAAAAAATGTCATGTTTCTCATCTTTAATACAATTCTCTTTAATTTTCATTTGTCGCTCTTAGTTTATTTTTACAGCTTTCATTCCTATTTGTATGTTTGAGTCTGTGTTACCTCTGGGAAAATCCTTAAAGTAAAAACTGGTATTACAAATGAGTAAATACCAGCATTAAACTATAGAAATTTGTTCTGACATTGGGAATGTAAAAACAAATCAAGAACAGCAATAGCAAATATAAAAAAACAATTTTGGAGTCCTAACATTTAGTCATTTTTAAGAAAAGACATAAATATATGAGAAGCATGCTATTGGTTGTCCATTAAAATGTTTAATGACTTGGTTAATGACAGTATTATTTGTTTTCTTGAATCTAATAGCATCATATTTAAAAAGGAATGTTACAGTAAAGATTAAATATGCAAACATATGTTGTATGATTTTGTTTACAATAGTTGAAAAAATCAAATTAAAATGTATACATATTTAGAGCCTTCGATGTGTGAATGGGCATATCTATCTATCTATCTATCTATCTATAATCAGAAAATGAGTTATTTCTGCAACCTAGGTTTCAACCTTTTGACATCTTCTAGCAATTTACAACAACATTGTTACTGTAAATCGCCTGAAGATACCAAAAGAGTGAACCCTAGGTTACAGAAATAAGACATTTCCAAATGAAAAATATTCAAAAGTTTTACAATATAAATGTATTGAACACTTGTTAATGCAACTGTGTACTGGTCTAATTTAATTATGACCAAAATCTATCTATATATATATATATATATATATATATATATATATATATATTAGGCAGCATATCGTCATTCAAGCATATTTTGTCGAATAATCTGTACATGTTATATCTATTTATTTATTTTGATCCTTGAATTCTCTGATCTACTTCTTAATGTTGATATTAGATTCATTTCGGTAGGTACCATAATTTTTTCCTTTTCTTTTCTTTTAATTCACAAAAGAGAATTTGAGAGAATTAAAATAAAATAAACATTGATATAACATTTGAGAACTGGAAACTAAAGGTATAAAACTGAATTTAGATCTTTATCAGGGAATTAAAACTTAGTTTAATTCAATAGGAATACTTACCTTTATACTACAATAGAATTGGTAACAGGATTTGTTAAGACAATAGGAGCATTTTATCTGTGTTCAACAGGTTAAAGATAATCAAAGAAATCACGACGAGCCTTTATTACTGCAGAACAAATCCTTGGCATTTTTTCTAATAACTTATAAAAATAAGTTAGTGAAAGTGATTTCCGAGCATCCTGCAAGCATTTAAACAACATTTATTAATTTTTAGGAAGTTCATTTTGAACTGTAATATCAATTTTATCCCTTCTTTAATAGTGGTTTCTTAACTGCTACACAGCCTTTAAGCCCAGTAGAATGAAGTCATCTCTTAACAGTAGTAACAGATACTGGATGTTGCCAAGTAGAATTCATTTCAATTGTTAATTTTGGAGCAGTTTTTCTTCTATTCCTCTTGTTAGATATGATCAAGTGCCTATCCTCTACAATAGATGTTACTCTGGGCCTACCAGATCTTTTTCTGTCAATATTTAACTCAGTTTCATAAAGTTGTTTAAGGCAATAATGCACGCCATTTTTTGATAGGCTTCATTTTTTAGTGATAACACATTCAGAATATCCTTCTTTCAAAAGAATTTCAACCTGAGCTCTTTTTTCAATGCTAATCTGTTTCTTCCTTTCCATTTATACCGTAGTAATATGGTTTACAAAAATAAATTCTACCGTAATTATAATATCTGAATAAATCTGAATTTTCAGCAAAAACTTGATCACAATAAGAGGAGTCAAGTAGCAAACTGAGTAAATGTTTCCTTTAAAGTTGAAAAGAATATTTTTTTTACTTGACATCTGCATAAGAATAACAAAAAATACAAACTCAGCGAATTTTATTCTGCTAAAAATGAAATTTTATAAACTTTGTGAAAAAAAATTTGCCTGGTCCCAAAGTTATGGTTGGTAGTATATATATATATATATATATATATATATATAAGCATGCGGTGTAGATATAGAAAAATCCAAAGGAGTATCCTGTACATAAAGTGGTAGGATAACTCTCTAAGAGAGCTCTAAATATATATGTATATAAATACATATAGAGAAAATATAAGAAAAAATTAAGGTAGACACGTTATTTCATGGTAAATTGGAGGTATAGGCCTGTTTCAGGCGAACCATCATCAGCTTCCGTTTTTATTGTACAGAAGATTTTACACAAATTAAATTCACAAACCAAGACCCCCCCCCCCCCAGAAATAGCATAAAAATAAAGATCGCTCCCTTAAAAGAGAAAATTTAGGAAAAACCCATCATTACATCAGTTTGGTGAATACACACACACACACACACACACACACATATATATATATATATATAGACATGTTGAAATTTACATTTTTGTAAATGTATAATGTATACATAAACAGTTAAGTGTCATATGTGATACACACTTGGGAGATCATGCCTCGAAAAAGATGACTGATTGGGCAGAAATTTCCTCACAATAGCTTTCTGTGGTAGACTGGTTGGCAAACAAGGCTATAGAACCCAATCTGTCCTATGATTAAACCCATAGCTAGCGGGAAGAGACAGATTAATACCTTTCCAAAGGGTATTTGTGCGTAAGTGAATGCAATAATATCAACTGGAATTTGAACATGGCTCTTCAATTTCTTGTTCTGAACTGATATCTACTGTGCTTCAATGTACATAAACATATACATGTTTCCAATGTGCAATATCCATTTATAAATGATATCTTCACCATGCATACTAATACAAAAATCAAGAAAAAAGAAACTTACCTACTCTTCAGAGATTAACTTTTCAACAACATCTTTTCCTTGATTTATGAATGTCATTTCCTTTTTATCATATTAACTAAAAACTGATTTTAGATATAAAATATTTTACTAATGCTTTTTTTTGGTTAGAATTTCATAATAATGTCTTTAAATAAAATATTTAACAAATTATTTGGACTAAATCTTTATCTTTCAGACAAATTTAAAATATGATCTTTTCTTCTTATTATTATACATTGTTTAAACATTTCGAAATTTAAGTAAAATTTATGAGCATAAAAGTGATTTTTTTTGTTAAACACTATACTAAATGCATTAGATGTTCTTTGTAATGGGTCTGACCATAATTTCGACAAAATAGGTATTTTTGATTAGTAAACAAAATAATTTATTTTCATTTAGAGAAAAAAGAAATCTTGGAATTAAATTTTGTATCTATAACTGCCAATCAAGAAGCAAATAAACATTATGTTTAGAGCAGTTACCTCGAAACAAAATATTATTTCAATGATTGAATAAATTTGTCACTAACTTGTTGAGTTCAGACATAGCTTGTTATTTGCTGTGTACATTTTTCTAAAAGTTGTCTGACTACAACACTGGTTGAGACAAACATATATAATTCAGACTATTGAGAAAAAAATAACTAAAAGAAAACAAAAAACAGATGAGGTTATTTGCTTAGCAACACAAAAATGTCTCATTATTTTCTTACCTTTATTTTATAACAATGAAGAGGTCTTTACCACAAATGAAAAAGTCCCTACTGATCTTAATAAATTCAACAAAACTATCTTTTATAAAAAACGTTTTTGTCATTATGAAGCATATCTTGGGCAGTATTGTTAGCTGGTAGCATCTTTATTCTTATGAGATTAAATTCCTTTAACTGATTACTCTTTAGGATACTTCCAATTACTTTATTACAGTATTTATTAGTTCATTTAGGTCATTTATTAGTACAAGGGAAGAAATGTATATGTATAAAGGGAGATAAATTGCAAAATACAAAAAATTCTTGTTCACAAATGGCAATATTTTTTTTAAATTTGTGAACAAATTTCCATTGAGAAGTTCTGAAACTGATGATAAAATGTAAAGTTGATAATGAAGATATCAGATTAAACATCAAATGAAAAAAATTAGCTCTTGATGTTATGAACAAATATATAAGCAAACAAATAAATAGACATTCAAAGAAAACAAAATAAAATGTATTTCCAATATTTTTCATCCAGAATGATTTCAAAGCAAGTAACTCAAATTTAAAACTAAAAATGGAAGAAGAAAATATTGCATTAGAAAAACTTTCTAGTTGAAGTTTATTTTCTTTATTTTTGTCTTCTTTAATATTTGATATTATGACCACGACAAGCACTGATTATTAAATGTTACTTTATGTAAAGTTCAGATGAACTAAATGCTACTGAATAACTGAGATTGCAATAAATCAAACTGATGTCTAATAATAGGTAATAATCATATTTTTAGTGAAGTTTATATTATAAAGATATTTTGTATAATTTGGGCAGAACTACTTTACTTTAAAAAAATAATGTGCATTCATAGACAATAAAATATATAACTGCATCTGACTTTACTTATTTCTATTAATATGTGCACATGCATATAAAATTTAATTGTACAATCATTCAAATATATTTATTGTGAGATAGATATGTATTTATGCATACTTATTTCATGAGTCTGTATAAATGAACATATAATAAAATAATTATGTAAATTATTTTTGCATTAATAACTTTGATTTTTCATTTACATATACACATATGCAAAGACATATCAGTAAATGAACAAATCTACTAATTATTTATATATGAATATTGCATATTAGATTAGGAACAGCGTTGTTGTCCAGTGGATATCGGCTCGGAACGAGAAATCGGGGAGCCGAGTTCGAATTCCAGTTGAATTCATTGTATTCACTTACGCGCAAATACCCTTGGGAAAGGTATTAATCCATCTCTTCCCTCCAGTTATGGGTTAAATAACAGGACAGATTGGGTTCTATAGCCTTGGCTGGCAACCAGTCTACCGCAGAAAGCAATGGCAACCTACTGCAGGATAATCTTCTGCCCAGTCAGTCATGTCTCTTTCGAGACATGATCACCCAAGTGTGTTTCACGTATGGCACTTAACTGACTGATATGTCTATATATAAATTATATGGCAACAAAAGTAAATTAGAATACATCTATGTACAGGGTGCAATGGGTAAATTGTTCGCATTATATATTTTTAATTTTGTGCACACATATTGTTTGTTTTTTATTTTGTTGACTGCACAGTATAGCAGGGTCAGTTGGGCACCGTCAGTGAGAAAAAGAGCACCATGATGCAATTCACTTTGCCAGAAATTTGGAAACTGCATACTGTACTGCATAGTGTTCATGCTGAGGCTCTAATACAAACATGTTGGTGTGTTTGGATGACAATCTGAGGACAATGCAGAGGGCTTGAAAAGCATTGGATGAGTCTAATGGTGATTACAAAGGTGTTTGGAGTGATTGCTAGTGATGGTGACATTATGCCTTCATTTATATTTTCACAGAGCTTTAGACTCAACATGGACGCCTACATCAAGTGCCTTGAGAAGGTACTGCTTTCAAGAAGATGGTTGCTGGATGACCCTATGTCTGGCAACAGGACTCTGCACCATGCTACACAAGCAGGAGAACAAAATATGTGATAACTTAATGGATAACCTGCTGATTTTCATTTCATGCATTGGTATAGAAAATAAAGAGATTTAAGTTACTTTGAATTCAGCATGGTTGTTGGTGCCAGACCTGGTTTGGCCTGAGTTTTTAAAAAATACCTCATCTACTTGAATTTCACATGTAATTATCTCTAAATTTTGCAGAGAATGGTGAGAAAAATAAAAATAAAATCAGTGAATAATGATTCTGTGGTTGGGAATCCATTTTAGATGAAAAGAGGTTAGAGGAGAATGGTCACACTGATTCAAGCTGATAGAAAGGCAACAGCAGCTCAAATAATTAATTTTTACAATGGAAGTAAAAGAATGTAAAAAGAAGACCAAATTTGAATTTTGAATCTAGAAGCAGGTGGGCTATCATTACTTAGGTTATAACTCATTAAGAATCACAAAAATTAAACAACAGAAGATTGAAAAAAATTGCCTGGTCTGATGAGTCTGAATATCTTCTGTGACATTTAAGTGGTAGGGCCAAAATTTGTTGTAACCAACATGGAACTTATGAATTCATCCTGCCTTGTATCAATAGTTTGGATTAGCACTGGTGGTATAAGGCATACACTGGCAACCTTCATACTAATGAAAGATTGTTTAAAGACCATAGACTACCTAGGCATTGTGGTGATTGATTTGTTTTTCAGCTTATCAACCTTTTGAGGGTTATCCAATACACAAGCCAGGCATAAACTTATCCTGTTTATAAAGTAACAAGAAATAATGTTGGATTATAAATAAAATCCATTAGTTTTTTCCTTAATAAGACTCACAAATGCACAAGCTGGTAGACATAAATTTACCCTGTTTAAGAAAGTGTGAAGTCTACTCAAACACATGTCTCCTCTAAAATATAATGTTTAAAGTAATAAGGAATAATGTTGGATTATAAATAAAATCCATTAATTCTATAGAAATTACTTTATTTTCATATTTGAAACAAAGTTATCCATAGGCATCAGAGTATCCCAACAAGAAATGTACATTTCTCAAATAAGGTAGTTGAAACTCAACTGACTGTGAACTATTTCTGTGGCTGAGTAGTCTAAAGCAGAGGTTTTCAAACTGTGGTCCACGAACCACAGGAGGTCCGCAAGGATAAGATAGAGGGTCTGTGGATTAACTCATCACGTGAAACGCAAAGTATAAATTTTCAATGTCTGGATATTTATTTTTACTTATCAAATGAAAATTTAAATTTATCAATTTAAAGTAAGCTTAAAACCAGTTTTTACTATGTTAATGCAAAACTATAAGCTATTTTTAGTAAAGATTTATGTATAAATTTCATAAGCGTTTATAGTGAAATATAAAGGGGTCTGTAAGTCAAAAAGTTTGAAAACCCCTGGTCTAAAGCACCCTGGAAAGCAGTAGTTTCTCCTATAAGCAGGACCTAAGTACAGACACTACCAGAAGAGACCATATTTTTTATTAGAATTATTGAATGTGTAAGCTGATACTGTTTAAAAGAACAGGGTGTTTACTAAAACATATAAAGTGACTAAATATAATGTTTAAAAGTATTATATATATATATATATATATATTTTCTAAACATATACTGTTAGATATAAGAGACAATGAATGTCTATTATGTTTAATCATGAGCCATTCTAAACATCATATTTTTGCTTTAATTTCAGGTGAAAATAACGACAAAAGTTCTCCAACATTTGGATAATTTTTTATTAAGTTGGTTCTAAGCTTTTGGCTCACATGAGCTATCTTCAGAGAGGTTACAAGGATGTTAACACAAAAACATCCACCATCAGTGATGATTTTATCTTGTGTTGACATAAAACTCCATTAAGTAATGGCAACAGTTACCAAAAATAGCAAATGACGTCACAACACGTGAGAGATCGAAATGATAACAGAACCATATATTTAAATTTAATGTAATGTGTTATGACCAGATTTAAAGGTGTTTTTATTAAGTGTGGGTTGTTTGGATTTAATGTAGATGTCCTCCAATATCTGAAGGTGCTTTTTATTGTGTGTATGATTAAGGATTGTTGACTAAAATCTGTCTGATATTACCTACATGGTTATGTTTTTCTAAAAAATGTTGTTTAATTGTACTCTGATCAGAAAGGTGACAGGTAAGTCTCTCTCTCTCTCTCTCTCTCTCTCTCTAAATATATATATATATATATATATATATATATAAATGGTATTGTGTGTGTGTGTGTGTGTGTGTGTGTGTGTGTGTGAAATTAAAAACCACTTTGTTTCTTTAGGAATTTTATCAAGGTAATTGTAGAAATTATATTTAGTAGTCAATAGTTTTATACAAAGGTAATGTGGAGTAAAATGAAATTAAGAGTTTAAATTTTAAATTAGAGAACACTTAAAATTTAAAAAAACCTTATTGTATAAATTAAAAATAAACTATGGAGGGTGCAAAGTGACATAAGGTTTTTGGTATATTAAACAAAAGTAAATTGATATTGCTGTTATTGATTTCTTTTATGTAATTATTATTTATTTTTATGTATTTTTATTTTATTTTTTATATATTTAAATTAGTTATTTATTTTTGTAAAGGTCTTGAATTAACTGCTACCATTTAATTAAAAAAATATGGTCATACATATATATGTGTTTTTAAACACTGGGAGTTTGAGAAAGGAGAATTTCTTTTAATATTTGAAAAATTCAAGGCATGAGTTTATGTTCTGGCAAGAAACAGTTCAAGTGTAGGGATCTGGTTAATGTTTCTTTTGTTCAGCCTTGTGTCTTTCTTAACCGAACTCTCTACAGCTTACATGATTTATGTTGAGTTATAATCATCAAAAGGGTTTTCATCAGAAGGTTGGTTGTTGGCAGTTAGAATGTGTGTATTAGTGATGAAGAGTGGAATAATAAAATATACACTTTACATTTAAAATAGAAATAAGAAGGAATAACAAGAGTTGTAGAAATTAATGTTCAATTATAGGCCTTAGTAAGAAGTTATTAGTAGAGTTCGTATTCAATGATGAGGTTGTAGAATTAAGAGTTTGTACAAAATGTTTGTAGCAGTAATTGTTGAGATAGAGAGAGAGAGAAAACAATGTCCGGGTCACTTAAAGTAGAGAGTTACATTTTTGATGTGTGTCAGCAACCTATCTTCTCTGACTGACCATGACTGGTTAGTGAAATATTGAATAGTGTGGAAAACCTTTTCTCTGACGTATTTTGAATTTTGTGATTTGATGACTAATCAGGATCCAGAGTTTTACTGCAGGTCTGTAAAAGTGATTTGATATTTATTTATTTTTGGTTTACCACTGGAACTTCAGCGTGGAGCCAGATGCACAAAGACCAGTTTTGGTCATTTGCTTTCTAAATCTCTGAGGGCAAACATCCAGTCCCTTGCTTTTCTCTGTATCATCACACAGTCATTGCACTTTCAACAACTTTTCAACTAAGTATTTTCTCTCTTAATAAGTACAGCGTTTTTGAGATCAAAATTGTGGTTAATTGTGGTTCTTGTCATTTCTTTTGTTAATATTGACATTAAAGATACATTTTATTTATATCTGAATTTTTTTACACACACACACACACACATGCACACACATATATTATAAGGAAGTGAAAGAACAGATAGATTAAAAAACCTACTGTTCATTGCATTTATTTTATAAAAGTGCTCAATACAGATTAGAACTTAACATTGTATTATATCACTATACAAAAAAATTTCATGTTTCAAAACATTATTGATCTTCCTTAGGTGATACAGAAATTTTATTTTATAACTACATCAGTACATTCATAGTCATACATATCTATAAATATTTATTTGTATCATGTCTTCTAATATATATTTATATTTATGTGTGCTTGAGTGCACATATGTATGTGAGAGAAAGAGAAAGTGAGACATATTTAAACAGACATGTATGTAACTATGTTTTCTAGATATTTAAATAAGCATATTTGAACTGTTGTCAAATATTTATTACTAAATCATATTCTTCTTCCATTTCAAGAAATATTATTTTTCAGCCTTTTAAACTGAGTATAACTTGATTAGATTTTACAGAAATTTCCTTTTCCAAATTTATCTATTCTAAAAAAATTTACATTTTAGTTAAAAGTACAGCTTTTGATAAGCATTTTTGATATTTCCTCAGATTACAAATTTGTCTTATTTGGAAATTCATGTCTATGACACATTCATGCCTGCCAAAAAAAAAAAAACACACAAAAATTGTACTATTTAGTGGTGACCAATAAAATGCTTCAAGATGGCTGCTCTGTATAACCTGAAAAAATAGCTTCAGGTGTGTCACTTTTGTGCTTTTTTCTTGGTGGACACTGTTGCTGTTTATTAGTGTTGTATTTTTGTGCTTCTTCATTCAATGAAAATTTTGCAATAAAAAGTTAATAAACTTTGCTACAAGCTATTTTAGCAGACGAGAAAAAGATGTCTTCTAATTTAAAATTAATTCCAAAGATGATTCAACAGCTTTGATACAAACCAGCTTGTAGTGAAATGGATGAAAAAAGTTGAACTGGTATAATGCATTACAAAGAAAATTGAGGAAGTCTTTATACTTCATTTATCTTGTGAAACATTTGCTATATACCAACAGACAAAGAAAAGAGATATTGTAGTGACAAAGGGAGCCTTATACATAGCCTCTGCAGTTGATTTGTTTGTAGCCTTTAAACAATTTATAGTGAAGTGGTTATGCTCATGGATGCGTTTTGGCAGAATTACACAGTTTGTCAGTGTTGTGTTGCAGAGCATTTCATATCCACAAAAGTTAGGGAATATTATGAATATAAGATTCATGTGCGCATTGACAAGAACTGATTACTACTTTACTTGTAGGAGAAATTTATACTTAATTATATGGTGAGAGATTTATTGCTCTAACAAGAAAAGAAATACAATGTTATTGGTACCAAACATTAAGTCACATTTCATCAGATTGTTTGAGAAATGGAATGAGGCAAAGACCTTAACATCAGTCTCCTCCTTAGGCAATAGGCAAATGTGGTGCTAACTGTAATAGAGGTTCAGATTAATAGAACACTTTGCACAGCTTTGATGGATTCTGCATGATCCTCATTGATTATAAGTCAGCTATAAAGAAGGGAGGATGTGGATATGATGACTGTTAATGGAAAATCTCATAAGTACCATGGGGTCAAATTACAGCATTAACCTTTGCATGTGCAATGGAGATTCAGTTAAGGTTGAAATTTTTATAATAGCTGGAAAATCATTTGGCCTCCTTTTTGGATTTAAGGCATTGGGTGGCATCCAGATCCATCAATCAGGTACAGCATATGTTACAAAGCGAAGTACTTGTGTGTATGGCTATTCAGATTATTGAATCAATTTCAACATAAATTTTGATGAAAAGAGAAAAATATGTATTACAGTGTGGAAATGTTCAGATAATGTAGTGCCTGAATAACTATACAATAATGTCTTGAAAAGTGAAAAAGTGAAAAAATAGTGTATTTTGCCAGATGAGTATCATGAGTGACCTTTCAGTTAGTGTTTAAAAAATGCAGAACATGTCAATCACTTGGTTTTTTAGTAAAATACTATAAAAGAAATTAAGTGACATCTGGGACATGCTTGAAATATAAGTAACATATGGTGGCAAGTATTACTTGACACTCATTGAACAGAGTTCTTCATGTTTCAAAATTTGGTTACCTTTATTTTGGTAAAATCTTTAAATGTCATACAGCAACTCAAGTTTATATTTTCTGAAAATGCCTGCTAGTTGAGCTCCTCATGGATAATGACATGTCATTCCACAATAAGTGGATGAATAAGCATTTTGATACATTTTTGAATGTATATTGGGAGTATATTTGAATGTATATTTAATTGGAGTAGATAGTACCTACTATTGCCCGGTCTCACACTCCACCCCCTTCTTCTGAACAGGAGTAGAGGTGATCGCCTTGTTTCTTGCTTAGGAAGGGGTTCTCGGTTCATCTCTTTTTCGGTCTTAGTGTCAGTTCAGCTGGGAGCTCTTTTCGGTTGGTGAGTATGGTGGCAACATCTCTTCATTCTGAGGGTACCAGGTTGGCAGTTTCCTGGTTGCTGCTTTTGACTGGTAGTTAGGAGCCCAAACTCTTGTGTAGCATCTTGAGAGGCTGCTCTGATCAACAGTTGAATAATATCGGGGTTCCTGTAGTGCCATTTCGCACATGGACGGGCATCCCTGCATGAATCTCCGATCCTTCACCTGCTGCAATTAGTGACCATCTGACCCTACTCTAGACTGCTCTCCCCAACTAAACCATTATGAAATCAAACAAATGAAACGGCAAGACTAAACCAGCTAGTCATAAAATTCCCAAGCCTATCTGCGTTTCCTTCACAAACATACGAGGTATCTGCAGTAACTTTAACAGCATAGAATCATTCCTCCAAACTAACTCACCCGATATCTTAGCTATATGTGAGACTAACCTTGACACTTCTATCCCCTCCTTTGAGTTTTTCATTCCTGGTTACCTTCCTCTCTTCAGGAAGGACTCCAATGACCATATGCATGGGCTTGGTGTTTATGTCAGCGAACACCTCCCTCTAGCCAAGGTTACATCTCTTGAATCCCTAGATCATTCTTTCATGTGCTTCTGTCTCTCACTTCTAAGCTCAGTTAGCTATCTCTTCTTCCTCTACTGCTCCCCCTCCTCCTCTGACTGTTCGGTACTTGATAGTATCTCTATCAATATTGACAAGGCCATTTCTTCTCATCCATCTGCCCATATATTTGTGTTTGGTGATTTTAACGCCCACCACACCAAGTGGCTTGAAAACTCTGTCACCGACCTTGCTGGGGTCCGCACCATGAATTTTTCAATAACCCAAACTCTTACGCAAGTGGTGGACTTCCCCATGTGTTTCTTTAATAACCCTAATGGAAGGGACTCTTTACTAGACCTCTGCTTCACTTTCATCCCAGACTCTTGCATTACCAGGCAGCTCTGCCCTCTCGGAAACTCTGACCATGCCGTAGTTTCCATCAACATCTCAATCCACTCTTACTCTACCCAAGAAACCTAGAGCAGCAGAATATCCTACTGCTACCAGAGAGCAGACTGGGATTCATTCCAAGACTTCCTCTGTGACGTCCCCTGGAACAGCGTCTTCAGTCTTCCTCTCGAAGACTGTGAGTCCGAGGTCTCCTCTTGGGTTAAGGCTGGTATCAATGCTTTCATCCCAGCCAGGAAATTCCAGCTAAAATTAAATTCGTCTCCCTGGCTCTCGCCCGCTTGCTCGGCCGCCATTGCTCACTGGAACCATTTCTTCCGGCTCTATCAAAGCTACTTGTTGAACCAAAACAGGCGCCTTTTCACCTCAGCTCATAATAAGTGTAAAAAAGTACTGAACAAAGCTAAGATGGTGTTTGCTGCCAGAATGAAGCAAAGCATAGCATCCTCTAAGTTTGGCACCAAAGATTACTGGTGACTCTGCAAAAGCATGCTCAACAAGAGTAAGACTTCAATACCCCCACTAATCAATGAATTTGAGGTTCTCACCTCCCCAGCAGACAAGGCTGAATGCTTTGCTCGTAAATTCTCCACCAATTCAACACTAGACTCGTCAGGACTGCCTACACCCGACTTCCCACCTAGAACTCAGGCTGAACTGAATAACGTCCACATTACACCCTTGCTGGTCTCTAAGATAATCTCAAAACTTGACCCTTACAAAGTGAGTGGTGGGGATGGAATCCCAATCATAGTCCTGAAGAAATGTGCCCCAGAACTTTCCTCTGTCCTCTCTAAACTCTATAACTTTTGCCTAGCTGCTTCCTGCTTTCCAGCTTGTTGGAAGTCCTTCTCTGTAGTTCCCATATTTAAGAATACTGGCAAACCCTCAGACCCCGCTAATTACTGCCCTATCAGTCTCCTTCCAATCTTCAGCAAAGTTTTCGAAGCCATTATCAACGCTGAGGTGATTCAGCATCTCACAGCCCACAAGCTTCTCTCGAACAAACAGTACGGTTTTTGCTTCACCAGGTCTACTGCTGATATGCTAACGACCATTACAGAGTACATATACAAGGCTCTTGACAAGAATGGTGAAGCCTGAACCGTTGCCTTGGATATCTCCAAAGCGTTCAACAGAGTCTGGCATGCTGGCCTTTTATGCAAACTGCGGAGCTACGGCATAACTGGACATTTGTTTGACCTCATCCAGTCATTCCTCCCTAATCGCACATTGAAGGTAGTATTAAATGGACATACCTCCCAAAACTACCATATGAATGTGGGCATCCCTCAAGGCTCTATCCTAGGTCCCACGCTCTTTCTGATCTACATTAATGATCTCCCCAATGCCATTAGATCCCAAGTAGGCATGTACGTCGATGACACCACAATTTACTCTTGCCTCGATCAAAAACCAGGTGTGGGCGACAAAGCTACCAAGCTTGAAAAGGACCTCCAATCCGTAGTGGACTGGGGTAAGAAATGACTCGTAAATTTCAATGCTTCTAAAATGAAGCTGCTATCAACTAACCACCATAGACAATCGCATCTACCTCCTATTAGCATGGTACAGGCTTGCCTCCCAGAGAGTAAAACACTTGGCCTTACACTCTCGGCAGACCTCAAATGGAATGACTATAACAAATCCAGTGCCAAATCCGCCGCTATGAAAGTCAGTTCTCTGTGCAGGGCCCGGAAGTTTTTCCTGTCTGAATCTATCCTGCACATATATAAATCTACCATTCGCCTGTGTATTGAATACTGCTGCCACATCTGGTCGGGTACCCTTGCTACTCTCCTCGGGCTTCTTGACAAAATACAATGGAGAATCTGTAACGTGATTGATACTGACTTGGCAGACCAGCTGCAACCACTCTCTCACCAGCGTGATGTGGCTTCCCAGTGCCTCTTCTATAAATACTTTCACGGCTTCTGCTTCGATAAAAGGGTGGGACCTAGTTGCTAATCTAGTATCTCATGTAAATTCGTACCTAGGTGGCACCAATGATCTAACATTGGTGCCACCTAGGTACGAATTTACATGAGATACTAGATTAGCAACTAGGTCCCACCCTTTTACAGTAAAACAGATAAGATGTAACTGTCATATGAACTACCATATGAACGTGGGCATCCCTCAAGGCTCTATCCTAGGTCCCACGCTCTTTCTGATCTACATTAATGATCTCTCCAATGCCATTAGATCCCAAGTAGGCATGTATGTCAATGATACCACAATTTACTCTTGCCTCGATCAAAAACCCGGTGTGGGCGACAAAGCGAACCTTGCTGCCGAGCTTGAAAAGGACCTCCAATCCGTAGTGGACTGGGGTAAGAAATGGCTCATAAATTTCAACCACTTTCTCACCGGCGTGACGTGGCTTCCCTGTGCCTCTTCTATAAATAATTTCATGGCTTCTGCTCCGATGAACTTAGATCATTGGTGCCGCCTAGGTATGAATTTACACGAGATACTAGATTAGCAACTAGGTCCCAACCCTTTTACAGTAAAACAGATAAGATGTAACTGTAATTTCTTCTCCAACAGCTTCTTTTCTCGCGCTTCCCACCTGTGGAATTCCCTTCCACATGTCTGCTTTCCTGACAGCTACAATCTCCTGGAGTTTATATGTAAGGTCAATAGACACCTCCTATCACACTAACTTGCATCTATTCTCCCAACACTCTCACCATCTACCCAATCCTCATTCTTGGTATCCTTACCCATCTATCACCCTCCTTCTGACATTTCCTATATCTAACCATCCTTTCTCACCACTTTCCCCTCTATGTAACCCCCTGCACCATAGTGGCAATGAAATGCCTTGCTCAGGGTGAAATGATTATAAAAAAATGCTTTGTTGGGAAATGGAATATGGAAAGGTGTAATTGAAATATCAAAGAACCGCTCTTAGGAAGCAATGTTCTCTATATGAGGCAGTATATGGGTAAAGTGTAATGCCTGAAATGATACTTCACCCTCAGCTGTGCATAGCAATGAGGTTCACAAATACAAGTTTCATTTGAAGATGTTGACACAGGATCTTTGTTAAAGCCTGAGATTATACAGTACTTGTACAAGATGGGAGATGCTATTTGAATGGAAATACCTTAAAACTAGTGCCTACCAGTCTAAATTGTAGAAGATTGGAGTGATCATCAGTTGATGATATCTCATTCTGTGTCAAGGATGTTTACCTCTTCTGATGAGTGAGGAAAAGCTCATCCTGGTAAACATAACAATATATCATGAAACTCCAGGAGTGAGTGATGTAGTTGCTGATAACCATGGTCTTTATGAACTAAAAGAAGCACTTGCTGTCAAGTATGTACACCCCCCCGTGTCAAGGCTCCCCAAAATGTGATGTGCCCCCTCATCATTGCTGTGACCAGGAGATAAGGATGGAGTGTATTGGAAAAGCACTGTCATCTGTTAAGAGAAGAAGGAATGAAAACTGCACCATCTAATGGTAACTGGTGAGGAAACTCTTCAAAATGGCCACTTTTGGTAGATAACTGGAGGGAAACATCACTTTTGAGACATCACTTTTGTGCTTCTTTGCACAGTGAGAGTTATGGCTGAACAGTTTATAAGTATTAGATTATTTTATTCACTGTGAATTTTATTAGCAATCCTTTTCTTTTTTTAACCAACTTCATTACAATGCTGCTGTTTCCTTCTACAATATCTTTCATACTGCTTGGTATATTAAACATTCTTATAAAATTATTTAAGATATTTTTTGAACAGTTATTTTACTTTTGCTATAATATTTCATCTGATATATTCTTTGTATTTTTTTTTAGAATTCACTTTTTTGCTTTTTCTTCTTTCTCCTTGTAATTGCCATTGCCACATGAAACATGCATGAGAGAACTGACAACTGCTGGTATATATTGTAAAAGGCTTTATTTCCTTTACAGTACTTGTGCGGCTGTGAAAACTACAATTAAGACAAACATGAGCACATGGAGGAAGAATGTACACAAGGATAGATAATTACAAAATTCGAAAAAATAAGAAAACAATGAAATTTACATCAATAGTTGTAACAAAACAGGGAAATTATAACAAGGTTTTAAATCAACAGGAATCATTTACGTCGCCAAAGCAGTACATCTTTACAAATTAAGGAAGGGTCTAAAAGGCAATAAAACTTTAGAAGAATTAAATTCATTAACTATAAAATTTGTCTATTTTGTCTAGGGTTTGCTGGAAGTTGAATGGAAAAAATGTTAATTACCTTGTTGGCACCTCGTGTGGTCTATGGCATTTGAGTTACTCCCTAACAGTACCAAACAAATGTGCTGCCACTGGAGATAACAAATTTACATCTGACCTCTTAGAAGGTCTCAATCCAAAAGACTGTTATGCAGAGACCAAAAATCCTATATTTTAGAAAAGGTTGCTGTAAGACAGCTTATTTGTTATATTTTTATTTACTTATTTTAACTTTACTGTTTTGTCTCATACTTCTCATTTAGACTTTATTATTGTTTTACGTTATCCTAAAATATAAGGAACTATATTTTCTGGCCACATTGTCCCAAGGGGTGACAAGGCCGCTGGTCAAGAATACAGGGCTCACTTTGGCGAGAAAACGAACCTGCTGATTGGGTTTGGTAGCAAATGGTGCCTGGCGGCAGCTACACTCCTTTTCATCCCTTTAACTATAACATGTTTATTCAACAGTATCACATGACTGGATTAAAATATCAAGTTGTTTCCAGTTTCTGGGATGAAGCATTTTATTATTTTTTAATGTTTTTTTTTCATTCCTTACCACCTTATATGCATGAGGCCTTGGCCATTTTGGCTTCAGAAACTTTCATAGAATTCTGATCTTATCATTATTCTGATACCAATTCCTTCAAAATTGCCTCAAAATATTCTGATTTTACACTGTTTACAGTCAAATGATGATTCAGTTAATGATCTTGCATGTTTTATGCAAATAGCAACAACAAGAAGATGGGTGATATTGACATCTCTTCTTTAGCTGACCTCCTTGGAAGAAGTGTAATTTGGTTCCTAGTGCCATGAAATCAAAGTGAAAATCTTTAAATGACCTTGTATGACTCCTGGTAATGTATAGGGGAAGGTAAAGTAAAGCTTGAATATTTTTTGTGAATACAAAAAGAATTGGAAGAAAGATTTCTTTGCCTAAATATGTCTGAATTAAGGCACAGGGAAGGCTGAATAAAATTGTGCTCAGCAAAGAAGCTTGAATACAATTTCATTCTGAAAAATGAGAAATTGTTATATCTCCTGGAAAACAAACAATTTTCTCAATATCTGAACATCCACCATTTTCATTCTGCTTTATTGTTTAGATCTGATATTTTGATATCTTCCTTTTAGCCAGAAAAAATTTTCTGTTGCAAGTACAGGTGTTTTGCCTTTATCCAAAATTTCTTCACATTTCAGAGCCAATCTTAAGATTTTATGGCTCCCTGAATTTTGTTCTTTATCATTTAATTCAAAGTTTTCATCATTTGAACTTTTACATTCTAGTTTTAAAACAATTTTGTTTTTCACACTTTTCCTGTTTGACATTATTTCTGTTTCTTCTTCTCATTATATGAATTTGTTGCATGAAATCAGATTTATCAAAAGGCTAAATTTTTCAAGAACTATTGAAAATTGAGTACACACTGGTATGTGAACCAATAACTAATCATAGTATTATTATGAGTATTCCTTTGAAAGTGAAACCAAATTGAATTTAGCAGGTTTTGTTAAGACTGGGCCAAGGTTACCATGTTTTGAACTCTGATCACATCATCAGTTGGCTGATATAAGCAAAATTTGCTGCTTGAAAGAGAAATGAGATTTTTCTTTAAGATTTATAACAATAAGTTAAATAAAGGGATTGATTGCTAGAAAATTACAGAAATCATTTGTTGAATTTAGAATATAGGAAACAGAACCAAATAGTAAAATGAACAATAATAAAAGATTTATTATTTGTTGTATATACTGAGATGAAGAAGAGTATAAGGATGAAGAAGTTCAAAATAGTTGACTGTTAGTCATATTCACATTTCTAGTTGAAGAGGTTCACTGCATGAGCAAAAGATATTTGATTCCCTACACTATTGTGTATAAATAGTTAGTTACTTTTGTTGTTGTATATGTGAATAATGGGTGTAAATCCATTAAGCTCAGGGACCATTGACATGAACTGAGAATGACATGACATGAACTGAGAATGCTATATTTAAGTATTCAGAATGGCTTGAGACATAGTTCAAGAAAATGGTCCTCAGTAGAGTTCTGATTGAACACAAAATTATTTATATTGTTATTCAACACAGTTTTACTGAATTTGCTTTTTAAATTCCATTTTTGGACTTTTTTCTCATTTGATTTCCAAGCAGTAAAAACAGTCAATATAAAAGGTTGTCTTATAGGTATTTATTAAGCTGAATCAAGTAAAGTATACATAATTAACTATAAATGATTTGCAAGATTAGCATATGAATATTCTTTTTGGATTAATTTCTTGTACAAGCATTTATTTTTCTAGCGTTTTCTTACTTTCTTCTTTTATAGTTGATTCTTTTTAATTTGATTGAATATATATATATATATATATATATATATATATATCCTTTTTAAATTCTTTCTTATCTTTTCATTCTTTATTATTTATTTATGAATTAAATTCCCAAGTGCTTGTTTACATTTTGACTATCTTTAATTATTGGAAAAATAATTATTACTACTATATCATTTTATTCCCATTGTAATGAATCACAAATTTTGTATTCAGAGATTTATGCTTTTAACCCCAATTTTAAAAGAATAGTTGAGATTAACTCGAACAACTGTTTCTTTTCTCTCATTATGATTAATCAATTGCTAATTTAATTTCTAAACCCATAAAAATATTCAGTTAAATAATATTCCATTTTACTTTAAAATGAAAATAAAGTATAATAGGTTGTACAACTTTATGAAGAACACCCATACTGTAAGATTTCTGGTTGATAATGAAAAACTGTACAAAACGAGAGATGATGATGATCGTGGTGGTTTATGTGGTGGTGGTGGTGGCGGCGGCGGCGATGATGATGATGATGATGATGATTTAATTAAAATGAAAAGGAAAGAAAATAACAACTGCAAAGCTGAATCCAACCAATTGTAAGCTTTAAGAAAATGGTTTAATAAATGCATTTATATACAGAAACAAAAGCACACTGAAAATGAATTAATGATACCAGCAAAAACAAAACTGGCTGCTTATAATAATAGGAGATAACTTCCAGCAAATTTTCATTTATGTGTAAATAACTGCTTGGCAAAGCAGAACTCTGTCGAGGCTCAGTCATTTTCAAGATTATTGAAAATTTGATCAGCACACGGTGTCACTAATATCACTCTGAAATCAGAAGATAAGCTTCTACTGACAAAATGTAAAGAATTTACTGAAGGCTGGAAGAAAAACATTTAAAAAACAATATATAATTAATGAACCACACTATATTTTGTTTAAAAGAGATATTAGCCATTAAATTTATTTATCAGTTGCATTTGGTAAATTTTGATAATGAAATTGGCTAATATAACAAAAGATATTTAAACAAGGCCATTAAAAAATACACATTTATATTTTTATTGTAAAATATACTCTATGTCAGCTTTTATTATGTAAATCAATGTTCTCAGAATAAAATTGGAAACTAATATCTTATATAAACAATATATCATATTAGTTTCAACTCATAATATCTATCCTTATAAACAGAATATTTATGGCTTGTTTTCAAAATATCAGGTTGTTTTTGAAATATCAGGTTTTATAATAGAAATTAAGTGCAGCATAAATTTTTATTTATAAAGAAATTTGAGTGACACAATTCATAGAAACATATTTGATTAATATTTTATATCTTAATAAATTATTTAATTTTATATAATATAGACGCTTTGACATTCTATAAACTTTTTCTATAGATCTTATTAACAATTTACTGTTTTGATTTTAATATTATTTGTAGTAGTTTTTATTACTTCTTACAGATGTTTGCCTGAATATTGTTTTCCATTCTCATATATGCTTCTTATAATGGACCACAAGTTTTTTATTTGATTATTACTTGGAGAGGCTTGGACCATCTATGAATTTGGTGCCTTTGAAACTGTTTTTTGACAAAGCTGGTAATTTTTAGTTTTGCTGAAACTGAAGAAATATTTTCTTGCATAAATATACTCTTTAGCTGAATGTTTCTTGGTTGTGGACATTTTTTTGGAAATCAGTTTTCACGTACTTCTTTGCCCTACAAGTTTCTCTTTGTGATATTTACTTAAAGCTGGGACTTTGATTGCTTTCATATCTTTAATCAACGTTACTCTCAGTTTACATTTGCAACACCAGCTTCTTTAAATATTTTCTTTTTAGTCAATCCAATTTCCTTGCTTATTACTTTTTTGTTCTATTACTTTAATCAAGATCTCTTTCTGATTCACATATACATTTCACTAAACAATTTGGCCAGATGTGAGTGCTCAGAAAGCATACCTAAAATAAAAAAGTTATCTTCTGTACATTGGCTCTGAGTATTACATCTGGTCCACAAAGCAAATCCCTGAAAAAATCTAAAATATCACAAACATTGCTGTCAAAAAAAAACAAAAAAACATGAATGAACCTTGGAGCCAGCACCTGTTAAACTACAGATTGAAAAATGGCACACATTGCCAACAACAGGCAGTTCATATCAATACTTTGACCTTGTCAAATGACTTCAGGCCCATCTACACATCTCACTGATGTTAATTTCAGTCCTGAAGATAGATGGATCGACCCTGCTAACAACACCCTACTCATGCTACCACATAGCTTCACTAATCCTCTCCAGGCCTCTCTCTTGACACCAGCTGAAACCTCAATCAAGCAACCCAACAAATCTGTCAACTCTCAGGCTTACCAACAGCACCCTTACACTTAATTGCTTCTATTCTGAATGGCAACTAAAGAACCGCATATCAACAATTTTGTCACCTTCTTATACAATTATATATTCTGAAAATTGACAATGTTGAAATTTTAATCTTTGTTTGTTCTTTCCTTAAGCTTATTCTAATATTTCAAATTTTTCTTAAAATTTTCATTTTAATGACAGTTTTAAAAAGCGGTTTTTCTTATTCTTATTTTGCTAATATTTAAAATTTCTTTTTGATTATTCTTTGACTTCTGTTCAAATGTTGTGCTCTTTTCATTCAATAACTTTACTTTTAGTACTTTTTTAGGTCATAACAGTAATTAAACTGTTCATCCTAATTGAGTAGATAAATGTCATCAAATAAAATTTTGAATGATTAATTATAGAAAATAAAAAATAAGAAAATTATTTAGAAGGAGAATACCTTTGTGTACAATAATATATTATATATAGCATATAAATATGTATAATAATGCATACTGAAATCAAACATCGCTTTCTACATATTTTTGGCAGTTAAAAGATTAAATAAACCCCTTAAGGTAAAATGGAAAATTCTGAAAAAACAAGAATCTGTAAATCATTCTATGATATCTTCCCTCTGTGCCAGAGTGAAAAGCTGCAGATTATAAAGTTCCCTAAAAATAAAGTACTACTAAAACATAGAAATGAATTGACAGTATTATGTAAATACTGTGAATATTTCTTTTTAAAATTTAATTAATTATAATGTCCATTTATAACTTCTGCTCTAATATTATTTAAAAATTATTTTATTAAAATTCATGACCCATGCAATACTGATTTGGTTTTCATAACTCCAATATAGCTTAGTATACCACAATTACTTAATTCTAATTTTAACCTAAACAATGCAGCCTCTAGAACAGATAAAGTAGTATAAAAATAAATTTAAAAAATCTAAAATATGACCTGCTATCAAAAACTATTGTCTACACATTTGAATAATGTATGTTCCAAGTATGTATCTTCTCTAGACAAAATAAAAAAGTGTCATGTTATGACATAAAGAAACAATGTCCTCCACATGACCTAAATGTTCCAGTTCATAGTTCAACCTAATTCTCACTTTTGATTGAGTAATACTGACACACCCACAATCATATTGTTTAACTTCCGCCAACCACCCTCCTTAGCTTTCTGAATAACCATGAATTCATCTTATATTTTCTAAAATAAATCATTTCCATTATTTGTTTTTAAAATATCACTTGAAAAAGAACAATATTGTTCTGAAACATAAAATTTTTTATGTAGTGATAAAATGCTTTTATAAACCATATAAAATTACAATATATATTTTGGATTACTACAACTAAGGATTCAATTAATCTTAAAAAAGATGTGACATATTTTTATTATAAATATTTAATGGTTTTACAATATTACATATTAAAATAAAACACTGATTTTGAAAGAAATTCACTTTGTTGATGTCTATGAATTATAAAAACATAACAATCTCATTTAACTTTGATTGCAATATAGCATTAACTTTGACAATTGTATTTCCTGTAAAATATTTGTGACAAAAACTAGTATTTATGCTTTTAACATGAATTGAAAATTTAATCTAAAATATCTCATTACAATCAGTTAAATATTCAATATTTATTGATCTCTTTGATCAATAAATATTTTTTTGCTGATATGATTTTTATACTAATATTCACTAATTTTCAATGATTACTTGCATTTACATAGTAACAGCAATAAATCTATAGCCTAATGAGGAAAAAAACATTTATTTTACACAATAAATATTTAGTTTTTAACGTAATCATTTTTCTTATCAATTCATGTAATTGATTACAGAAAATAAAGAAAAAATAGAATACAATGAAAATTTTGGATCAAATATCAGGAAATTACTTGTCAAGTGACAGGCTTATTCATCTGCTCATGTAAACTTTCAGATTTTCTAAATTAATTTTCTTCATTATTATTTGTTTTGTTATATAAAAAGGTCATTATTGAAACCTTCACTCAATTTCGATAAACAAAATACCTTGCACATCCCAAAATATGGAGGCCAAAACCTTACCTGCTGATGTTTGCATCTTTGATCACTTTGGATGGCTTTCACCTACTGCTGTCCACTCAGCTGACTGCCAATTTGACTCTGGAGTGAAGTGGTGGATCCATATTTCATCTATTGTCATATATTTACACAAAACCTCCTTCTTGTTGTGTTGAAACACTTGCATACAACACTCTGCATCATTGATGTGTTGTTGTTTTTGATTAACTGTGAGCAAACATTGCACCCACCTTGAACACAGCTTTCTCACTGACAAATGTTCATGCAAAATGGTGAATACACTGCCTTCTGATATGTTCAACTTCTCTGCTGTCTCACGCAACTTCAATTTACGATTGGCCAAGACAAGTTTGTGGATTTTTTTTGGTGTTTTTCAGGACAACTGCCAATTTTGGGTGACCTGAGCGTTCAGCATCATTTGTGTCTGTATGATCTCGTTTAAAGTCACCTCTTATCTGATTGGGCCCAAATTTTGTCACGTACCATTTGAAGGTTAGTACTTCATAAAAATCATATTAATTTTTTTATTAGTAGTGCCATCTATTTGTCAGGCCCAGGACTTATTGAGTGATGTGTTACAAAAAAAAAAAAAAAATGCAGTTAAAAGTTTTCCTGACAAAATATTATACTTTTTTCTTAATTTCCAAAACTTTTTCTTGTTTGCTGTCTTCAATTGATCAGTAATTGTTTGAATCTATTGTTATCTTCTCTGGAAGGATCCCATAGTTGGGGACACCTTTCCAATTTCATCATATACATAACATCTCTGAATAAAGACATGTCTTTGGTACTTTTGTAGTTCATTGAAAATGTTTGAAAAATAAAGTATAATTAAATATAGTCCAGCAATTCTTTTTGACTTTATGTGAAAACCACACATTAAAGCACCTAGTATAACTTATAGTGAAAATGATTTTCAACATTTGATTTGAACATGTTGAGTATTTGTACTAAATTAATAATGTAGAAAAATGATTTTATTTAATAGTGGAAGGCATTAATTCTTACATATTTATTGTCATAGATTTTTCAAAAGATTTAGAAAATGGAATATAGGATGTTAGAGAAATCTCAATATTCTTCTGGTAATTTTCTTTAATTCACATTTATAGTTAAACATTAAAAATGAAGTATTGTTGTATCCTGTTGGCACTCCCAAATTTTTTTAAAAACAATTGGAAGGAAAAAAAGCTTAACTAGAATCACTGTAAGACTGATTCAGGATATAAAAAGACCTCAGAAGCAACACAAAAGCAAGTGCTCTATGCTACAGACCAATTAAAACAAGCTTAGTGCTGGGTCAATTTTGACCCTTGACCTTTCAGGTTGCCATATTAATTAAATAATCATGTGTTTTATCCAGCTCCAGTTTGTGTGTTTGTGGGGGGTAGATGGGTAAATACACAAGCATTCCATGGCCCAGATGACTAGTATCAAAGTGTAGTATCTGTTCGAACAGTATCCCACAGCTACAGCCATCAACAGCAGTTCTAACAAGCTGGATGTCATCATCTCCAGTAGCCATCCAGCTCCTGCTACTCTAGCTAGCTTCAACAGACTTCTTTCTCTGGTCAGCAGCAATTATATGCAATAAATTTTTCCTTTTTAGGAAAACACTATACAGTGACCATGAAATTGAGAAATCAGAACAATGCTATTCTCACCCTCTACATGAACTTGAAGAATTATCTTTGGCCTAGTGTGCTGTATCATTATTTTTATATATTTTGCAATGTATATTTTTTACACTAGTCTTCACTTTGTTGTTGTCTTCCATCATTCATTATCTGTTTGCCAGCCAATATACTACTGACAACAGTATAATTTTTAACAGAGATAGAAGATTGATAGTTTTTTTTCATTAACTTATTGATAAGCCTGTTTAAATGCCATAGTTTAATTTCATTCATAAAATTAATAATTCAAGTTGTCTGCACAGCTGCAACTTTTGTGTGTGTTCATCAGTTGATTATTTTGGAGTGACTTTGTTTTTTATTTCTATTGTTCTCAGTAGGTTTTTATGATAATAGAATGGAAAATATTTGTTTAAATTGAAAGCATTGATAAGAGCTCAGCTTATCCAAGTCAGACTCGTATTTCATAACTTTTATATCATCTCTGTCTCTTTTTCTGAAATTGAACAAACAGACAACACTTTAAAATTATTATTTTTTTCACTTACTAATTTGATTTAGTCAATTACAATTTGTCTACATTTTAGTGGATCGACCAATAGCAGCCATTATTTTTTGGTGTTCTCATTACTGAATATGCAAGTGTAAATAAATTTGACAGCTACTATTTTTTTTAATGATATGATGTTAAACACTTAGAGAATTTCTAAGGTTCTTCCAACACTTTCAAATTGAATAGAGTTTGTGTTAGAATAATTGATATCTCTGAATCTGAAGATACTATTTACAATGATATGTTTCATAAAATCATTATAATGATAATCATTATCATAATTATCATAATGATGATAATAATATTCAGGTTTATATTAATTTTGTCAATACAATTTATGGCTTAGCATAATTTCAAATTTCAAATTTTTATGATGTTTATTTTTTTTTTGCATAATAATGTATTTTGATGAAACAAAACCCCTTAAGTTTTAGGGCTGACTCATAAAAAGAAACACAGAAAAAAAAATCGAAAGAATACTGCTAACTTATATCACCAGGACAAATAGGGATGTATGGTAAGCTTATCTACTTAATATGGTTTCTGTTAATGCTGTTTTTCTTGAGTTTTACATTTGAAGAGTTCTAAATTACTTATGTCAAAAAAACAAAATGTTTGTTTATTATCTTAAAAGGAAAATAAATTATAAGAATACGGATTAATGAATAAAAATAGGAAATTTTCAGCTAGCTACTTGCTAAAAGACAAATAAATTTTTTTTCTCAAAAGGTGTTTCTAAACTATTTATTAAATAATCAGCCAATAATAATTTAAAATCTATTTTTTTCCTTTAGCTAGACATAACTACATCATTTTTTCTTTAAATATTACATTGAAAGATTACAAAAATATAAATAAAATACAAATGTTTTGGTTATAAAAATAAATAAATTAGCTAAGTTACACTTTTTGATGTTTTTCATATATATATATACAAGTTCTTAAATAATTTCATACAAAAATTAATACAAAAGTAAAATTTAATTATTTTTTAACTTATTTATGTATTTAGAGTAGTACAATTGGTTTCTTCTTTTCTTAAGTCAGAAATAAAGTCACAAGTGCATTGAAGTCAAACTACTGATGCCTTGCAGTGAACAAAACAAGATCTAGATTTAAAATCCAAATGCTAAGCACTGACTTATTGATTTTGTTAGAAATTAAAAAAGACTCAAATTTACAAACTTTGCTTAGCACCACTCAAAAATAAATCCAAAGCAAAATTTGTGAAATTTCACAACTTGATGCAAAATGTTTTAGGAAACATCTAAAAAAAAATTCATATAATCTTCAATTATCAGAAATAAATTCTTTTACGGACACTTTTTGCAAGCTGACACAAAGTTTATATTGATTAATGGAAAGGTCAGAATCACATCTGGGAGTGAATTCCCAAATGACCTTTTTGAGCCTCACAAACAAAATAAAAGCTTGCCTATCACCAGAGAGAAGTAGGCGAACATATTAACACATCCCTGGACAAACCTCAAGTGATCATTTTTGTTATCTGTATCTTTCTCCCTCACCTCTTTATTATCATGGTTTACCCATCTGCCTTTTCTTATACTTGATAATTGAACAAAACACTTTAAGACTGAGCAAATACTTCAAAGACATTCGTACATAACTATAATGCTCATACATACATACATACATACATACATACATACATATGTTTCTGTCTACTCATTCTTGCAAGAACTACTATGAACATTTTAACGACCTTGTATCAACCAAAATACATTAAATTTATTTGTAAAAACCTTAATTGATTTATATGTATATAAATTTGTTGTTTCACTTTACAATTTTGATTTTCTTGTTTTATACCACTCTTATCGTGGGCTATCTAACTAACAAGGCCAAATCAAATTAATCTGTTTCAGCACATGTACACTTCACTATAATGGATAACCCACTATAAATTAGTGAACCCCGATGTCCAAAAAAAAAAACTTCAACCACAAGAACAATGGCAGAAAAAGAAAACAACACAGAACAAATGATCATCAATGAGGATCCATCCATACAAGCTGTGACCATCAAAACACTCGTGTTTATTGAGTCTAATGTATTCGCCTGGTTTGCAATAACACAACATAAAACAAGCAAGACAAAAATTCTACCATGCTTTGGTAGCTCTTCCTCCAGAAATAATAGGAAGAATAATGACAAATATATTACAATCAAAAGATTATGATACCTTGAAGGAAGCCGTAATCAGTGCATATGAAAAGTCGAAACCAGAGATGCTCAACGAACTGATGTCATCTTCAGCAATATCAGAACAACCTTCAACTTAAATGAATTGATGTCATTAGCAAGTCGCATAGGTGCAAATGAAGACATTGTCTGACATAAATTTATACAAGCGCTGCCACCTTCTATAAAATCAGTGATAGCTTCCACATATTCACCACTTCTTGAAGTAGTTGCATGGTTAGGAGCTAACAAAGTGAATTTTGTTGTAGACACAGGAGCAGCTGTATCAGTAATACCAAAACAATTTCTAAACAATGTCATCATCCACCCAACCAACATCTCTAATATAGCAGCTAACGGAGTAAAAATAGAATGCTCTGGCAAAGCAGTAATCACATTAGCATTAAATAACCTCAGAAGAGACTTTACTTGAACCTTTCTTGTTGCAGAAATGACCAAACATCTCCTAGGTTATGACTTCTTGAGCCACTTTGAACTCTTGATACCCTTAACTTCTTACTATTGTTTTCTCATGAATGTTTAACTTCTACCAATTCATGTTATTCTTTTCTAGTAATAAATTTCTATTTAAACATACAAAATGTATACTTTTATTTTTCTACACATTCCAAACTTCCACCTTCTGATGATAGCAAATAATCCTTAAGTTGTAGAAAATTCAGTTATGTATGACACAAGGCCAATTTAATAAACATTAACTATCTCCCTACTTCTACAGCCTTATGTTAAGCTTAGTAAATATCTATTCAGTTTGTGAAAATATTACATTTTTGTTTAAGATAGTAAATAAAGACATTAACTTGTTATTTCTTTTATAAAATTCCTCATATTAATAAAAGTGCATTTTATGTTGTAATGTCCATAAAAGAATACATAAATAAAAATTATCGTGTCAAAAATCATCATAATAATTATAATTATCATTAATTCACTCTTTCTAAACTAATGAGAACTGACTGCACTTTTCTTGTCTACACACATAAACATTAACATTACAGGCAGTCAAAACAGACAGGTAGTCAAAACAGACAGGCTGTCAACATGTATACAATGACAATTTCGGCTCTTTCCTTTTTCAGGCTATAATAGTAACATTTATCTTTTAGCATTCAACAAAAATTTGAGGTAAGAAAACCTCAGTCACTTTGTGTACTTTTCAACTAAATTATCTGAACATTCATTACATACGTCTATAAAAAAATTACAAGATACACTTTACTCATTCTTTATCTTATCATTCTGTTGGATTATGATGTATAATTTATCTACATTTGACCCCCAAATTATAATTTTACTCAGTATTACTGTCTCTGGTGTTTCCAATACTACATAACAACCAGAAAACAAATAATACTTGTTTTGTTTTTTCCATGTCTTGCTGTTTCTCATTTTATGAGTATTTTTATATGTATAAATGTTAGGGGGTCATAATTATTTATTAAGAGTTATAACTTCTACAATGTAAAGAAAATGTGTTTGGTTAATATGGTAACTATAGCAAGATAAAGAAAGACCCCATGTTGAAAAAAGAAGGACAGCTATCCCAGATCCTAATCAAGAACAAGTAGCAATTCTAGCCTAAGACATACACACAGCTGTCGCAATGCTACAACAAGCTACCTTACATGTAGGGTCTACCTAAGATTAACAAAGATGGTATTCCACTCAGATCAATTGTTAGCAGCCAAGGCTTGATGCGCCATCCTCCGATTTACTTCCTTGTAGATATAATTGACTCACAGATAGAAAAGTCACCATATGTTCCAAACTCTGCCCACTTTGTGGAACGTATCGAAGATGCTTCCATCCAATGCACTCAGATGGCGAGCCTGGAAGTGGTGAGTCTGTTTACCAAGGTACCCATGGTGGAGACACTATTGGCAGTCAGGAACAGACTGGCATCATCCCTAGAAGAACGTACCAGTAGTCCACTAGATAACCTGATAGCAATGCTGACTTTCTGCACACAAACAACACATTTTGGAATGGGATCAGATATATATCGACAGAATAAAGGCTTAGCAATGGGCTCATCATTGTCACCATCACTGGCTAACATATAGATGGAATACTTACAGCTGTAAAGCTAACTCTATGGCTGAGATACGTTGATGACACTGTCATACTCTGGCCACTAATGAACTCAATAAGATTATCAATACAGTTCACTATGAAAAAAGAGAGCAACAACAAACTAGCATTCCTGGATGTACTAATATCTCAAACAGAGAGTGGGTTCAAGACATCCGTATATAGCAAGTCAACATTCACCAGACAATACCAAAACTTCAACTTCACCACCCATACAATGTAAAGAAAAGGATCATTTATTGTAACATCAAGAAAAAGGAATAAGTGGTGACCTGGAGACATACGAATGGGAAATGGTCAGTATAAGCAGTACCCTACAATATTAACAAATATCCAGGGTACATGACAACAGCTTCAATGAATGTGGAAAGAAAAGTGCATGAAGATAACATCTCTCAGAAAACAGCCTTGGTCTGTCTGCCCTAAGTGAAGGCGTTATCAGAGAAAATACAAAGGATCTGTGGTCCATATAATATCAAGACGACCTTTAGGTATAGTTCTACATTTCGCAGGTACCACTCCCAAGTAAGACCCCCAACAAAGGAGGACATGACTAAAGACTGTGTGTATGCCATTCCCTGTAGCTGTGGAAAGAAATATAAAGGAGAAGCAGGCTGCCCTCTTAAGGAACATTGTAAGGCCGTAACATGAGAAGAAATAGAAACATCAGGTATAGCTGACCACATATGGAAGGAGAAAGAGGATCACCACCTCCTATGGGATGAAATTGAAATAATAGATAGAGTACACCATTGGAAATTATGTAAACTTAAGGAATCAGTGTATCTGTTAGACTACAAAAATCTCCTAAGCCGAACAAGCATAGAAATGAATACAGTTGGGAACCAGTCATACAGAGTGCTAGAGAAAATCATTAGCATCAAAAGATTGCAATATGAACTCTGGTAAAAGATGGTTACTGAAACATTAGGTTTGTAAGTCCCAGAAATTCACATGCTGCTGTCCTCAAGGACACATGGCCCAATGGACATAGACGTTCCAGTGTCTTGAACCAAAGAGTTGTGAATACTAGGCTATAGCAGTGATGAACAAATAACTTAGAAGAGTTAAGTTAAAGGGAGGTAACTCATGGCTACCAGAAGTGGCATTGCACATAGAATGAGAACGATATACCCTAGTGATTGTAATAAAGGGTTCAGTTTGAAATTCCTAGCATCTGAAGAAAACTGGAATGTACAACAGCCGAAACATGGCAGTAAAGATGAGTACAATATTCCGAATAATATAAATAGTGTGTCATTTTCTGTTTTTTAATCATTTTAACTCAAACAAGATGGCGATGCCACTAAGATGCAAGAAGTGAAAAAGATTGAAAAAATTTTAGGAGTAGGAAATGGAAACCCAATACTAATTGGAAAACAAAGATCTACTTCTGTTCAAAAGACAGGGAAAGAGTATGAACGGAGTCCTGTTGGATTTTTTTTTTAATTATCAAATTCACCTCCCCTTAATAGATGTATAGTGTATGTATAGTGTATTTATTGTCATAAAATATAAATAAATTTGAATTAGGAAATATGAAATCTTTTAATACCACACAAGACTAAAATAATATTTATTTAAATTCTGTATAGTGTAATCTTGTTAGCATAAAAGAATACATCAAAATCAATCTCTACATCTTCCATCTGCAGAGTTCATGTCTGAATGTATCAAAAATAGAAATTTATCATGTGAAGCAAAAATTAACTAAATACAAAATCAACAGTTCAAATGTATATTTACTTGTAATTTTTATGCTGCAAAATAATCTCATAAAATCTAAAGTCATGTGGACCTTTCTAAGCATCCTGATTCATTGCTACAAATATACTGAAAACTAATTTATTTCCAAATTAAAAAATTAATGAATTCAAATTAAATTTAAATGGTTTTTCATACTTTAAAGCTTTATTACATTTATTTAAAATTTGATTTAGCTAATTTAACTTACTAACAACCATTCCCAAGTTTTATCAGGCAGTCACAAGTGAATCACATCATAACGATTAATCTGAATCTTTTATCTTCTGTTCATATTGATTTTCTTTTAATAGAAGTACTTCTGTTCATACAATAACTTGTATACATTTCTTGAGAAAAAGAGAAAAAGTTACTTCTCAAGAAATGTGGCCTTATGCCAAACTTAATCTAGTACAGACAGTTTGAACTACTAGTAGTATAAATGTTAGTTTAATGCCAAAAATGTGAGCTTGATCTTTGCAAAAAGTGCTTAAAATGTTGCTTTGTATCAAAGCTAGCAGAGATTAAAAAAACATTTATTGGCTTTAACTTTCACTTGAAGTTTCATTCCACTTTTTATTTTAATGACTATTTCTTCTTGACAATTTTGTGTACAAAGAAACTGAATTTTTTTTACAATGTCACAATTTTAGCACACTGTCATATAGGAATAAAGTGTTGCTTATGACACTTGGTTTTGAACACAGATTGTCAGAGAGCAAACACAGTTGACCTTGTCTTGAAGTAATTAGAGATATCATGTTGCTGGGATCACATAACATGTAAAAAATAACATATATATAAGTATATAATAAGCATTTGGTAGATTAGCATTAAGAAGAATAAGTGTCTGATGTGGGATACGTGCTTTCACCAGTCGGAAGGTCACCAATTTTGTGGGGGATTTGGTATTTGCTGGGTTGTATGTTGATTATTTCCCCCACAAATACAACACTCTATTTTTGCAATCGCGCAAAGTGAAGGAATAATTCACAACGGACATTCAACAACAAACAATTTATTATGTGTCAAATAAAATGGTATGTAGAAACCAACAAAATACATGATTCGAAAATTGCCTTTTTGAGAAATATAAACTTGGCAAGAAGTTAATTTTTGTCCAAAAACGTGTACAAGTGTACATTAGCAGAGTCTGTAAATAAGCCTTTCCTACTTACATTTGGTGCGTTTCAGTTGGCGGCAGCGTGTCGCGTTGCTGAAAGAAAGTTCGTCGGTTTATTCTTTTTAAGGTCCTTGGAGTGAGGTCACAAACTTTTGGCATGGAAGAAATGACATGGCCGGCAAAGTATACAGTGGCATGCGGACTTAATGGCCTGCTTGGTGACTGACCTTTTTTTTCTAACTGTGTGTATTATATACATTAATAGGGGATCAACTAATCTTCCTAACATTAGGGTGTGAAAACATTTATGGACCAATCAGATTTATTATTTTACTATTTTGTTTGGGGGCCTAAATATTTTTGTGTTAATTTACTTCCAAGCCTATTTTTCTAGAATGTTCTTATTCTAAGTTTTTAGCTGATTGGTTGAGAAATATAAAAATGTAATCTAAATTCTACTGCTGTTTTGATCCAATTTTTCTAGAATGTTCTATTGTGTTTTCCTGTTGCTTATTTTAATAAAAAAAATATGTATCCCATACTGACACAATATTGTTCGAAAGTGTTATTATTCTTCTATCTGTGATTTTATGAAGTAACTTTCAAAAATTAATCTACAAAATATTCAGTGAAGTACAGCAAAATGGAGGAACTAAAAGCTATCATGATTCAAATGTTGGTGGTACAAAAAACTACAACAAGAACAACAGTTGCAGCAACAAAAACAACAACAGGAACAGTAATTATAATTAAAACAACAAGTTTTTTGACATATGTACTAAAACTACAGTAGAAAACCTTCAGATTTAATATCTTTGGATGCAGTTGCTAATTTAATTAGCAAATTTGTATACAATCCAGATGAAGGGATAACTTTTTCAGCTTATTATAGAAAATAGGAAGGGATTTTCAAAAGAGATTTTTGAATTATAAAAAGAAAGTTTGTTTATTTTTAAGGAAATTGTCCCCTGCTGAACATGAAAAGTATGTGAATTTTATTTTACCAAAACAACCAGGTGAGATAAATTTTGAAGAAAAGGTTGTAATACTCTCAAAAACTTTTGGTTGTAGGAGCTCCTTATTTAATACACGATGGCAATGTCTTAACTTAGTAAAGTGTGATGATGAAGATTTTATCACTTATGCAGGAGTTGTGAATTGAGAATATGAGAAGTTCAAGTTAAATGAATTCCGAATTTATTTAAGTGCCTCATATTTGTACAGGGCTTAACTTCTAATAAGGATGTGGAAATAAGATCCAAGATATTTGTTAAATTAGAAACAGATCCCAAATTGACTCTCCAGGAAATAGCAGAAGAGTGTCAACATATTGTAAATTTAAAATTTGATACCACAAGGATTGAGGAAAGAGACATTTCACAAGTACATAGCATCTGACCATTTAAGAGAAAAGGCTATAGACGTTTTTCAACTACTAAAAGAACAGTAATAAAAGATGATAAACCCACACAATATCTAATACTTACCATGGTTGTGGAGGTAAGCATTTAAAAAATAATTTTTTTTTTCAAGAAGAAAAAATACTACAAATGCAGGAAGGTAGAACATAAAAGTGCTTGTTGCAGATACAAAAAATGGAGGAAAAATATATGAACATGATAAATACATGGAGTAAAGAAAAAAACATAAAAAAATGAACAAGAATTTGAATGTGTTTTTAACTGAGTTGGAAACATGTCAAAAGATAAAATTTGTTTTTGTGGAAATTAATAATGTAAAAAAAATTACAGTTGAATACAGGATCTGATATCACTATCATAAATGAAAAGACATGGAGAAAAATGGGTAAACCCAGTTTATTGATTTCTAATAAAGTTGCACGCAGAGTTTCAGGAAAGACATTGAACTTTTTGAGTGAATTCACTTGTAACATTTTTTTCTTGGAAAAACCAAGAAAGTGGTGGTGTTTATATTAAAGAATACTGCTAATTTATTTGGGGCTTATTGGATTGCCTTATTTGATCTTTGGGACCTTCCAATTAACTCTTTTTGCAACAAAACAAATATTGCTACCTCCAGTGCTAAAATAGCAACTGAAAAATTAAAGAATGAAATGAAATCGAATTTTTCAGAGGTCTTCTCAGAAGGTCTAGGGACATGCACAAAAAATAAAGCTAAATTTGAAGTAAAAAAGAATGTAACACTGACATTTAATCCAAAAAGGAGTATGCCATTTGCAGCTTTAGAAACAATTAATAAGGAATAAGAGAGACTAGAAAAATTAACTGTGATATCAAAAATAGATTATTTCAAATGGACATTATTTACAGTTTACATTAAAAAAAGATATATTTAAAGAAAGATAAAAGACATATATGTGCTGATTTTTCAATGGAGCTAAGTGAAAGTTTGAAACAATATACTCATTACAAAATCCAGAGGAAATTTTTGCCAAATGGTAAATTTTTGGTGGTAAATTTTTTTCTAAATTGAACCTGTCAGATGTTTACCTGCAAGTATTAGTAGACAAAGAGTGCTCAAAATTATTAACACTCACAGAGAACTATGCAAATTTAACCAATTTTTTTTTTGTATAAAGGTAGCACCAAGCATAGTCCAATGATCATGGTATGATGCCTGCTGGTTTGGATTGCACACAAGCATATTTAGGTGATGCTCTTATTAAAAGTGAGACCCGAAAGCAATAAATGGAAGATGTAAAAAGTATTTGAGCGAATTAAAGAATACAGTTTTCAGATCAGTGAAGGAAAATGCAAATTATTTATGTCCAGAATTAAATATCTAGGACATTTATCGATGCAAACTGTAGACAACTGAATCCTTCAGAGGAAATTGCAATAAAAGACATGCCTGTCCTAACAAATGTAACAAAGTTACGAGCATTTTTAGGGTTTGCTAATTACTATCATGTATATATACATACCAAATATGCATGAATTAAGAGCACCTTTGAATAACCTGCTAAAGAAAGATGTGAAATGGAATTAGTCAAATAAATGTCAAAGTGCTTTCAAAGAGATCAAGAAAGTATTAATGTCAGACTTGACACTAGCTCATTTTGGCCCTAAATTAAAGATTGTGATTGCATCAGATGCAAGTGGTTTGGTTATTGGAGAATTGATACTACACAAATATGAGGACGGAAAAACTAAGCCATCAGCTCATGCTTCAAGATCATTAATTGCAGCTGAAAAAAGCTGCAGCCAGATAGAAAAGAAAGCATTTGCCATCATATTTGCTATGAAAAAGTTTCATAAATTCATGTATGGTAGAGAATTCATACTAAAGACAGACCATCATTCATTATTGTCTATATATTGATCAAAATTTTTGATATCACATCTAATTTTTCTAGTCTCTCTCATCACCCAAGATCAAATGAACAAGCAGAATGGTTTGTCAATACAAAGAGAGAGAGAGGTCAAATGAAGTCATGCGACAACAATTTTTGATTGTTTTCAGAATAGCACCAAACCTGAACTTCATGTCTGGAATGTCTCCTGCAGAGGTGATGTTCACCAAGGAGATTAAGTCCATTTTTAATAAATTAGTACCAGAACATAAGGCAAGAGCATCAAGTAAATGTAAGTAAATACTACAAACCTGAAGGTAAGGTATTTTTTGCAATGAATCAATGTGGAAAAGAATTCTAGAAAGATGGTATTATAAAAAATGGATTTGCAAAATGACATACAGGGTACAGGGACAAAGGTGGGAACATAAGTGACACTTTAATCAGTTAAAACATAGATTCACTAATTTAAAAAGTCTCCAAAAAGAGATATCTATGGAAATTTTGTATGACACGTCTGACACACTGTTAGAAATTGTTGAATCAAGGTTTTATAATAAGAAAAAAAGAATAGCAACATAATTTCTAAATATTGAACTGAAGCTGAAGAAATATAGGCTCCAAAGGAAGTCATCTGAAAGGGAAGGTGTCATATAGAAATAAAGTGTTGCTTCCGACTTGGTTTGAACATGGATCACTAGGAAGCAAACACAGTCAAACTCTTCTTGAAGTAATTAGAGGCATTGTGATGCTGGAATCACGTGACATGTAAAATAATATATATATGGGTATATAAGAAGTACTTGGGGATAAGCGTTGAAAAGAGTAAGTGTCTGACACATTACTGTTCGAAGGCACTATTATTCTTGTATCTGTGACTTTGAAGTAGTTTTACAAAAGTGACTTTACTAAACACAGTCAATGAGAAGTAAATTTTAGGTTTTTTTTTAGGTTTGTGAAAAATGTGCACTTGTCATATCCAATATTTTGCATTTTCATTTTTTTTAATAACTGTTTTAATTGTGGAAGATGATTTGTTACTCAAATATAATTCTTCCTTTTTATATATAAGGTAAAATTCACACACTTTTTCTGCAATGTGCTAAAAAATTTAGTCGAGATAGCTGTGTCCATTTGTGTCTTCAATGTATCTAAATTATTGTCATCAACAGATATTTAAATTTTACAGACAAACAACTGTAATTACGAGAACTTAGAAAGTAGTAAAAATAGTATTCAAACATTTAATACTTTATCTGTATTTATTTTCAATACTATAACAAAACAAACATGCAAGTTAGAAAAACAGTCATAATTTTTTTAATGTGCACTGATGGACATATGTGAGATGGTGTTATAGAGTATATTTTTGTGTTGACATGACTGAAGTAATGTTATCAAGTACACTCGTGGTTTCATCTGTCAAAAACAGTGATAAGTCCAGGGAAACAAACCTCAAGTGAAGTTTGTCACATGAAGAAACCAATAAAAGAATGAACTAACTTGATCAGCATGGAGAGACTGAATAGTAAAAGGCTGACAGATCATAAAACCAAAAAGACAAGAACCTCTTCAAAAAGCATTATTTCTGCCATTTTTGAGCGTTTTCATTTTATAAAACCTACTTTTCTTTTTTTCTTCTTTTTCTTTACTCAAGCATCTTTGAATAAAAACCCACACAAAACTTGTTTTTATCTGTTTGAACTGCTATCATTCCAGGTGAAGAAAATACAGGCTGAACAGAGAAAGAAAGACATTGAAGTAACAAATTTGTTTTTCTTTGTTTTTAATATACATTATGAGCTAATTTAAAATTTAAAAGAAATGATAGAAGTGATAAACCCTTTACTCACAACACATATTTATATTAGGAGGGGATATTTCATCTAAAAAATAAGACTAAATTTATGAGGAGTGTGGAAAAGTTTACAGCCTAACCCACTTAATTTATTCATGGTTGGACCAAGAACTTTTCAACATTTTCTCATAACCAATAAAGCTACCTCAAATTTCTTATGATTGCACACTTTTAAATATTATATGTACATCCTGAAAACCATGAACATTAAAAATCTTAATTTGGTATAGTCAACTGTTTTATAATATAATGTACATCTTTTTTTTTAAGTGGTCTGGTTAATTTATATTTAATAATAATTGAATCATTTAATAACTTATTATTCTTACTTATTAAAATAAATATAAGAAAATAAGCATAACAGTTATTTACAGTATGCACACTGTAACCAATTTTTATCTGCTAAATAAAAATTAATCACAATAAACAAACTTTTAATTCTATAAAGAAAAATTATTATAGAGAATAGTAACAAGTGTCTACATTTTATGGGAGTAATTTGTAATTCTTGAAATCTAATATTCCTAATTTTATTGAATGTTGTTAGCATATTTTATTCTTTGAATATTTGAGTTAAGAATCGGAGGAAGTATTTTATGAAATCTAAAATAATTATTTAAATAAAAACAATTCATGAAGAGTTTCCTTAATGATCATCAAAAACTCTTTTGAAGAGTTTTCTTAATGATCCTCAAAAACTCAAAGCCAAACATTGATAAACTTAAACAGATAAAAATATTAATCCATAATTATTTCAAATCCTCAGACACAATTATAAAGATTTTTCTCAGTTCTTTCATTAAGAAGCTTTAATTAATTTCCTAATGAATGTTTAAAGTTTGTTCAATTTATGAAGTAGAATTAAAAAAGTAATTATTAATTTTATTAAACAACATATTTACCATTTTGTCCTAGTATTTTCTGCTATCTTTCACACTATCATTTCATCCAGCAGAATATGTTATCTTTTTCAACAAAGAACTGCTGTATATAAAATTCTTGACAAATAACTAAAAATTTCCAGCCAATCTGTAACAATTTTTAATAGTTACACAATCAAAAATGTATTCAAATTTTATCATTAACTCATAGTGGTGATTTATGATCTCTTTTCTCATTGTTATAAACTATCCACTTTTCATTGTCCATAATAATTTGCTTAAAAAAATGTAACTATTGAATATGGTTTAGTCATTTCTTTTTAGCATAATTTATATAAAAGCCTCACATTAAAAAAATATGAGTTAACCAAATACAAATGATTTTTCAATACTTTATTTGCACATTTTTTTTTACAATATGGTTCTCCTTGTACAAGATCCGGGTCCACTCAAGGTAGAGGGTTACATTAAGGGGTAGTTTATATGGATAGGAGGGGAAGATAATGGCTGACTCTCGGCTTGAACAGGTCAAGATTGTAATGATTGGGGAAACATCCTCTTGGGAGTTTGTTCCACATGGCTGTGGTTCATAAGAAGAAGCTGTTTGAGTAGAACTTTCTTTTTGCTGATGGAATACAGAGGGAGTGTGGGTGGTTTGCTACTATGTTTGCTCTTGGGAGTTTGTTCCACATGGCTGTGGTTCATAAGAAGAAGCTGTTTGAGTAGAACTTTCTTTTTGCTGATGGAATACAGAGGGAGTGTGGGTGGTTTGCTACTATGTAAGTGACATGATGGGTCCTAGCCAAGGTCAGACCAATTCATTCTAGTACTTTCTATGGTAGTAGCGACAGAGCAGTGAGAGACTCACCAAATCCTGCCTGTGAGAGAGAGGTTGGAATGTGGAAAATAATTCTTCTTCAATAAAGACTTGAAGACACTTTTGAACTCTATCTTGACTGGAAAGTGAAGTCTGGGCAGCTCTTGCTCAAATATGGCAACAGTACTCCATTTTCGGCCTGATCTGGCTCTTATAAAGGTAGAGGATAGGATGAGGAGTCAGGTACTTACTGGAGTGGTACAGGGAGCTGATCATTTTACCTGTATCTTTAGTGATGCATCGTATATAGGAAATCCACTTGAGGTCAGGTGTGAGTCTGAGGCCTAATATCCTCTCAAGGTATGGGGCCCCCTCGAAGTTACATCTGTTCATTGTATCTGGCAGTAGTTTGGGGTCTGATTGGTTGTGATGAAATGTAACCAGTTTAGTTTTGGAGGTATTGAATGCAGCCAACCAATTTTTTCCCCACTGGGAAGTTAGTCTTAGATCAAAAGAGAGGTCAGTTGCCAATTTCTGACCATTAAGATTTTTTGGAGGTGCACTTATATATTGTCTTATCATCAACATAGATGTTTACATGTGACCTGAATATATTCTTAGGCAGATCATTTATGTAAATAAGAAAGAGGGTTGTTCTGAGAAGTAACCCCTAGAGGAAACCTGCATTGATCATCAGGGAATTGTAGGATTGGCCAATAATTAATTACCTTCAGGTAATTAATAATTACCTTACTTTCCTTTTAGAAAGGATTTTATGATAGAGAAGACACTTTCATTTCTTTCTTAACAGATAGGTTGTATAATAGACCTTTGTGCCACACCTTGTCAAAGGCCTTTGAGATATATAATGCTATGGTCCTTGTAGTATGTATGTCGACAAGGACCTCACTGATTCTGTGTGTAATTAGGACATCAGCAGTAGATCAAGCTGATTGAAACCCATACTGCTTGCAGGCCAAGTGGTTGTTCCTATCCAGGTGCTTGGTGACCTTTTTCTTGATAATGGCATCCAAAAGTTTGCTGATGATACTGAGGAAACTAATGAATCTTTACTGAGAGAGAGAACATCAGTTGCCTGCTTTCTTGAAGACCAGACATACACTTGCCACACCTTCCACAGACTTGGGAAATATTTCTCCTTCAAGCAGTGGTTAAAAAATTTTGCTAGAATTGGGGATAATTCTTGGATGATATTCTTAAGGACATCCACTTGAATTTTATCTAAGCTAGTGGCCTTTTAGCAGTCAAGATTTTTGATAAGTGTAGAGACTTCTTTTATTGAAATGAGTATTATTGAGATTGTGCTTAGTGAGACATGGGAAGTTGGGAAGGGGATGGCCTTTGTCATCTAACACTGAGTTTGAGGCAAAGATTGAAGGGAAGAGCTTTGCCTGTTGAGAAAGATATGACCTTGGAACTATTTATAATAGTGGGCACAGCCACTTTGCCTTTGTTCAATAATTTGGTTGGTATTCTTCCAGAATTTGTGATATCCAATTTGATTTTTTTTCAACCTTGGCCAGGACAGCTCATGTGTATAGCTGCATTTTGCTTTGCTTTTTCCAGAACTCTCTTATAGTGATTGTAGGCACTTCTGAAAGAATTAAGTGCCAGGCTACATTATTCCTTGAAATAGATTTTGAGGTAGTGGTTCCATTATGGCTGCAGAGCATTCAGAGGTAAACCAAGGTTGACTGTTTAGTTTTTGCTGAAATTTTTGGGGGAGTATTAAACACTCTATTCCAAAAAGAATCCATCTGGAGATTTAGGGCAGCAGTTTTGGAGGCAGCATGTTTGAAGAAGTTTGGGAGAGAAGCTTCACCACATCATATAACATACATTACATCCTGATTTGATTGTTGCAAACTTTAACTGGTCTTACTCAAGCATGGACCATTGTCAAATAAAAAATCCCAGCTTGAAAGTTTTGCCACATTTGATTATTCACAATAAAGTTTAAACAAATTGCACAAATATATTTTTCTATTTGAGTCACATTTAAAATGAATAAATACAACCATAATATATACCAAAAACATTTATTTTCTTCTATATTCAATGTTAGAATCAAGAATCAAATTTTGACAAATAATTTAAAAAGATGCACACTTACATGTGAGCTGTTACAGCACAATCAGAATTGATCTTTTTGAATTTAGTTACAATGTTTCTATTAAATGACAATGAAGGAACAATGTTTTGGACCAACTAAATATTAAAAAAAGATTTAAGATAAAATGAATAATTTAAAATATTTATTTTTCAGAAAGCAGTACAATAAAAATATTTTATCAGTTTAAATTTGTAAGCACTTAGTCCAAAATATTCTCACCTTTTCAACCAAAAATATCAAACCACAAATGACTTACAAATATTAAATTCCGCAAGTTAAATAAAACGGATATTACTTTATAGCTTGAGAGAGAGAGAGAGAGAGAGAGAGAGAGAGAGAGAGAGAGAGAGAGAGAGAGAGAGAGAGAGAGACACACACACACACACACACACGATTAGGAAGTATAAGAAGCAGCAATTTTTAAACTTTCAATTTAAAAGGGTTCTATTAATCCTCTCTAAAAGCTTAACTGATCATATTGACTGACAGAAACAAAATAAGATAAATTCTTATTAGTAGTTTATGCACAAAGTAATTTTATAAAACTTAAGATGTCTATTTTCTTAGCCTCTCAATTTTGTTTTGGAAGTTTAGTTAATCATCAGTTCAGTTTAACTTTATAAATAAAATTTTATAAAATGTAAAATGATTTATCAATATATACTAGCTAAAACTGAATAATACAAATTACTTTCCATCATTATATTCAATTAAATAATCATTAAGAATTAAAATTATAATATATATATATATATATATATATATATATATATATATATATATATATATATATGAATGAACAAATGTAATTAATCTTCTTTTAAATATATTGTTAAAGCATGCAAGATTTTATTACATAAATATGTTTTTCTAGACAGTTAATGGATTTTCTATTTATTAATCTGACAGATTTTTGTCATGTTAAATATTATTTTTAGTGGATGCCCATATTTGAGGAGACACTCCGTTTATTTATTAAACAGAATATTTATTAATTTTCATCTACCAGAGAGCTCATATTTTTCTTTAATATCTTCTTGAATATTCAGGTCAGTAGATGTAAATAAATAAATATACTATTTAATAAATGAATGGAATGTCTACTTAAATATGAGTACCCACTTTAGTCATAAAATAAATATGCTTATAATAATTACTGTTAATTAATATTTAACTAAAAATTGGTAGTATTTATTAACAACATATATGGTTACTAAGCTTCCTATGTAGAGAAGGACTAATATCTAATATGATGAAAAGTATTCAAGGTTAAGTAAAGTAACTTAGTGTTACAGAAGGGATGATAACTAAAACCCACTTTTTATCAACTTACAGAAACATACAAAAATATTAGATATGACACTTCTTGTATACTAATTATTACTTTCTGACTCCAATGACTGCAAATAAAATTGATTAAGTATTTAATGGAGACAATATGAGAAAATTGTAAATTCAATGATAACATACATTTAAATTTATTATAGTAAGAATATAAGAGAAATATAAAAATTACCATCAAGCATTAGATAGAATTATTTTTGCAATATTGCACTGATTATTTAAAAATATAGCACATGCAGTGAATGTACAACTAAGTCCTTATATAATCAGTGTGTATCTATGTAGTAAGTTCTTTTGTTAAAGTAGAGATTATCTATTATTTTGTTCTTAATCTTGTATTTACATTCTTACACTACAAATACAAGGTAAAGAACAATAAATTTGAAACAATTTAATTCCAATGGAGGACTCTGTGTGGTAACTTCTTGCATGGGGGTGAGGAGAAAGAAGTTACTTACTGTATCCTAGTAAGCAGATTAAACAAGAGAGAGAAATTTGGTTAAAATACTGCCTTGATTTTTAACAGCAATGCCAATGTTAAAACAAGGGAGATAATTTATATAATATTTTTAACTAGACTAACCATCTGGTTGAATGGGATATAATAATGTTTTTGAAATCAACTTATTACTAAATACTCAGAAATGAATTACTATAACAGATGCTATTCATTTTATATTTTCCTTATATTATCAGCAGTTATGAACTGATTTTGTAAAAGAGCATAATATTCTTAACTTTCACATCTAAAGAGTTCTTATGATCATTCCTTAAAAAACGTCAAAACTTTCCAGATTATGGTGATTTGGGGATTTTTCAAACTATAAAAATTTAAATATAATTATTTAATACTAATCTGGTTAGTCAATCATTTAAATTTCCCCAATTGTCAGTAAAGATATCAAATATATGGTATCCAGCATAAGAAGAAAATCTAAAGGTTAGATAAGCCATTAACTGCATGATTTAAAAAAAAATTATTAATGTATCTGTGTACATTTTTGAAGTTATCAGTTTCTTGCAGATAAAGATAATTTAAAATTGCTTTTAAATATCTGTTATAACAAGTAAATACAGATTATTTCTTATAATTTATAAATAAATAATACACTTGTAAAAGTAAAACAGCCCTATTTTTCAATTACATAAGGGTATCATCAATTATCTCCCCTACCTTAAAGCATAAAAAAAATACTCAGCTCGTGATTAAATATTTACTTGCTTGCACAGATTTAGAAAAATTACTTTATCTTTATAAACAGTTCTGTTCTATGAAACGGTCTTTTTAAATTAAAGATTTTTTAACTTATTCTTCTTTTCAACAGAATATATTCAAATAGATTTTTTTAAATCAACAACAGTAACTTGTATTTAGGTAACAAGAATTCTTTTAAAAGCATTTCCTTTTAAATATCAACGAAGTCTATCTATCCAAATTTTTATTACGTTTTTCCAACATTCAACTAAGTTGTTTTGTCAGAATTAAAATTGGTAAACTTTCCAAAGTTCATTTTTTTTAATCCAAGTACGTTTAACTGTCACACCAGTTGTTATCATGAATTGTGTGTTTATGAAATTGAGTTTGACTAATTCTGGCTATATATATATAATTTATTAATAACTATAAAATATTCTAGTTAAATTAAACCTATACCATCTAGATTAATGAATTATATCTGCTTTAATTATTTGTGTGTTTTAGTAAATAAAAAAATTAAACAATTTTATTTCCTTTCCTCTTCAAAAAGCTTAAATGTCTTTGCCATATCCAAAACTACAAACTAAGATGATCAGTTGTTGAATTTATGATGTAAAGAGTATTGTTTACAGTCTTATGACATATATCCTAAAAACAAAAATAGTAGCACAACTGAAATTGTGTTATAAAATAAATACAATATCAGTATAATATAAAACGGGATGGCAGAATTAAAACTGAATCAATTTTTGAAATTTTTATAATTCATAAGCTCTCTTCATCATCACTTCTATCAAAGTTCACAAAAAGAAGAAAGATTCTTCTAGCGAAAATAGGATTAAATAAAAAGAATAAAATTATTACAGTTTTGTAATGAAACTGATGTTAATTTTCTCTTCAAGGAATGAGAATTATGATCTTTTTAAGAACTGAAATTAAAGTAAATACATTAAGTTTTCAACAATCATCACATTTATTCCTACTTTATTTATCAGCAATTATGAAATTGAAGCTATGGGGAGCTGGTTAATGTTTCTTTGATTTGACCTTGTGTCAGACTTAACTGCACTCCCTACAGATTACAGGATTTATGCAGAATTATAATCATCAGAAGGTTTTTCGTCATCAGAAGGTTGGTTGTCGGCAGGATGGAATGTTTGAAATACTGTGGAATGGTGTAAGAATAAAATATACATTTTGTATGTTAAAATTAGTAATTTATTAAAAGGAAAGAATAACACAAGTTGTAGAAGTTAATGTTCAATTAGAAACATTAATAGGAAGTTAAGGGTAGAGTTCATGTTCAATGATAAAGTTGAGTTAAGAGTTGAAGAAACTGCTGCAGTAGTAATTGTTGAAAGAGATAAAGAAAAGAGAATAAGGTGCGACCTGACCTTAGCTTCGGTCCTCAGGTCGATTAGGAGTTGACATTACATTTTAGTTCTTTGGTCTCTTGGCTGACTCCAGGTCATTTATATAGTCTTTTTGAATTTCGAACTGGATTGCCAAGTCCTTCCAAGTCTTACAAGTTGCTCCCATTGGTCAAAAATCATTTTATCACCTACTTGTGAAATCTGGTTTCAACTGACTTTTTTGTTAAGCACATGATCAATCCTTTTTCTATTTGGGAAAACCAGGATTTCACACATTGTGAATTTTTATAAAAGTAAAGAAGAAGGTTGATTTTAATTAATTTCTTATTATACAAAATCAAAACAGTGAGAAAATAAACCATATTCTCACAACAGGGAAAACCATATAAACACTGCCTCAGTTCTGTATCATGTGACTTAGTGCTGGAGCTTGAAATGTAAATACAGGCCAAAATAGACTAGGATGATATTTGTAATTGAAAGTGAAAAGGAATTTTCATTATAGAGTAGTAATACATAGAATAAATGTTTATCCTGCCTTTTAAAGAATATTTCTCTTTTTCACTTTTTAATTGTAAAATAAAATTTCAGTTAAAAAAAGTTCACTGATTATTTATCCTTATTTCTTTTCTTATATCTGCAATGTCCAAATCTTATGTAAACACTTTGTTTAAAATTAAACAAATTTAATTGATTGAAAAACTGCAAATATAATACTTAAAAAATATACTTGTCATTTTTTATTGTCACTTAATAAGAATATTCTTTTTTATAACAAAGTTATTTGTTGAGTATACAGTAATAAAAAATGTATTGTAAGTTATCAGAATTTTTAATAATCAATTAAAAAGATAAGATTAATCAATGACAGAATGAAGTGAGGATGTTAAATGGCTAAAGAAAGGACCTGTAATGGTCATGCAACACTGGCTATATAAGAATTCAAAGATCCATTCTAATTTTCTTACACCTTATTATTCAGGCAGCATGGTTACAGAAAAAAAGATGTGGGCAACCTCAAGAGTAAGTTATACCACCTTCAGACACTAGCTGAAACTGAAAGGAACTTCTTCAACAAAGACTATTGACAAGATAACCAGATGTCATTTCTTTTAAGTTAAGCTCACAAACACATTTTCTGCAAACACTTCTTTTTTCCTTATTTCTCTTTTTCTATTTGGATATTAAATATATTTAAAAATGAAAGGTTGTTGTATTTCTTTCTCTTCAATAGCTGTCACTCAGTTCATTTTACTACCTGTGACACTAACCCCACCATAAACTTGGGGTTGTATCTTGGTGTATTATCATGGATATAATCAATATAAAGGGAACTCTTTCACTTCAAGAACCAAATTGTAAAATTTGTAGGATTAAAATAGGAAAGGATTTTGTTCACTAATCATAAAAATGAAATTTCTCAACCACTCACCACTAACCAAGTGATATTTTTCAACTAATGAAATTAAGTAAAGCAGACTTTAAAAATAACTGTTTCAGCTAACTTCCCTTATCTATAATTAACTGTATATACTTACATATCATACAACTTTTGAAGACCTAATATATAATGGGTTGTATTGCCATCAGTATAAGCTAATTCTATATCTATGATGTGAAAATTAAAATTAACTTCAAAATTAGGTCTTCAAAAGTCACATGGTACATGCAGTAGTTTTTTCAATAATGAAATCTGAATTTTTTTAGTCCTTATTTAGATATTAACATGACTATGCTACTCTCAACAATGCATAATCATTTATCACACATTTATTATGTTTTGCTCCTTGATGAACATTAAATGATGCATCCATTAAATTTATCAACAATTCTTTTTTTCTATCTTTCATGCTAAACAATAATTTTTTAAATACAAGATGTGAAGGATAAAGTGTGGTATAAATTAATGCAAAATAAAAATAATACTAACATCTCATTTTAACAGATATATTTACCAAAATTGCACAAAAATAACTTGAAATACTAAAAGGTAAATTTATTCAATAAAATTGCCATTGAATTCAACCATGGCCTCCAGATGACTTTGGAATCTCTGCCATCTTTTCTGGACAGTATCCTTGTTTAAGTTGGGGAATACTGCCATAATCCTTTTCTTCAGTTCATCTTTGGTGTTAAAAGGATTTTTGTTGGTTTTCTTGCCCAACTTCACCCGATGCATAATAATCAAGGAGGTTGTAGTCTGAGGAGTTAGGTGGCTAGATATAAGAATCTGAGGCCCTCACCAATAGATTTGGGAGTCCTTTTCTTACCAGAACAATCAAAATGAGTTTTCCAAAATGCTGTATCTTCATAATCACTATTCAACTCATTCAACTCTTTTCAAATCCTCTCCATTGTTCTAAGATTGACATTCAAACACTCTGAAATATTTGCATTGGAACTTTCAGTACAAGCTTCTGGTGGAGTGAATTACATCATGGTGCTCTTTTTCCTACAGATGGTGCTCAACTAACCTTACAATAATGTGCTATTTACAAAATGAAAAACAGAGAATGCATGAGCACAAAGTTGAAAATATACAATGGTGATAATTTACCCATCGCACCCTGTAGATCTGATCACAAACTTTGATGTAATTTTTTTATCATGCAAATTTTAATAGCTAAACTCTATTTACATATATATACACTCTTTCTACAAATGTACCAACTTGAGTCCAAATTTTCTTTGCCTTTATTAATAAAAATCACTCATTCTTCTTTGTGTTCCTTTTAAAGATATTTATGAACCATTGTTTTTCACTATTTATTATAGTTTTTACTTGTTATTTATTATAAATTTTATGGTGCTATCATGAGGAGAGAAAAACTAATAGAACAACACAAAAAACTTTCTCTTACAGTCACAATGTTCAGCTAATTACAGTTTCACAGAGCCACATCAATGCTGATTGAATCAAATAATAGTCTATACTAAATCAGTCTTGCAAGTGGCGAATTTAAAAAGATTATATTTTGGTCATTCTACTAAGTAAGTTTTAGAGTCAGACGTTTTACTGATTAGAATCTAAACACTTCAGTAGAAACTTTTTGAACTGGCTGTTATAAAAAGCTGAGTTCAAATTCCAGTTGAATTCCTTGTATTCACTTACGCACAAATACTCTTGGGAAAGGTATTAATCCATCTCTTCCTTCCATTTATGGGTTAAGTAACAGCGCAGATTGGGTTATATAGCCTTGGTTGGCAACCAGTCTTTTGCAAAAAGTAATGGCAACCTACTGTTAATCTTCTGCCCAGTCAGTCATGTCTCTTTCGAGACATGATAGCCTAAGCATGTATCACATATGGCACTTAACAGACTGACTGATATAAAAAGTTGTGCCGGCTGCACAACTGAGACGAACTGGCAAAAATGGTGACATAAGGATTCATTCATTTAATGGATTAAAAAAAAATCTTTTTTTTTTGTATTGATAACTTCAAATTGCCTCTCACCCACAAATCAGGAAGAAAAACTGATAGGTTTAGAAATTTGAAATAGATGAATAAACAACAGACAAATCATGACATAATCTACATTGTTTTACTACATACTTGCTTGCCGTTTGACATCAAATATTAAACAAGCAAGTCATTTAGCAAAATGTTTACCATACTTTCATGACATACTCAAACCATTTGACAACAAATAAATAAACCAGCAAGTCATTTAGCATAATGTTTATCATACATGCATACCATACTCAGTGGAATATCCCCATTCTGTTATGACTAACAACAGATATAACAGTTTTTGGAAATGTCAGTAAGAAATTGTTATAACTCATTTCTAGTGGTTGCTGTGTTGTCTGTTAGAAATACTCTTGACTGTCTCCAATTTTTTAAAAATTCAGTTCAAGTTCTGTATTTAAAGTGTCTAAAGAAAGATAGCTCAATGACAAATGTGCTGAAGTAAAGAGACTGATCACAAAAAATAATGGTGATATGCATAAAAAATTAAAGGAACTAACAGGACAAAAGACCTGCTCAGTAACAGGATGTAAAAAAGCAAAGGACAGTACACTCATACTAGAAAAAGAAAAAACACTTCAGAGATGGGATGACCATATTGCTGATCTCTTCCACAATTAGAGAGCAACCAACAATACACAAAAATCCAGATAGACCAGAAATATTAAAAACTGAAGTGGAATTGGCAATGGCCAGATTGAACGGAAATAAAGCAGCATGACCCGATGAATTTGTAATAAAGATGTTGATGCCCTTAGAAGACTTTGGCATAGACAGGCTCACAGAAATAATAAATGAAATCTACATCAGCAGCAATATACATTAAAAACCTAAGCAGATCAATTTTCATAGCACTATCTAAAAAGCAAAGGAAACAAACAATCAACTTAAACAATCAACCAAACAATCAACTTAATGAGCCATATAACAAAACTCATCATCTGGATTCTAATGAATAGAGCATGCAGTAGAATTGGCTCAAAGATAGGACAAGAACAGTGTGACTTTGTTAAAGATACCGGAACAAGGAATGTGATATTCATGCTCAGAATGCTATCTGAAAGAGCAATAGAAATGCTTTATAAACTATACAATGTATGCCACAAAGACTTGATAGAGAAGCTTGACAATCTCAAGATTTTTAGAAAAGACATTAGAATAATCAAGAATCTATACTGGCAACAAACTGCTTGAATTCAGTAGGTATACAAAACTAGAAAGGAGTGTAAGACAAGAATTTGTTTTCTCACCGGATCTATTCAACTTATACAGTGAAACATTTCTGAGAGAAATAAACCCCTTGCCAGGATTTGTCATTGGTGGTCACAATCTCAACAATGTAAGATATGCAGATGACACAGTGCTGGTAGCAGACACGGAAAGAAGAATGCAGGACCTCCTACAGAAGATAGCAACAGAAAGCTATGGGATGTTTAACCTTCTGTATGGCAGTGAATGTTGGATGATCTCCTCAAGGATCAGAAACGTAGATGTTAAGTAAATACAAGAACAGTGAACACATTCATAGCAGTTAGTCTGCCATTTTCCCACATGAGTGTGGTGCTTGTGTCAGCTGTTGGAGATTCAATCAGCACAATAACCAACCAAAAGAAAACTAACTCTGTGCAAAACCTTAGATATGATTAAATAATCTTCAATTTCAGGGCCAAATTGGAATCAAAGGGTCTAATAGGGCCAAAAGTATAAAACATCTAATAGAAGTTACTGAAAATAGTTCTATGTGGAAATGGAAAATAAGAAATATTCCGTGGAGCGTTTCAGCGAACATGACGGCATGACATGACTGATTGTGAATGCATAATGAGGTTCATGTTGCATTCTCAGAATTTGAGGTTTATCATTTGTTTTTTTTTTTTGGTAGATCTAATTTCACTGTTAGACATTTGAACTAGTATATCTACAACACACAAGTATATCGTTATAATGGGGCCTCACATCAGAGAGTGAGGAGGCCAGTGAAACTGTTCAGAGGAAGGCCCCGAAACAGTGCACATTATCTCCTGATGACCCCAAATTAATATGAATTTTAGAGGAACACATTAAAAGAAAGTCAACTAAATCATATGCCATAGAGAAGCTCGGTGAAAATGTCATTGGCATGAGGAGCATTAAACATTCAGCTCGCTTCAGGTGAATTTCAATTACTTTCCAGTAATTTTCTTCTTCATGAAAAGAATATGCAAAAATCCAAGGAATTAATTCAAGTGGACAATCTACACACTTAAATAATATAACAAAGCACAATCAGCAGCCTGATACTACATTCCATGTGACATACACATATAGGAACAAATATGCTATAGTTCCATGAACATAGATATACATGGAAGAAAAACTTTTTATAACCCTAATACATATATATAATAATGAACATTCACATGAATACCACAATGACTTACACACGGAATTTATCAAAGCCAAAAAATACAAAAAGGATAGAAATGACAATCATTCACATATAATCAAAAATGTAATCTTAAGGAGTCAACAAAATAAAAATGGTGGTATAGTTAATAAAACCTGGCTTTTATTCATTTATTATTTCAATCTCGTCTATACTGTAGTTTCTTCCTCTCTTACAGACCTTTCTTCAGTAAACCTTTTCTTTAACTGATTCTTTTGTCTTTTGTGTTCCCATTTTTTCCATTTTGCCATATATATTATATTTCCAATTTGTGACATTATTATGCCAACTTCTATATTTCCTTTCTATTTTTATATACTCTGAAAAACACTTTTTCATCAATTTTGAAAAATTCATTTTTTTTTTTTGTTATCCATTCTTATTTTTTTTAGACCTAGAAACAACTTGTCAAACATCGATTTCATTTTTTTTGTGAATTCTGCTGATGACATGCCTGATGGTTTACTGGATTTAGCATTATCCGGTATACTTTCAAGAATTTTTATAGTGGTTCTTCGCTCATTTATTCATTACTTGCTTTTTTCAAAGCTCTCTTAAAAGTACCCACAAATTGTTCGGTATCTCTGTTTGACCTTGTGTGTCACAGCGGGATAGTAATATATTAATCAATGGCATTTTACAAAAAATCTTTAAATTCATAGTCAGTGAATTATGTATTGTAATCAGAGACTATGGCATCTGGAATGCCATATCTTGCAAACAGTTCCTGTAAAAAATTCACTGCAACCAGAGATTTTGTTGCCCTTACAAATTTCAGGTCTCTTAGTAAAGATATTCACCACCACAAGATAATATGATCAGTTTATTAAACCTGCGAAATCTATGTGCAGTCTTCACAATGGAGCATCTGTATTTAGCCTAGGTTATAATTTTGTGGTAGGTGATTTTACTGCCAGAACACATCTTCTGCAGGCTTTTACTACTTATTCAATGTCTTGATCCATCTTGGTCCAGTATCCATATGTAACACTATTTCTAGTGCTGAGAAAGAGAGAAGAGAAGGCGAAGAGATAATAATTGAATATTTTTTCTTTCTTCTTCATCTGCTAGAAGCTAGGTAAAGTATATTTTAACACATCACTCAATAAGTCCTGACATATAAATGACACCACTAATAGAAAATCCATATAATTTTTATGAAGTACTAACCTTGAAATGACACATGACAAAAGTTGGACCCAATCAGATTATTAGTTTACAAATTACAGTTATTTAAGTGAAGCGACTGTTGCAAATTTTCAAAACAATGAAAAAATCTGAATTTTGTATTGGTAAAGCATCCCTTTCTGATGGGAAGAATACTGTTCAAGCAAAGCAGTGGCTTGATAAGTAATATTCGGAAGTTGTGTGAGATAGCAGAGAAGTTGAACATATCAGAAAGCAGTGTATGCACCATTTTGCATGAACATTTGTCAATGAGAAAGCTGTGTTCAAAGTGGGTGCCACATTTGCTCCCAGTTGATCAAAAACAACAACGCATTGATGACTCAGAGTATTGTTTGCAACAGTTTTGACACAACAAGAAGGAGTTTTTGTGCAAATATGTGATAACAGATAAAACATAGATTCACCACTTCATTTTGGAGTCAAATTGGTAGTCAGCTGAGTGGATTGCAGCAGGTGAAAGCCATCCAAATTGATCAAGGCCGTAAACATCAGCAGGCAAGGTTTTGGTTTCCGTAATTTGGGATGCACAAGTTTTTTTGTTCATCGATTACCTTGAGAAAGGAATAACTATCAATAGCGAATATTATATAGTATTATTAGTGCATTTGAAGGAAGAAATTGCCAAAAAACGGCCATGAATGAAGAAGAAAAAGTGATCTTTCACCAAGACAATGCACTATGTCACATGTTGATTGCAACAATGACAAAACTAAATGAATTGCACTTTGAATTGCTTCCGCATTCATCTTATTCTCCAGATCTGGCTCCCAGCAACAACTGGCTGTTTGCAGACCTCATAAAAATGCTCCAGGGAAAGAGATTTGGCTTCAATGAAGAAGTGATACTGAAAACTGAGACATATTTTGAGACCAAAGACAAATCGTTCTACAAAAAAGGCATTGAATTGTTAGAGAAGCGTTAGAATCAGTGAAGGAGACTATGTTGATGAATGAAGTTGATTTATTAAGTGATGTGTTAAGAAGACCACCTAAGAAAATTAGATAAATAAAATTACAGTCACCAAAAATGAATAACCACTCAAGATAAAGTTTTTATGACTCTTGAGTGCTGACTACAAAAATTCAGTCAGAATGATAAAAATTCTGTATTTCTTGTTACAAAATTTGAAATAGTCATTATTGCTAAAAGTGAAGCTATTGTGAAAATTTAACCATCATTGATAAAATCACAGCTGTCTAAGAGTTGATTTGAAACAGATAATTTTCCCTAGCATGCAAATTGTTGAAAGAATTTGATGATCTTTAAAGACAGGCTACCTCTGGTCAGAAAAAGAGATAGAATTCTCAGAAATTATGTTTCTTTGTTTTTAGGGAATTTTGTCATCCTGATAAATAAAAAAGAAACATATGGTGTTTTCTTTTGACTGAAGCTAGATAATTTCTTATGATAGTTGTATACAAAGTGGGAAAGCCTAGATAATTAAAAACGTCTTATATTGAGAGATTGAAATGAAAAAACAGAAATATGAAAAATGACCACACACCAAAGGTTCGATAGGAAATAAACTTTGAAGTGATAATTAAAATTTTACCATCTGCGCTGGACTACATCCCCTTAGACAGTGGTAAGAGGCACTCCCACAGGAGAGAAGAAGATGGGGTGGATCAGATGACCGATGAGGAAAAAGGGCTCAATGGGATTTGGAGAAAGTTAGAGAAACATACCATGCCCCTCAGGCAGTAGTAAGAGGCACTCACACAGAAGAGATGGAGACAGGGTTGATAAGGCAACTTAAAGGAGGATCTCTGATCAGTCATTTGGAAATGCTGAGAATAATCAGAGAGCATCACAACTACCCCTGCTAGATGCAAGGCTCAATATAAGCAAAAGTCAGTGGGTTTTCAGAGAGTTGGTTTGACAGTTAGTTTGAGAGTGAAAGTTGAGTTTTGAGTTGGACCAGTACAGGTCAGGTTAACATAAGAGACATATTATGTGACTCCCTGCCTTAGAAGAACTGCTGACTAACCTGGTGACAGACTAATCAACTTCAATGAAGTATTATGGCTGTAGAAGCCGTGGGTTGAAATTATAGTTGTCTACATGATAAACACTAACCAAATACTGTCCCAAACAGAACGTATATATATATACGATAAACACTAACCAAATACTGTCCCAAACAGAATGTATATATATATGCGTTCTGTTTGGGACAGTTTTTGGTTAGTGTTTATCATGTAGACAACTATAATTTCAACCCACGGCTTCTACAGCTGTAATACTTTATCGAAGTTGATTAGTCTGTCACCAGGTTAGTCAGTGGTTCTTCTAAGGCAGTCACATGACATGTCTCTTATATTAACCTGACCTGTACTGGTCCATATATATATATGTACATATATATATATATACATATATATATGTATATATATATATGTATATATATATATACATATATATATATATATATATATATATATATATATATATATATATATAAACACCTTATTTTTAATTTCCTAAAGATTTCCTTTTCTTATTGTGGCTCCCAGCTGTCTTGATCTTTGATGCAGCAACATTTAACAATTTTCAACTTTCAATATGAAGCATGGACAACAACTTTCATGTTAGCATCTTTATGTAAAATTACTGTTCCTATTATAATCACTAGCAAATGAAGCCAATGTAATTTCTGCTTTTGGATAGTAGTGTGTTAATGATAAGTCTGCCATTAGTATTTTTTTCTTCAAATACCTTCTGACACTAATCTGTCCAGTTCCAGGTTATGTTTTTTGAAGCAAATTATTCAGTGGAGCTTGCAATTCTGCATGTTAGATATATAATTTTGATAATAGATTACTAGTTCCAGAAATACTTGTAACCTAGTAATGTTTGCACTTGCCTTTGACAGATCTGGTTGACAACCATTTTTGTCAATGATTTGTTTTAAGTATTTGATTTTAGGCAAAACAATACACACTTTCCCTCAATGAGTTTAAACTCATACACTTATATTTTTTCAAAAACTGTTTTTACATGCTCAATATGTTGTTCCTTAGATACACTTTTAATTAATATATCATCCAGATAAGTAAATGCAAAATCATAATGTGCAAGCCTGCTATCCATAGCTTGTTGAAATATAGCTGGTGCCATATTTATCACAGGAAGTCAGTTGAACTTATACAATTCCTTGTGTGTATTTATAGTTATTAACTGAACAATATTCTTCAAACTGTATTTGAAAATATGTTTCAGAAAGATCCAGCTTTGAAAAATTTTTTTCTACTGTTTAGATTTTCTCTGGACTTGGTAATGGCTAACTATTCATAAACTATGGATTTCTAAACATTTGTTTAACCCTATGAAAAAAACAGCACAAACATGGATTTTATTATTTTTCTCCTTTACATACATTACTAGTGCTGCCCATTTTAATCTGTTAATCTTCTCAATTACACATATATTTTAAAGTCTGCCTAATTCTTCATGGACTCAAGCTTATGCTGTGAATGGTACACTATTGTTATCCTTTTTTTTGCTTGAAATTTAACTTTGAATTTGGAACATTGACCCAATTCATCTGACAGAATATTTGGAAAACATTTTTTCAATTCTTCCTTTAAATTTTCTCTGTTTGTTTTTAAAACTGGTCACTTGTTCACTTACATTTTTGCAATAAACATTTATAGGTAATACCACAACTCAAAAAATTCTATCCAGTCAGTACCAAATAAGTTTGTGGCATTGTGATATTTTTTAACACATAAGCCTTAGCTTTTACACACTTGTTGTGGAATGAAATGTCACATGTCATTTCTCCAATAAAAATAATTTCACTTGACTTTTGCTATTTGTGACTAGTGTCTACTACTAGTGTCTTGTTGCATTTTTACACTCACCTTATTAATTTTCACATACACAAATTTTCTTTGGTTTTCTGTAATTGTATTTCTATTGCAATGCTTGGTACAATTTTTTTCTGTGAGAACTTACCTTGCTTTAGTTTTACAGTGTGACATTTTATGTCCTACTTTTCAACACTTGCAGCATTTTGAATTCTTAAAGGGACAGTTGTCCTTGATATGTAATCTTCCATGTCTAAAAACATGGATTAATTTTCTTTCTTCCACATTTTTCTTTCACCTGTATGTATGCACATATTTTTTCTAAATTTCTTTGGCATCACATCTCAGATTTAGGTTTCTCTGGCATTCATCCAATATTTTCTGTGGTGCAAGTTTATCATTCTCTTCAAGTTTCATTAGAATTCTCACCCGTATTTCAGCATCTTTTTTCGCTGTTAACCCTTGAACAAAAAATGAAACCCTTTAAACATATTCAGAGTCAGTTCATTTAATCTGTATCTTTCACACTCCTTGTTAATAATTGCAGCATATGTGACAAAATCTCTGTGTTCTTTTTTCATCAGATTCATACATTTCTAACAAATACTGAATAACATGCTTTTATCACTAAAATTTTTGTCAGCATATTTCTTTAAAACAAATTTCTCTTGTTTTTTTTATTTGGTAGTACAAAATTACAGTATTTTTCATGTTCTACCAGTGCTCACTTTCTCAACAAAATCTTGATTTTTTCTTGTCTTCCTAGTCGCTGCATTCTTTGAAAACTTGCTCATATCTTCTAATATAAGAAGAAAAGGTTATTCCATCATCTGAAATGTATATAAATTCATATATGTCATTTGCCACTGCATTGGAAGTGAAATAACTTGAGGAATTTCCTGTTTTCTTTTACTATTGTTATTGATGTATTTTTCCACTTGAGCTAATATTTCTTCCATATTTAAATAATAATTTATTTTACACCAAAGAGGAAAAATTAAATGAATATAGTTCAGAATTCTTGTCATCACCAAAGCAAAAAGTATTTTTTCTCCTTGTTATGACTTTGTATGAGTTCTGATATCCTCATCACTCATATTATAACTCATATGCGTTACAATTCTTCACCACCTCATAATACCTCAGAATCTCCATGAAGTCCTAACTAGTCACCATATGTACAATTCTTGTCTGTGTATATGGTGAGGGTTGATAAAACAACAATCTAAAAATCTACACCCTATTTTATCATATTTATATTATATTATTTGCAAGAAACTAAATAAATAAGTTAGTAATACTCCTCCTCCCCCAATACAATCATTAATAGTTACAGAAACAGCAGTTGACTAGATAAAATCAATGTGGGACCTTAATAATATAAAACATTTTTTAATCCAACCACTCATTCAAACACACATTCATCTAAACACATCAACAAATATGAAAAAGACACACCCAAAATACAAAAGATGTTCTGCATCATTTGGGACCAGACATCTCTGAACACCTAAAAGGAGAGGGAGTGGTAATTCAACTAAAGAGAAGGAAAAATAATAAATTAAAATGATTATTAGACTTTGAATAGGTTTTTGCTGTTTTCCACCAGATGGCATTCCCAGAACTGCATTCATGCAGTTTCAGATGGTAACACATCTGTAAGGAAGTACTATAAGCAAGATTGAAATTGTCAATTTGCCAAAGTGTAAACAACTTTGTCTTTTTTAACATTGAACACTTCAGATTTAGAACCAAAGAAAGTGTATTTGCTGGAAATTTTACTGCACTACTTTATTCAAAAGAAATCTACTGCTGAAGCACACAGAATTCTTGTTGAGACTCATGAGGACCATGCTCTGTTGGAAACCACATTCAGGGATTGGTTCAGACACTTAAAAAATAATGATTTTGATATCAAAGATAAAGAACACCAAAAAAGTCCCACCAAAAAAGTCTGAAGATGAAGAATTGAAAGCATTACTTCATTAAGACTCATGTCAGGCACATGCTGAACTTGCAGAATAATTAGAAGTTGATCACACAACAGTTTGTAAATGTTTGAAAGCATTAAGAATGATGCAAAAGCAAGGACATTGGGTGCTGTACGAGTTGAAGTCAACAACATCTTGTCACGTGTGAACAGCTGCTTTAACAGCAGAAAAGCAAAGGTTTTTTGCATTGTATCATGACCAGTGATGAGAAGTTGATGTACTTGCCATTGCCACATGAAATATGTGTGAGTGAACTGACAACTGCAGGTATATATTTATTTCCTTTACAGTACTTGTGCAGCTGTGAAAACTGAAATTAAGACAAAAAATAACATGAGCACATGAAGGAAGAATGTATACAAGGATAGATAATTACAAAATTCGAAAAAATAAGAAAATTAACAATGAAATTTAGATAAATAATTGTAACAAAACAGGGAACTTATAACATGGGTTTAAATCAACAGGAATCGTTTGCATCGCCAAAGCTGTACATCTTTACAAATTAAGAAAGGGTCTAAAAGGCAAGAAACATTTAGAAGAATTAAAATTTCATTAACTATAAAATTTTTCTAGGGTTTGCTGGAAGTTGAATGGAAAAAGTGTTAATTACCTCGTTGGCACCTCGTGTGGTCTACGGAAATTGAGTTACTTCCTAACAGTACCGAAAACGAATGTGCTGCCGCTGGAGATAACAAATTTATGTCTGACCTCTTAGAAGGTCTCAATCCAAAAGACTGTTAAGGGGGTTTCTATTTCTTATGCAGAGACCAAAAATCCTATATTTTAGAAAAGGTTGCCGTAAGACAGCTTATTTGTTATATTTTTATTTACTTATTCTAACTATACTGTTTTGTTTTATACTTCTCATTTAGACTTTATTATTGTTTTACATTATCCTAAAATATAAAGAACTATATTTTCTGGCCACATTGTCTCAAGGGGTGACAAGGTCGCCGGTCAAGCATACAGGGCTGGCTTCAGCGAGAAAACAAACCTGTTGATTTTTACATTAAGGTTTGGTAGCAAATGGCACCTGGCAGCAGCTACACTTGATCCACTATGAAAGTCCTAAGGGTAGAAAAGCTTGGGGTAAGCCCAACTATACATCTACATTGACGTCAAAGCCAAATATCCATGGTCCAAAGCTTCTGCTCTGCATTTAGTAGTATCAGTTGGGTGTAGTTTATTATTAGCTGCTCAAACTGACTGAAACCATCATAGGAGACACTATTGACTACAATTGATGTGTTTCAGTCAAGCATTGAAGAAAAAATAGCTGCTATATGAGTAGAGACTTGACAAAGTGATTTTGCAACATGACAATGCTAAAAACATTTAAATGGGAAACCTTACCCCACTCACCATATTCACCACACATTGCCTTGTTTGATCATCACTTGTTCTGATCGATGGCACATGGCCTGGCTGAGCAGCACTTTCATTTTTATGAAGATGCCTAAAAATAGGTTGACTCATGATTAGTATCAAAAGACATGCAGTTTTTCTAACGTGGAATACAAATGCTGCCAGAAAGAAGGAAAAATGTAGTGCTCAGTGATGGAGAATACTTTCAGTGACATGTTTCTTACTAATTTTTGGCAAATAAAACATTACTTTTCATGAAAAATCAGCAAGAATGTATTCAATGTTCTAATATATATTATTCTATATATATATTATTCTGTTAGTCGTTAATTTGTTTGTTGGTTTAAAAGTGGTTATATAATAATTCATTTTCTCTTTCTCTAATACTAGAAAACCAGTATATTCTTTTATTTCATTCAGCATAGTAGAAGGTTATACTAATAACCACCTGACTCATAGGTATCACCTTGCCATAGTATCATGTGCTTCAAACCCAATCAGTTTGATTTCATTCAGCATGTTTTTCTTCACACTGTAGATTAGGTCATGACAACATTAACATTAATAACGTTAACTGTGTGAAAATAAAATGAAGAAGATATTTTGAATGATAAAAACAATCTTTCCTAGAGAGGGGAAAAAAGAAACAAAGAAAAAGTGCGCATATATTTTATGAATTCCTGTTGTGAAGTAAATAATACCACCCACCCCCACCTCGGTAACATAAATGAACTAGGCTAGATGCCTTTAATAAATAACTTCAAGTGAATCAGAAAAGCCATTGGAGTCAGTCCAGTTTGTGAGTTTACAACAGACCAGTTCATGTCTCATGACATGCAGATGAGATTTTGTTGCTCCACCATTTGGAACTTTGCATTTTTGTGTTTGAAGAACTGTAATCTTTTAGTTTAATCTTCAATTTTTCTTATATTTATTTTGCTGACAGTTTTCGGGAAATGTTTGAACTTTCTTTTTCAGTTTTTATCCTTCCTCTGCTCCAAATTTTTTTTTTTTTTCACTTGTTTATGGATATTTATTTTTAAACTCTGTCCAGCATTAAGTTCATTTTATTTTTATTTTTCATTGTATATTTCTTCTTTTGCTTAATCTTTGTATTTTTTTTTCTATGTGTTATTTTGTTCATTGTCTTTGGTGTTATAAGTAAACAATTCTTTATCTCCTGTCCATCTGAAAGGCTTTTTTCTGTTTTAATTTAACTTTTCCTCTGCATTTTGCTTATTGTTAAATCTTTTTGGTTTTTATTTTCATGTTATGTCAACCATTTTGTTTAAGTAGTAAAACTTTTTATTTTTACATGTGTCTCATTTTTAATTTTTCTTTTATTGTATTTTGTTTTCATAATTTGTTTTTTGCATTTCTAATTTAAAAAAAGGAAATTTTTTTACATTGTTTTATTTAATTTTATATTGTTTTATTTGTTTCGTTTGAGTGAATTTATTTCTTTTACTTTATGCATCAAATGTTTTTCATCTGTCTCATTGTTCCCATTTTTATTAGAACCTTGAATAAGTTCTTGCTGATTTTTCATCAAAAGTAATCTTTTATTTGCAAAAATTAGTAAGAAACATGTTACTAAAAGTAATGTCTATTGGTAGCCACTACTTTTTTCATCTTTCTGGCAGCATTTGATTTCTGTGTTGAAAAACAACATGTCATTTGAGACTAACGACAAGACAACCCATTTTTTGGCATCTTTATAAAAATGAAAGTGCTGCTCAGCCAGGCCATGTACCATCAATCGAAACAAGAGATAATTGAACAAAGCAATGTCTGGTGAATACAGTGAGTGGGGTAGGACTTCCCATTTAAACATTTCCAAGTAGATTTTCACCCATTTTGCAACATGTAACCTAGCATTGTCATGTTTCAAAATCACTTTGTCATGTTAACTCTGCTTTGGGAGTTTTTTCTTTAATGCTTGACTCAAACACATCAATTGTAGTCAATAGCGATCTCCCATGATGATTTTGGTTGGCTTGAGCAGTTCATAATAAACTACACTCAGCTGATCTCACCAAATACAGAGCAGAAGCTTCAAACTATAGATATTCAGCTTTGCCATCAATGTTGATACATGCGCAATCTTTTACATTTAAGCTTATCATAGTGTATCCACTCTTCACCTTTCATCACTAATGCCTGTATCATCGGTGATCATAAATCATTATGACAAAATACAATTATTTGTTTGTGTGTGTTGTTTGCTAATAAGAAGGGATAAAGCCAGTAATTTAGATTAATTAATATCATTAGAAAATTAGATTAAATTTAAAACCATGACTGCATTAAAACTAAACTAAATAGGTTAATTCTCACTTAGATAAAAAAAAAAAAAAAACTGGAATGAAAAACATAGAAACAGAATGAAAAGGGATGTAAGAGTGGGAAGTATTATTATAAATATACTGTAGTGTAGTATTAATAAGAGGAAATAAAACAATTATTTTTGGGGAATTAGATTTTAGATAAATTATTAGGAAATTGAAGTTAAATTTATGACACCACTAATATGAAACAATTGAAATAGAAGGAATGTAGGATGAAAAAAAGGTTAGCATATTATTATTAATTATACTGCTAATAAGAAGAAAGGAATGGAACCAACTATTTCAAGGAAATTTAAATTTGGAATAATATTTAAATATCTAAATTTGAAATTTAAAAATTTGAATTTATGATGACATATGCTTGTAAATTCTTTTCTTAAGTTTAAAAGCAAATTTTGCTTAGAATATTTTGATATTTTAATCTTTTTTAACTAAACATAGATTGCATTTATTGTAAAGCTTATTGGAGGTTCAGGCCAAACCTATTAGTCTCCAACTCACCTTTGGGTTTAGTTCCTCCTCTTTCATTTCCCAAAATCTTTGGGAAAGAGAAGTCGGGAATTTTAAATTGAAGTTGGAAAAGGCACGTTTATGGGAGTAGTAACATTGTTTAAATTCTCCTGCTGAAATTCCAATGTAAACTTGATAATTATTTTTATTTATAGAGGAAATGTTGGCATATATATATATTTATTTGTGTATTTAGGCAACAAATTTTCTTTTAGGCATGTCAGATAAATTGTAAACATTGTGTTTGCTTATTTTTAATAAAATCAGTTCATACTCAAATCAAATTTAAAATGGCGAGCCTCATCATCAAAACAACAATTCACCCACAAGATCCAAACTACAACAAACCAACATTATTTATGAATTCACATGTTCTTTGAAGAACTGCATTCATGATTCTAATTTTGTAAATAATTATATCGGCCATACCATTATGAAACTGATTCAATGACCCACGCTACATCTCTCTCAATGTAATTCAATTTGATCTCATGTAAATACACATAGAGACCTACCAAACCTTATCTGGAACATACTCATTGACAACAGAAATATCATAACATCATCCACATGCAAAAAAAGACTAAAAATAATGAAGGCCTTATCAATAAAAACAAAAAGTTCAACACTCAATAACATCAACTATGAACATGCTAACCACATGATTACCATCCTCAAAAATAGCTAAATGTATAGCTGAAAGCACTTGGATAAACAAGACATTTAAACAATTTTTATATAATTGATATCCTCAAAAGAAAAAAAATCATAAGATCACACAAAAAATTACATAAAAAACAAGTTAGCCACAATACCTTGTCTGTCATTTTTAATGAAACCTGTATAAAAGAGAGATTGCTGCTCAAATATATATATATATGTGTGTGTGTGTGTGTGTGTATACACACATGTGTGTTTATCTGTTATAATGAATAGCAAATAGCAACTGCAAATGAGAAATCTGAGAGTCAAATTTGAATTCTTGTTGAGTTTGTTGCATTCACTTTTGCACCATTGGGAAAGTTATAAATCCATCTCTTTTTCTGCCATCTATGGGTTTAAATAGTATGGTAGACTGGGTTCCCTATTTGTGGTGGGAACCAGTCTAGAAGAAGGACAACCCAGAATTCAAAACCATAACCATAGTTTTAACTTGTCAACAATGCTCTTACTCATCTAATGTGTTGACAAAAAATGTATCATGAATATTATTTTTCAATATAAAAATATAGTTTACCAAATGCTTCTTGAGTATGTTTCAATCAAGTTGAAATAATTTCTCTGATAAAATCACATTTTCACTTCTAATTTTAGAATTTTAAAATATTCCTCTCCTTGTGAACAATGAACATTGTTAATGTTTGATCAAATTTTACAGACAAGCTGTGAAGCTTATTACAAGATTCTGATGATCAATATATTTATCAACCTAGACATTTACAATTCTGTTTTGTTTTTTATGCTTCCAGTTTTGAGGTTTTTGAAATTTGTATTTGAGATTCATTTTGTTTTTTATCTGCTATGTTGTTTCCATATGGAACCATCAGGAGGATAAAAGTAATTAAAAATGTGATAAAAAGGGTGGAAAACAAAATAAAGATAAAATGGCTACAAGAAATGCATAATTGTTTTCAAGATTATGAAAATAAAATAACTTTTTTATGTTTGTGTCATATGTTTGTATAATGAGATAAGATCCATTTCATATAAAAAATATAAATCATTTTTAATTAAATTTTATTCATATTTACTTATCTTGATCTGTTTGGGTCTGTTTATCTATTGAGAAATCTATTGGTGGATACTTTACAAATGAAACTATAATTTCAATCTATCAATAGATTTTGGGTTGATTCTATCTATCTATCTATCTATCTATCTATCTATCTTGGCCTGTTCATGTCTCTTTCTTTGTCCACTTCATCATTTTATTTTTACAGTGGTGTTCACCTTGTGCAAAGCAGAAGGGCCACTTGAAGTAGAGGGTTACAGAGTAAGAAGCACAGCTTATGCAGATATGTACAAAAGATAACAGTTAACCCTAGATTTGAACAGGTTAACATAGTAGTGATCAGAAAAGCAACCTCTTAGAAGTCAGTTCCACAAGGCAGTGGTTTGTGGAAAGAAACTGCTTTAGTGGAATTTACATCTCATGAGGGGAATATGAAGAGAATGTGGCTGGCTCACTACAATGTGCATAGCATGGTGGGTTTTAACCATTAAGTTTAGGACTGGTGAAACTACGGAGTGCAGTCTATCTGAACACTTCCCATGAAAATAGTAATACAATAATGAGAGGTTTTTGACGTCTGTGAGAAAGGGAATGATGATGCTCTACTACAATGTGCATAGCATGGTTGGTCTTAGCTATGAAGGTTAGGACTGGTGGAATTAAGGAGTGTTCTCCATCTGAACACTTTCCATGAAAATAGTGATAGAGCAGTAAGCATCTAGTCTGTAAGAAAGGGGTTGCAGAGTGAAAATCATCTGATTTGGAGTCACTTTTGGATTCAATCAAAAATGGAAAGTGAAGACTGGGCAACTCCTGACCATGTATGGCAGAAGTACTCTATTTTCAGGTTGATCAAGTTTTTGTAAAAGTAGAAGATAGCAGGAGGAGTGAGATACTTGCAGGGAACTAACCATTTTTACAGAATCTTTAATGATGAATTGTACATACAAGTTCCACTTGATCTCTTGATTGAATTTGAGTTTCAATAGCTACTCAAGGAATCACAATTGGCGAAAGTTCTGCAGCCAATTGGTGATGGTGGAAGGTCAATAGTTCGGTTTTTGAGTCATTGAATGTATATTTATTTATTAAATAAATTATTATTGATTATTTATAATCAATTTGTAACAGTCATAATTAATAATAGAGAAACTTAACTTTTGGTTTGAAAAGAAGTTATATTGAATCAATTGCTTGGTTTGCTGCTTGGAAAATTGGTTCACTGTGTTGTGCGAGATAATTTTTCTCTCAAGAAACTATCTGACATATTTATGAGTCTACCATTTGTTCATTCTATGAATATTGCTGCCACATATGGTCTGGTGTTCTGACTATACATTTAAAGATTCTTGATAAAGCCAAAGAAGAATCTGCAATGTTATTTTTCCTGTTCTGGCATCCTGGCTTCAGTCACTTTCCCACTGTTCTAGCTCCCCTGTGCCTTTTCTATAAATACTTTCATGGTAATTGTTTTGATCAACTTTCCTCTATAGTACCAAGACTTTATGAATTTTAACATAGTACTAGATTGGCAACAATGTTTCATCATGTTAAGGTTGAAATGGCTACATGTAACTAAGTTTCTTTTCTCACACTTCTTGTTTGTAGAACTCTCTTTCAGTTTAATGCTTTTCAGCTAACTTTGATTTTCAAGAGTTTAAATGCAATGTCAGTTGCTATCTAGTGTCTTTGGGATTCCTATTTTTTATTGTTTTTGCTCCTTGATAATATTTCTCTTTTTCTTATTCTTTCACACTCAGTAACTCCTTGGGTCTTGGTGGCTTTATTGTCTTGCTTGAAGTGAAATTAATTTTCAAAATATTGTATGAATTATTAAAATGACTAGAAATGATAATTTATAAATTTTCTAACTTAAGTTGATTTACCTCTCTTCCCACTTTATAGGGGACAGGAAATATATAAATAAATACACAGGAAATATAAATGCACATTGATAATTATTATATGGTTTAATGGTAGTTTGGTTGCTTTCATGTCTTTAATTAATGTTCTTACTATTCTGTATCTTCATAATACCAACTTCTTTAAATATTTTCTAACTAGTCAACTGAATTTTCTTGCTTATTACTCTTTTAATTTTTCTCAGATCTTTTTTGGTAATATTTTAAAATCATTTTTTTGTTCTTGTCTTCAGATTCTTTTTGTCCTTGTTATTTGTTTAAATCTTTCCTAATTTATAATGTTATGTTAATAATGATTAAATAACTTTGCAATATCTTATTTCTCTTTTGAGGTTATATCTTTCTTATGACCCATGACAATCTTTATATATCTGAAATGAATAAATGAATATCAATAACTATACTATTACAATGAACAGCACTTGCATTTACACAACCAAATGTTGTTGCAAATCCTTTTAATAAAAACAGATATTCTATCACTTTCTCTCTTGCTCTCTTTTTCTCCCTCTACACACACACACACATATATATACACATTCACATAGACAGATAGATATATTTAAATGAATATTAGATACATTTAAGTATATCCTGAACATATTACCAATATAAATTGGTTCTTACTAACTTTATTGGGAAAAAATTTGGCTTGTAAAATAAAATCTGACATAATGTCCTGACTGTCTTATTTTAATGACAGTTTTAAATTAAAAACAGAAAGTAAAACATTTAGTAAGAATCATCTAAATGTTTAGTAACTTCTTCTCAATATAGCTTTATTTTTGTATAATCAACTAAAAATTGTCTGTTATTATAATGTTAGCAGGTTATATGTAAATGTATTAGTTACTGGGTAAGTTTGATATTGGTAGCTTTTAAGTTTCTAAAATTTAGTGAAAAACAAACTAATTAATGAAACAACTCTTAAACAACTGTTTACTGCATGTTCCTATCACTCATGATTTAGAATCTACTATCTTTGAAAATAAAAACAGAAAATGCCATAATCAAAGAAACAATAAATATGAAGGTCATTCTCTGAAAGGCAGAATAAGCAACAAGAAAATTTTTGAAATAAAACAAGAACCAATCCCCCAAAGTAAAGCAATAAGATTCATAATGTTTGCCCGAAGAAAATCTTGTGATTCATTGTTTAAAAATAAAGAAGTTTGTTAAAGGTTAGTCAGAGAAATTCGTTGCATACCAATGATATCCTAAAACTAAAAAAGTTAATCAATTTGATGGGATGAACATCAAAATTAAAACCTCAGCTTAAAAGATCCAGTGTATAACAAAGACACTTTGAAATAAACATGTCTGTTTTATGAAAATATATTTTTTCCTATTCAGATTTTGGTATCATGACAAAACATAATTTATTTGCAATATTTTCTTTTTTTTAATTTTCATACAAGACATGAATGCCACTTTATTCCAAAATCCTAATTCCTACTAAATCCAGTGTTTTTTTTAATCACAAAAGAAATCTTACTTCCACTGATCTGAATTTGTCGCTTTTACTCAGATATGTTTCCAGATGCAAATCCCAGATCTGCCTCAGGATATTTTGAAAAAAATGCATGCTGATCTTGTATTCCTGATGGAAGCAATAAATGATTCTTTGCTTTGAAATCACAATTCTCAGAGGATCTGTAATTTTTTGATTCTAAAAATTGCTTTTCGTTTTCTTTTAATTTTTTCTGTTGCTTTCTTTCTCATCGCTACTTTGATTCTTTCTTTTTTCCTTTTATGCTTTTGTCTCTTTCTTTACATTCTGTCCTTTTCTTTTATTACTTTGTTCATTTTGTATCTTTTTTTCCTTCTACTCTCTTTATTTTTCTATTAACATTTTTATACTTTCTTTTCCCTTTCTGTCTTTTTACTTATTTTCTGTCCTGAACTCTTCCTTCCTTTCTTTATTTATTTTGTACCATTTGCTTTCTTTCTTTCTTTCTTTCTTTTTTTCTTTCTTTCTTTCTACATTGTATTTTAATTACCAAACCAGTATTTTTCCCTTCTTTCTTTTAACTACTGTATACTCTTTCATTCATTTATTTACTTCCTATTTTCTTGCCTTTCTCCTTTACTTCTACTTCATTTCTTACTTATTCTGACTTTTTTCTTCTTTGAAAATTGATATAACCCCAAAATTTAGATAAAATCTGTTAAAACCTGGCCAATAGATGAAAATCAAAGTTCTCATAAAACCTCATTTATTAATTTGTTAACTTACATTCTCCATTGTTCTTCCATTTCCCCTTGTCACTCCCTCTGTTAATTCTTTTCTTATTTCTTGCTTTTTTACTTTTATACTTTTATTATTCTTTTCTAGCCATAAAAATCTCAAAGATAAGAAGCTTTTCAAATCACTCCCTTGGATATGAGTATATGAATAATTTGTTTAACAATGGGTAACTGTCTTTAAAAATGTAACTCCCCATTGTAGGATTTGATTAATTCATGATGTTTGTAGTGTCAAAAGAATTGGCAAGGAAAAGAGGCATTAGGGGAATCTCATCTTTAAAAAAATAAGACCTTATATCACATGATAGAGTTTTGGGATATTTTTTCTTTTTCTGTAATTTTTCTTTCCTTTTTCATTTTCTTTCTCTCATTCCTTCTATTTCTAGAAACTTCATCTTTTAAAATCCTTTGCTTCATTTCAACTTAGTTTTATTTCTTTCTTACTTTTTAAAAGTTCTTTTTCCATATTTAGTCTTTTTTTTACCTTTTTCTTTTTTTTGATCTCACTTTTTAACATGTCTATAAACAATTTTTTAAAATCATTTTACTGATTTAAAAACCAAAACATTCTTTCAATCCATCACACAGAATTAAGAAATTTGGTTTAAGATGTCACTAGATTATATTTATTTTCAAAAATTTCAATACATTTCCCCACAAAAATGTTTTCAGTGAAATGTATTAATAAAAGCCTACAATATCCTGAAAATGCCGTTACCCATATAATTAGCATTTAAAATATTTTGTATGTTGTGGAGTAGTTTTTGCACTGAAGGTTATAATTGGGCTATGTCGGTTGCTAATTGACTTAACACAGCCCAAATGTTAGGAACTTGGTAATCTTCCACTGAAAGCTGACTCCTTAGTATTCAACTAACTGCCAACTAATAACAACTGCCTAGTAGTTCTACTGAACTCCAATAGAATTCTAAATAACTCCTATGAACTTCCCAAGAACTTCTCAAGAACTTCTCCCGTTAACTTCCTGTTAACTCTTATTAATATAGGAGGGAGAGTCCATTATCTGAGGAATAGGTGTGTTTCCCCATAACAGTATATGTATCGTGTGATTATATAGTCCCATCAATTTTATATATAACAAATTCTTTGCATGTGTCTATCTAGGATGTGCATTGTGGTGCAATGAATATTGACTCGGACTGACAAATTGGGGGACCAAGTTTGAATTCCTTGCATTCACTTACGCACAAATACCCTTGAGAAAAGTATTAATTTGTCTCTTCCCTCCAGCTATGGGTTAAATAGTAGGACAGATTGGGTTCAATAGCCTTGGCTGGCAACCAGTCTACTGTGGGATAATCTTCTGTCCAGTCAGTCATGTCTCTTTTCGAGACATGATTGCCTAAAGCATGTATCACGTATGGCACTTAACTGACTGTTTATCACAAAGTTATTTTGGATTAATCAACAATATTTTGCACAACAAATATTACATTTAATTAAATAAAGACTATATAAGTTAAGTTTAATTTTAAACTGTGATTTATGACAAAAAATTGTGAAAAAGACGATTATTTTGACAATTTGAAGGGGTTCAATTAAATTTTTATAGACAAAGAGGGACAAGTTTGCTAGATTTTCCCAAGAATTAGTTTTCAACAAACTCATTAAAAATTAAAGATGATAATGAAGAAATGATTTTTGGCAGTTTTTGAAGATTTGGCTAAATTTCCACTTTCTTTTAGAACCAAATACATAACATTATTAAAAAATTGATGGAGGAATGTAGAAATAGGATTTAGTCTATGGTTAATTATAATGCTTAAAATATTGAGAGAACAACGTTTTAATCCTATAAATAATGATTTTTCAAGTGTACAGAGAAAATCAGCAGTAGTGCAAAGAGAAGATGCCTGAAAGTTGTCAGTTGACCAAAGAATCCTTCCTAAAAGAACCGATGCTTGGTCATTTGTTAAGATTTTAAGAAATAAGTTAATCAGTTCAACTGTTCAGCAACTGTGTGTGTATATATATATATTCTTCAGTCATGAATTGAGTTCTCTTGGCTGCTGGTGTGTCTATACACCTTGTATATATAACATGCTAAAATTTCCTCCTCTCTCAGACATGTGCTGATAGTTTAGGGGTAAGCACTTCAACTGACACCAAATCAGTTGAGTTTCAATCTCGGCTGTAAGCAAGTGGATGTCTAGCCACACTGATGAGCTGTGATTTTTTTGGATGACTATATATACATATATATTAATTTAACATTTTCATGACACAGAATTTCCCATGTTTTGAAATCATAATTTTACTATGACTCCATCTTAAATAGCTTCTGGTTAGGTTCTCAAATTACAGGATCATATCAATTTAGCTTTACTTTTGTATTGTGCACTGCAAATTTAAAAATAAATGTTAAGGAACAGTAAATTTCTTATATATATATATATATATATATATATATATATATCAATAAAACACTAAAGATGATAGGAAAACTTAGCTGATGCATTTTATCCTCTTATTGCCTTTATCAAGGCAAATATAAGAATTTTATATTGCAGTAAGTGATTATAAAGAAAAAGCAAAAATGTCCTTATTTTTTCAATGTTTTTTAAATTAAAAATACCAGGCTAACTGAAAAGCCTAGATAAATTATAGAGGATGCTAAATGTTATAATTTAATGTTTAATAACCAAAAGTGAATAAATGTTTTTTTTGCTTTTTTAAAATAATATAATTAATATTATACTTTTATGAATTTAAACATTTAAAAAATTTTTTTTTATATTTTTATTGTCATGTATGTTGGGTTTGGAAAAATGTTCTATGTATGACTAATGTGTGTGTGTCTGTGTGTGTCTGTGTGTGTCTGTGTGTGTGTGTGTATTGGAAAGTCAAAGTCAACACCGAGTGGTGATAATCTGTTTCATGCTTGAATGCAATCTTTAGGCCATGCATGTTTGATTTACATTGTGGTGATACCGAACAAGCAAGGGACCGGATGTTTGCCCTCAGAGGTCCAGATAGCAAATGACCAAAACTGGTCATTGAGCATCTGGGCTCCACGCAGATGCTCCAGTGGAAAACCAAAAATAAATAAATATCAAATTCCTTTTACGGACCCTTTTCGTGAGCCGACCCAGCTAGAATTTTGTTTATCGTCCAATGGAAAGCCCAGAATTAAATCTGGATGTGAATTCGCAAATGACTTGTTCAGAAGGATTGGAAGGAGCCCCAAAGACAGACGAAAAAAACACTTCCCTTGACAAACGTCAAGCGATTGTATTATGCTTGCCTCTCCTTTCTCTCTCATCTTCTTCTCCACTAGCCACTTACTTGATGAACTGAGCAGAGACTTCAAAGACACTCCTAACAAATACTCACACATATATACGCACAAACTTTTTGGCATTTACTGCTATGAACATTTTTAAGGACCTTTGTACCAACCAAAAGACATTATTTTTATTTGTAAAAAAACCTTAATTGATATATATATGTATATATATATATATATATATATATATATATATATATATATATATATATTGTCATCCGCAGACAGATCTGTTTCGCCGTATCACAGCTCATCAGTACGGTTAGACTCCGATTGCTTTTTTACCCAGGATTGAAACCCAACCGAAATGGCGTCAGTCGGCGACTCTACCCCTGGGCTATGGGTGTTCGGTGGAAGTAGGCAGACTTTTTAGCGCATATCATTATACGCGCCCAATAGCTAGAGCGCTCTAATTCATTTCACTGAATGAGCGATGCGTACATGCCAGAGTAGCTACTGTTTATCAAAGTCTACTATTTTTCCAGAGTGCTCAATCAGGGTGTGAGAGCGTAAATATATATATATATATATATATATATATATAAATGCTGTTTTTATACACAATTTGATTTTCTTGTTTTATACTCCCCTTATAGTGGGCTATCTACTAACAAGGCCAAATTCAGTTAATCTGTTTCAACACACAAATACACTTCACTATAATAGATAACCCACTATAACTTCAACTATTTATATATGCTTGTCAATGGGGCACTATCTGAGAAGCATATCTTAAAACTATATTTTTATTTTATCATTTTATATATATATATATATAGAGAGAGAGAGAGAGAGAGAGAGAGAGAGAGAGAGAGAGAGAGAGAGAGAGAGAGAGCGAGACAATAATGTGAAGAAAGGACAATAAGAAATTTACTGTTCCTTAACGTTCATTTTTCATTTTGCAGTGCGCAATACGAAAGTAAAGCTAAATTGATATGATCCTGTAATTTGAGAACTTAACCAGAAGCTATTTAAGATGGAGTCATAGTAAAATGTATGTATGTGTGTGTGTGTGTGTGTGTGTGTGTGTGTGTGTGTGTGTGTGTGTATATATATATATATATACTCCTGATTAAAATTTTAAGACCACTTAAAAATCTTTAAAAAGAAATATTTTTTTTATGGATAGATTTTAAACTCCTCCCATTTGAGGTTACCAATACTACAATCTAAAAGGTTATGGAAACAAAAAGCTATATTCCAACATTTTATTTAGAAATTTACATTTTTATAAAATGAGGCGATTTACACATGATCAAAATTATAAGACCAGAGACAAAAATTCTACGAAATTGTACAAAAAGTGTATGAAAACATTCAACAACTAAATTTAATAATGATTTCTACCTCCACTGCTTTTGATGACTTAAGCGTTTCCATTAAGGTGCGGGGGATGTTGCTCCAGCTTCTGAAGATGGCTTCACGAAGTTCATTTTTTGTTGAATATTGTTTGCCATTTGGATAAACATGGTAACACCTTTACGCAGTGATTGCTATTCTCTAACTGAACTAAAAACATTGGAATTACCATAGATCTAACAATTTATACCCCTGGTCTTATAATTTTGATCATGTGTAAATCGCCTCATTTTATAAAAATGTAAATTTCTAAATAAAATGTTTGGAATATAGCTTTTTGTTTCCATAACCTTTTAGATTGTAATATTGGTAACCTTAAGTGGTAGGAGTTTAAAATCTATCTGTAAAAAAAAAATTCTTTTTAAAGATTTTTAAGTGGTCTTAAATTTTTGATCAGGAGTGTATATATATATATATATATATATATATATTTTAAATCAAAAAATGATGAGCAAATAGGTAAAATCCCAAAAACTCAATCCTATTAATATTAAGTTTATTAAATTTTTTTTTCAACTGTATATATGAAATGAGAATTTTCTTGCTGAAATGGCCATTCAACGAAATTAAATTTCAGAATTTTTTGACTTTATATATATATATAACTTTCTAAAGAACAGTGAGAATTATGGAAAAGCAAAATCCTCTGGTAGAAAAAAACTCTACATAGATTTAATATTTAGTGTATATATGAGTGAAATACATGAATGCTTATAAACCTAGAAAAACCTCTTCTATTTCTTTGAATATTTTTATTTATTTTTCTGTAGTTCTTTAGATTCTTTTTTTTAATCAAAAATAGCAAAAATGCCTTGGCTAAGCTAAACTCATTTCAAAGAATTTGCAAACATCCAGAATTTCATTCTTTCACAAGAAAATGCGAGTTCAGCATTCTTTATAGACTTCTCTTTCTTCCTAACTACAGAGGATGATTGTTGGGAAAAGTATTTTTAGTCACAATTTTGGTATTTTAAATAATATTTTAACCATAAAACCAAGAACTCTCAAATTCAAGACAAGTTACTACTATTAAACAAGTCATGACAAATAACATGCTTGCTACAATATCTGCATATAGATTGCTTAAACAACCAATAAACTGGTATACACTGCTTTTCATTAAGGAAACAACTCATTTTACAAGTCACTCCCAAGAAACTACTTTTTACTGAATATGTATACTATATTTAAAGATTTGATCTTTCTACATTTGCTACACACCCCTTTGCTGTATATTTCATTATCAAATTCAACCTTACAAGGAACAAGAAAGGTTTGGCTTTAGTGATATGCATTGTTCATAATAGCTTCAAATTTCATCATGTTTTGACTGTATTACAATATTTGGATTTTTCTTTCTAAGTAAAGTTATTTGAAGCTTTTTTTTTATATCAAATTAATATTGGTGAATACAACTATTTTTATTATTGTATGCATTTTAAAATTTTATCTAAATAAGTTTATTAAGAGCAAGCATTATAATTTATAATATAAAAACACAACAAATGAGGACTGAGGACTGCTTTGCATTTTCCTAAAATAAAGTACGATATATTCCATTTACACTATTTACTTTGTTCAGACTGTTTTCCTTATCTTTATTGATGCACTCACAATGTTCTGGGCATTGTGTGTGTTGTGGTGCAGTGGATATTGACTCAGAACAACAAATCAGGGAGCCGAGTTCGAATTCCAGTTGAATTCCTTGCACTCACCTATGAGCAAATACCCTTGGGAAAGGTATTAATCCATCACTTCCCTCCAGTTATGGGTTAAATAATAAGACAGATTGGGTTCTATAGCCTTGGCTGGTAACCAGTCTACTGCAGAAAGCAATGGCAACCTTCTGCGGAATAATCTTCTGCCCAGTCAGTCATGTCTCTTTTGAGACATGATCGCCCAAGCGTGTATCACGTATGACACTTAACTGACTGACATTTCGACCTTCTTCAGGTGATATTTGTTTAAATTTCTGATTGAACCCAGAATAGTCAATCTGTATGTTGGTGTTTCTGAAGATTGGTTCACTGTCATTTGTATAGATGTTCTTTCCATGTTTATTTCATGAAATGGGCTGAACATATAACCTTCACATTTCTGATTTGCACAGTAAAGTCACTGAGAATCTGTTTCATTCCTTCACTCACTGTCTGGAAATTTTGAGATTGGCAAAGGTCAAATTTTTTTCCCACTGAGCAACCCAGGAATGTGAAGGATATATGTCATCCCATTGCAGAAAATAAACACAGGAAGAACATCTACACAAACAACATCTAACCAATCTTCACAAATGCCAACATAAAAATTGACTCTTTTGGGTTCAGTTTCAATTGCAAACAAATATTACTTGAAGAAGTCCAGAGCATGCAATGGCCAAAACATTCTGAATGTGAGAATAAAGATGAGAACAACAGTTCAAACAATATAAATAATGTAACTAGTTACATTATTTACAGAAATATAAACAGATATTAATATATTCCATTTGAGATATTAAATATGTTTATATAAACATTTGACTTTTTAAGCTAGGAAAAAAATAATTATGTAATCTTTCAATTTGATTTTCAACACACCTTTCAAATTTTTAGCTTGAATGATATTTTCCTAATGCAGAGTGTAGGCTAATAAATCTTAAGTTGTCTCCAAATTATTTTTTCAGAAAAATGAAAATTTCCTTTCAAAAAGTCAATTTTTTTCCATCTCCTAGTGATATAAATGTCAAGTGAAACAAGTGGAAAATGCTAAAGAAAATCATAAATTGATTAAATTATTTGGAATAAATTTAGTTCAAATTTATTTCCTAACTTGAAAGCCTAACTTCTTCATAACTATCAAATAACAAAAGTGTGTTAAAATTTTAGCAATCTGCAATTTTCTAAGAAAGTCAAAAAACTGGTTAAAAAATGAAATGGAATTCACGATGATGAATTTTAAGTTTCACTCAACTCGGTTAATGTTCTGATGGAAGCAGATTTCGTCTCTGATAAGCTTGATTGACTCTTTTTCTGAACATTTGATTTTCAAAAATTTAAATTTATAATTATATTTTCTTGCATATAGCATTGGATAAACTTTAAAATATAGTTGTGTCAGTTAAGATTTCAGTTAGCTCTTTTAGTCATCTTGGCAGCAAAGGCTGATTTTATTTTTTCATTTTTCTTTGAATTTCTATCTTAAAATTCCCATGTATTGACTTTAACTAAGTTAAAACTTACTTAATTTTTTTATATTTCTATTTTTCTTATTTTTATTTTTTATTCTTTTTAAATTAGAGTAGATAGACTCTACTATTGCTTGGTTCATACTCCTCCCTCTTCTTTTCAACAGGAGTAAAGGCTCATCTCTTGTTTCCTGTTTAGGAAGGGGTTCCTAGTTTCTATCCTCTCCTCAGGTCTTAATAGTCATGCTGTTGCAAGCTTTTTGTAATGCTTATAGATGGTGGCAATGTCTCTTTCTTCTGAGGGTACCAGGTTGGCAGTTTCCTAGTTGCTGCTTCTGACTGGTAATTAGGAGCTCAAACTCTTGCATAGCATCTTGAGAGGCTGCTCTGATCAACAGTTGAATAATATCGGGGTTTCTTGTAGTCCTATGTCATGCATGGATGGGTGTCCCTGCAAGTGCCTTCAGTGGCAACCCTGAGGCCATATTATGCTGCAGACTGTGCCAGTTTCCTTTCTACAGATGTTGCATTTGATGACCGACTGATACTACTATTCTTGACATCTCCTTACTAAAAATCTCTCATTGTGACATCACACAAAGTATGTATTAAAACTAAACCAGCTAAACAAAAATCACCTAGACCTATTAACATCTCTTTCTTGAATATCTGTGGTATCTGTACTAACTTTTGCAGTGTTGAATACTTCCTCCAAGTAAACTCACCAAACATCTTAGCTCTGTTAAACTAACCTTGACCCTTCTATTCCTTCCTCTGATTTCTATATCCCTGGTTACCTTCCCCTCTTTAGGAAGGACTCCAATGTTTATATGCATGGAAATGGCATTTATGTCAGTGAACATCTCCCTCTAGCTAGGTTGATTTCTCTTCAATCTCTAAGGTCATTTCTACATGTGTCTCTCTCTTCTAAGCTTGTTTAGCTATCTTTTCTTTCTCTATTGCTCCCCTTCATCTCCTGACTGTTCTGTATTTGATAGCATCTTGAACTATATAGATAAGGCTATTTCTTCTCATCCGTCCACTCATATATGTGTGTTTGGAAACTTTAATGCCCACCATGCCAAGTGGCTGGAAAAGTCTATCACAGATCTTGCTAGTGTCCATACTATGAATTTTTCAATCACTCAGTCCTTTACACAATTGGTAGATTTTCCCATGTGTTTCTCTAATAATCCTAATAGACCTGACTTACTGCTAGATCTTTTTTTTCACTTCTATCCTGACTCTTGCCATGTCATACAACTTTTCCCTCTTGGCAACTCTGATCATATTGTGGTCTCTGTTAAAATTTCCTACTTCTCGTTCACCCAGGAACCACTGACCAGCAGAATATCTTACTGCTACTAAAGAGCAGACTGGAGTCATTCTACGATTTCCTGTGTGACATCCCTTGGAACAAAGTTTTTAGTTTTCCTGTTGAAGATTGTGCATCTGAAGTCTCCTCTTGGGTTAAAGCAGGCATCAATGCTTTTATCCCAACTTCTTTCACCTTTATCGGAGTCATGCATCTGACTATAATAGGTGCCTTTTTGCCTCTGCTCATAATGAGTGCAAGAAGATCCTAAATGATGCAAAGCTGTATTTTGCTGACAGAATGAAGCAGTGTATAGTATCCCACAAGTTTCTCTTCAAAGACTACTGGTGGCTCTGTAAAAATGTGTTAAACAGCAGCAAACCCATTTAAAGGAAGGTCAGTTCACTGTGTAAGGGCCAGGAAGTTTTTTTTTGTCTGAATCCATCTTGCACGTATATAAATCTAGCATCCATCTGTGCATTGAATACTGCTGTCACATCTGGTCGAATGCCTCTGCTATTCATCTTGGAGTTCTTGACAAAATCTAATGGCAAATCTTTTTTTTTTTTTTTTTTAATCATCTCACCCTAAGCAAGGCATTCCACTGCCACAATTGCACATGGGGCTACATAGGGGAAGGTAAAGAGAAGGAGTGGTTAGACATAGGGAATGTCAGGAGGAAGGTGACAGATGAGTAAGGATAGCAAGGATGAGGGTTGGGCAGATGGGAAGAGTGTTTGATAGAATGGGAGCTGGTTAGTGTGTTAGGAGGTGTCTATTGACCTTACATTTAAACTCCTGGAGATTGTAGCCATCGGGGAAGCAATCATGTGGAAGAGAATTCCACAGTCAGGAAGTGCGAGGAAAGAAACTGTTGGAGTAGAAGTTACGGCTGCATTTTATCAGTTACACTGTAAAAGGGTGGGATCTAGTTGCTAATCTAGTATCTCGTTCAAATTCGTATTTAGGGGGCACTAGTGATCTAAGTTCACTGGAGCAGAAGCCGTGAAAGTATTTATAGAAGAGACACAGGGAAGCCACGTCGCGCCGGTGGGAGAGAGACTGCAGGCGGTCTGCCAAGTCGGTATCTATCACATTACAGAGCTTCCTCTAAACCTTATCGAGAAGCCTGAGGAGAACAGCAGGGGCACCCGACCAGATATGGCAGCAGTATTCAATGCACGGGTGGATGGTAGATTTATAAATGTGCAGGATAGATTTAGACGGAAAAAACTTCCAGGCCCTACACAGAGAACCAACTTTCATAGCAGCGGATTTAGCAATGGATTCGATATAGTCATTCCATTTGAGGTCCGCTGAAAGTGTGAGACCAAGGAGGCGTAGTGTTTTACTCTCTGGGAGGCAAGCCTGGTCCATGCTAATGGGAGGTAGGTGAGATTGTCAATGATGGTTAATTGAGAGTAGCTTCATTTTAGAGGCATTAAAATTCACTAGCCATTTCTTACCCCAGTCCAATATGGATTGGAGGTCTTTTTCAATCTCGGCTGCAAGGTTAGCTTTGATGCCTACACCAGATTTTTGTAGGAGGCGAGAGTAAACTGTGGTGTTATCGGCGTACAAACCTATTTGGGCTCTTACGGAATCAGGGAGATCATTAATGTATATCAGGAAGAGTGTAGGACCTAAGATGGAGCCTTGGGGGACACCTGCGTTTGTATGGTAGTTCTGAGAGACATGTCCGTTTAATACCACCTTCATTGTGCAGTTAGAGAGGAATGACTGGATTAATTCAAACAAATGTCCAGTTATACCATAGCTCCGCAGTTTACATAGAAGGCCAGCATGCCAAACTCTGTCGAACGCCTTAGATATATCCAATGCAATGGTTCAGGCTTCGCCATTCCTGTCGAGTACCTGGTATATGTACTCGGTGATGGTCGTTAGCATATCAGCAGTAGACCTGGTGAAGCGGAAACCATATTGCTTGTCCGAGAGGAGCCTGTGTGCTGTGAGATGCTGAACCACCTCGGCGTTGATAATGGCTTTGAACACTTTGCCAAAGATCAGAAGAAGGCTGATAGGGCGGTAATTTGCAGGGTCAGAGGGTTCTCCAGTGTTTTTAAATATAGGAACTACAGAGGAAGATTTCCAACAGGCAGGAAAGCAGGAAGCAGATAGGCAGAGGTTGTAGAGCTTAGAAAGGACAGAGGAGAGTTCAGGGGCACATATCTTTAAGACTATGGTTGGGATTCTGTCACCACCGCTCGCTTTGTGAGGGTCAAGTTTTAAGATTATCTTAGAGACAAGCGAAGGTGTAATGTGGACATCATTCAGTTGTGCCTCGGTTCTAGGTGAGAAGTCGGGTGCAAAAACTCCAGATGAGTCCAGACTCGAATTGTTCGAGAATCTGCGGGCAAAGCATTCAGCCTTATCTGCCGGGGAGGTGAGGACCTCAAATTTGTTGATTAGCGGGGGTATTGTGGACTTGCTCTTGTTAAGTACTCTTTTACAGAGTCGCCAGTAGTCTTTAGAGCCGAATTTAGAGCATGCTATGCGTTGCTTCATTCTGGCAGCAAACAACATCTTAGCTTCGTTAAGTATCCTTTTACACTTATTACGAGCTGAAGTGAAAAGGCGCCTGTTTTGGTCTGACGTGTAGTTACGATAGAGTCGGAAGAAATGATTCCGGTGGGCAATGGCAGCCAAGCAAGCGGGTGAGAACCATGGAGACGAATGAGATTTAAGCTGGAATTTCCTAGCAGGGATGAAGGCATTGATGCCAGCCTTAACCCAGGAGGAGACCTCGGATGCACATTCTTCGATGGGAAGACTAAAGACGTTGTTCCAAGGGATGTCACAGAGGAAGTCTCGGAACGAATCCCAGCCTGCTCTTTGATAGCAGTAGGATATTCTACTTGTCTGGGTTTCATGGGTCGGGCGGGAGTGGAGTGAAATATTGACGGACACTACAGTGTGGTCAGAGTTTCCGAGTGGGCAGAGTTGTCTGGTAGTGCAAGAGTCTGGGATGGAAGTGAAGCAGAGGTCTAGAAGTGAGTCCCTTCCGTTAGGGTTGTCAGAGAAACGCGTGGGGAAGTCCACTACTTGCGTAAGGGATTGGGTGATTGAAAAGTTCATGGTGTGGACACCAGCAGGGTTAGTGACAGCGTTCTTCAGCCACTTGGTGTGGTGGGCGCTAAAGTCACCTAACACTAATACATAGGCAGAGGGATGGGAAGAAATGGCTTTGTCGATATTGTCAGAAATGATGTCAAGTAACGAAGTCAGGGGAGGAAGGAGAGCGGTAGAGAAAGAAGAGATAGCTAATCGAGCTGAGAAGTGGGAGGCGGAAGCACATGAAAGAATGATCTGGGGATTCAAAAGATGACACCCTAGCTAATGGAAGGTGTTCGCTGACATAGACACCAAGCCCATGCATATGAACATTGGAGTCCTTCCTGAAGAGGGGAAGGTAGCCAGGAACGTAGAATTCAGATGAGGGGATAGAAGGGTTAAGATTAGTTTCACATAGGGCTAATATATCAGGTGAGTTATTATGGAGGAATGAATTACGCTGGGGAAGTTGGTGCGGATGCCGCGTATGTTAGTGAAAGAGATGCAGACAGGTTTGGGCGCTTTCAAATAAGCTGGTTTAGTTTTGCTATTATGTTTGCTTTTTTCCATAGTGATTCAGTTAAGGAGAGGTCTTAGAATAGAATCAGTCGATCAATCATTTGCAACTGGTGAAGGATGGAGACTGGCGCGGCCTACAACATATTGTGGCCTCGGGGTTGCCCACCAAACGTTCATGCAGGGACGCCCGTCCATGCGCGATATGGCACTACAAGAACCCTGGTATTATTCAACTGTTGATCAGAGCAGCCTCTCAAGATGCTACGCAAGAGTTCGGGCTCCTAACTACCAGTCGGAAGCAGCAACCAGGAAACTGCCAACCCGGTACCCTCAGAATGTAAAGACGTTGCCACCATACTCCGTAACTGCAAAGAGCTTCCAGCTGAACTAACACTAAGACCGGAGAAGGGGGATGAACCGGGAACCCCTTCCTAAACAAGAAACAAGGCGATCACCTCTAAACTCATTCAAAAGAAGGGGGTGGAGTGTGAGACCGTGCGATAGTAGGAACTATCTACTCCAATTAAAAAAAAAAAAGAAAAAAAAAGTGACTGAAGTTTACAAAGTTTTAACTTTGTAAAAGTCAAAAATAACCTTGAATTGCAAAATAATTTCCACAAACTAAGTGACAAAAAAAAAAAAAATCAAAGACGAACAAAAAACAAAAAAATAAAAAAAATAATTTCCAAAAATTACAGAAAAACAGACTGAAAAATGGACTGAATCCCAGTTGACTTACCACAAGCAGCTAACACTGTAAAGTTGATTTAATTAAATTTCTTAGACTCTGCAATGTAATTGATCCCAACCTGATAGTTTAACACCAGTCACTTTCCCACCAACGTAATGTGGCCTCATTCTGTCTCTTCTACAAATACTTTCACCATTTCTGCTCCAATAAGCTTAGCTCTCTGGTGCCCCCTCAGCATGAATTTACTTGAACTACTTGACAATCAACTAGGTTCCACCCTTTTACAGTGAAACCAATCAATAAATGTAACTGCAATTCTACTTTAACAGTTTCTTTTCTTGCACTTCTCACCTGTGGAATTCCCTTCCATATACTTGCTTCCCTGACAACTACAATCTCCAAGAATTTAAATGCACTGTCAATTGCCACATCTTATCCCCTTGACTAACATACTTTCCCTGACAGCCCTTGTATCATGTTCTTTACTCTTTTCACTCTACTCTCATGCGACCCTCTTCACACCAGTGTTCTCATCCTTCTCTTACCCATTCTCTAAGATCCTCTGTCACTTGTTCCTCTTTCTCATCTCTCTCCCCTCTTATGTAATCCCTGTACACTAGTGGCAGTACTGCCTTACTTGGGGTGAAATTATTATAAAAATAAATAAGTATCAATGACAAAACAGTTATCTCTTGCTTAACATTTGAGAGAGTACAGTTACTTGCTTAGCTGTTACCCATTCCTGCATAAACACTGCCATCAGTGTTTATCCCCAAGAGAACAGAAAAAATTGTAGAAAAGAATGAAAGATTAATTAGAGGAAAAAAGAGAAATAAAAAAGTTAAAATAAAAAAAATGAATAACGGTAAGAAAAATAAGAAAGAGATGAAAAATAAGTAAAGAAAGGAATAAAAATTGATTAGAGAAAAAATGTATAAAAATGAAAAAAAAAATGAATGAGAAAATAAAAGAAAGGGAAAAAAATGAAAAAAGCAAAAATAAAAAAAAGAGGCTGAAGGTCACAGAGAAGGAAAAGGAATGAAATAGAAAGAAGTACAAATAATACTGAAGGTAGAAAAAAAGAACTTATAAAGAATAAAAGAATTTAAAACTCCAATAAAACAAGGTTTTAGTTAGTGTAAAACTTTCCAGTACATATAGTTGACAAGAATTTATAGAAATATTGACTGGGTTAAGATGCTAAAACATCAATATACAAAAAAGGTCAATTTTTCGACATCACTCTGTCATGCAGAATTCCATGCAAATGATTTTAAAAAATGAATAAAAATATAGTAAATCTTTTGACAATTTTATCAGAAATAAACTTGCTTATTAAATAGAGAGGCACATATAGGGCAAAGAATTTGGTAGGATAGGATGAAAGATTAAAACTTTCAACATCATCACTGACTAAAAATGGATCTAGGAGAGGAAATCAGAATATAAACCAGTGGCTTCTAAACAATGATTGCCCACTCTCAAAAGGATTTTTATTTGATCTCTGGCACCAGAAATCACTTTCATTCTAAACAAACACATCATAAACAAATTGTCCTGAAGGTCAACTAAATATTTGTGTACCACTGGAAATGGATATGCATTACTTTAGCTAATATTTTAAAAATTGTATTTCTTAGTGTTATTTAACGAATCCATAACATACTTAAAACATTGTTGTGATCTACCAAAGAATAGTTTTTGGTTAAGGAAGTTGTTAAAATGTGTACAAAATTTCCAAAGCTTTACAAAATCAGATTTCAATAGCAATTCCTCAGCTTTAAATTCCATTATTACACTTTGCGGCCAATCAATTCATCTGCTGTCCTGTATAACAAATTTTTCCACTGACAAACCTTCTAAATAAGCTGGCAAAATTCATCTGAATGCTTCATATATTGTTCAGTTCTTCTTAAGGATTTGTCTTTTTATTAAGATAATGTTGAGAAAATGCTAGCACTACTTTTCACAAGAAAATCAACAGCTATGATTGTGGCTTTTGACAGCCTTTCATTATGCCTACATTCAAACATATGGATAGCAGAAAATTCCTTATTTGAATTAACCAGTGTAATACTGTTTCTAACCTTACCTCAATGCCATCATCCTTTTTACTCTAAAGTTCTGGTTTTTAGTCATGTTCCAACACATTAGAACATCTCAAATTTATTGACAGATATAATCTGCTTACATTTGTGATTAGAGCACACTTCAAACCATCTCTTGAGAAAAAAAGGTTAAAATTACTTAATTCATGTCAATTTTTCATCCCTATGAAAGTGGAAGATTACAAGGTTTTAGACACTTGATGCTTTTTTATTACCATAGAGGCAAAAATGCCTTGTAAGCAACAAAAAATATATGTGCTGTGTATGGTGAAGGTGTACAGAACTGTATAGGAGATATTTGCTGAGTTGAGAGTTGGTGATTATAGCCTTATTGGTGAAAAATGCACAGGCAGACCCCTCCCCTCACTACTGCCAAATAACCCATATTAACCAACACTAAATTTATCAAAATCCACCATCCATGAACACTTAGTGAAGCTTGGGAACTCAAATTGCTATGATGTTTGGATACCACATGATCTAAGTGAAAAGAATCTTTTGTTGTACATTTCTATTTGTGACTTACTGTATAAATGCAATGAAAATGCATACTTTTTGAGGCGAATTTTGGTGGGTGATGAGAGAAAGATTGTTTATAAGAATGTTCAGCAAAAAAGATCCTGGGGTAAACAACATGAGCCAACTTTAGCTATCACAATAGCAGGTCTTCATCCTAAGAAAGTCATGTTGTGCATCTGGTGGTATTGGAAAGGAATCCTGCACTATGTGCTTCTGTCAAGTAACCAGTCAATTGATTCTGAAAAGTACTGCTCACAATTGGATAAATTAAAGGTAGCAGTTCAAGAAAAACACCCAGAATTCGTGAACAGGAAAGGTGTTGTTTTCTATCAAGATAATGACATACATAACATTTCTTTGGTGACCTGGTAAAAATTGTGGCAGCTTGGCTGGGAGATATAACCTCACCTGCAATATTCATCAGATATTGCACCTTTGGAGTTTCATTTATTCAGGTTCTTGAAAAATAATCTCAATGGTAAAAATTTTAACCCTTTGGATGATATTTAAAAAACACCTTAATGAGAAACCACCAAAATTTGGGAAAGCAGAATCTTTAAGTTGAAGAAAAAAATGGAGGTTTATATTTAGTTGAATGAATATTTATTAACATAATTTTGTTTTGCGTTTTAATTTCCTTTAAAAATTGGTATGAACCTTCTGGACAACCTAATATTTTCATTTTGATTATATCTTTGTTTAAAACAAATTAATGTGAATTTTAAAAATGAAATAGGATTTGATATTCAACTTCATCCTTGACCTGCTGCTGTAATTCATTTTCAAATGGTATTGAAAATTGAACTCAGAAAGCAGATTTATTCAAAGGAAACTTGGTTAACTTCATGTAACAATTTGAATATTTATAACTAACATATGAAAAGTTTGTGATTCAAATAAGAGCTCTCTTGGAAATAAATGTACATATCTATTTTGAGTTGATTATCTAAATAACTTACATGCGGTTTATTAGATCTTTCAGTCTACATTTCTCTTTGGTGGTGATCAACAGATCAGAATCACTACAGATTATATTTGATAGAATTTTTAGCCAAATACACTTGCATGCATATGCATGTGCATGCATGCATATGCACATATATGATCTATCTGAAAAATATAAACAGTATTTCTACAGATTTGCCAAATGGTTGACAGATGACAGCTGCTGGCTGTGCATCTTTATAAACAAGAACACTTACATTATTTTGGCCCTTTTCCAGCTGTTGCAGTGCAAGTGGTCCCATCAAAGTGGGAACATTTCCCTAGGGTAGATAACTTCGTGACACAGGAAGAAAAATAAATTAAGCCAAAATAATCCTCAAGCAAAAAGAAAACCCATCAAAACAGTAGACAAGAAATCTAAAGATAAGAAGAAAAATATCTTTATTTATATAGGTATATTAGCAGTATAGCCCAGCATTGCTTGGGTATAATGAAAGCTTTAAAACAAATCCATGGTCCTGGAGCTCAGACTGAGCCTAAAGAATATTTATGTGAAGTTTGGTGAGAATCAGATAAAAATTGTGGATTTGTATAAAGGACATACAGACAGATAAACAGACACACACACAAACATCTTGCCTTATATATATATATATATATATATATATTATCGATTTTCTGCACTATTATAAGAACTGCAACCTTGAAACTTCTGAATGTCATTTCTTATGTCTTTGTCTATGAGTGTATCAAATTTGATGAAAATCGGACCACTTGTTCTATAACCCAATTTTTTAGATTATTGATTTTCGATATTTATCAGTAGTACCTCAACACAAAACCTAGCTAAGAGCACTCACAGATGCTTATAGTACAACTGTGTAAATTTTTCAGAAAATTGGTTCAGCCGTTTCGGAGTCTATATGTAATGGCGAGACACACACACAGACACACACACACACAGAGACAAAGTTCCATTTATAAATAAGTTTAGATTAGATACATAAATATACATATATAAATACAAACATATATGCAAACACACACATACTTATATGTATATATAATATCAAAGCTTGTTAATGCCTTATTGGAGTTTAATGCATTTAAAGGCAAGCAGATTTTTATAAAACATTCAATATTAAAAAATAGAACAATAATTGATAAATAAAATTTCAAAAATATTATTTTTATAACTTTTATTTATAAAATAATTATAGTTATATAGCTATACATCTGCTCATATTTATTCATACACCTTTAAGAGTGAATCAATAAGGCTGCAGCCTGACACTGTTATTAGTTGAATTGTCATATGAAATGTTCACTGTATAATGTTCAGTCTATTTGCTTAAGTATTGAATTATGTGCACTGGCGAAGGTAGTTATATTGAATACTATATTGTTGTGCAAAATATTTTTTTCAATATTAGGTTATAGACTTACTAATGTAACTATATACAGGATATGATTGATGAATTGTTGTCTAATTTACACAAAAATGAAAATAACACTAACATCTCATTTTAACAGATATATTTACCAAGCTTACACAAAAATATCTTGAAATACTAATGAGTAAATATATTCAATAAAACTGCCATTGTCTTCAACAACAGCCTCCAGATGGCTTAGGAAGCTCCTGCATCTCTTCTGGACATCCTCCTTGTTTAAGTTGGTGAATGCTGCTATAATCCTTGACTTCAGTTCATCTTTGGTGTTAAAAGGAGTTTTGATGGTTTCTTGCTCAACTGTGCCCCACACGTAATAATTAAAGGGGTTGCAGTCTGGGGAGTTAGGTGGCCAGATGTAAGGGATGATGTGGTCATAGAAATTGTCTGATAACCATGACTGGGTTTTCCTGCTTGGTGTAGAGTCCTCTTGCCAAAGTCTTCCAGTAGTCACCCTCATGACCCAGGGCAGCACTACCTCCTCAAAGCATTTGATGTAGGCCTCCATGTTCAGTCTGAGGCCCTGTTGGAAGATGAATGAGGAATAACATTGCCATCATTAGTGATCACTCCAAACAGCTACATAATCGTCATTAGACTCATCCAACTATTTCTGAATCCTCTGCACTGTTCTCAGATTGACACCCAAACACTCTGAAATGTTTGTATTGGAGCTATATATATATTATGTAACCAGCAAGACAGGCAAAAATGATTGTGCAAACATTTTGAAAAAAACCTATACATAGTTATAGAATATAATTATCTTTTTTGATAATGCAATATACTATTAGGTGAAAAATGGATGAGTAACTACTTTTAAGATGATGTCTTCTGTGAAAAATCTTTGTGTATTACAAACTCTCCATTCAATCTTTCCTGTTTTTTGTGGTCAAAAGAAATGTCTAACAAAGAAAGACAAGTTTCATCACCTTTTGCAAAATTTAACAGAGATTAATTTAAAGAGTTTTTAGAAAAATTCAACTGGAGCAATGTATTTTCAGGCCAGCCAAGAAAATTTGGCATTTAGATATTTCATCAAATTTTAGAAAGTGAGTTAGCCTGAGAAATTTTCAGCACACCAGTTTCAGTGTGTGTGTGTGTGTGTGTTTGTGTGTGTGTATTTGCATGTGTATGCCTATGCATATATGCATGCATAGTGGCAGTATTGCCTTGCTTGGGGTGAAATGATTAAAAAATATATATGTGTGCATGAAAAAAGGACTGCATTTTATTTCAATTAATTTTTATAATAATTTTTTGTCATAAACTAGCAGTGTAGCCCGGTGTTGCTTGGGTGTAATGAAAGCTTTAAAACGAATCCATGGTCCTGGAGCTCAGACTCTTTGGACGTTGGCATGAAAGACTAAAAAGCAGTAGTTGTTTCCAGTTAAAGTGAAACTGCAGACTGAAAGAAAAATGAATGGATGTAAATCAAATTTTGATTTCCTAGTATCGATATCAAATAATTTTTTTTCGTCGTAAACTGAATTTTGAAGGCTAAATAAGTCCTCTGAGTAAATGGTATCATGGCTGAGACTAAGAACTACAATTATACTTATGTCGAGCCAAACCCGTAGCAAAAACTAAAATAAAAGGGCTGAAAAAAATACAGACATACAAGCAGATAAACAGACACACACACACAAACATCTTGCCTTATATATATATATATATATATATATTATCGATTTCCTGCACTATTGTAAGAACTGCAACCTTGAAAATTCTGAATGTCATTTCTTATGTCTTTGTCTATGAGTGTATCAAATTTGATTAAAATCGGACCACTCGTTCTATAACCCGATTTTTTAGATTATCAATTTTCGATATTTATTGGGGGTATCTCGACACAAAACCTAGTTAAGAACACTCACAGATGCTTATAGTACAACTGTGTAAATTTTCAAGAAAATCGATTCAGCCGTTTTGGAGTCTATAGGTAACAGACACACACACACACAGAGACAAAGTTCCATTTATAAATAAGTTTAGGTTAGATTTAGATTTAGATTAGATTTAATAACAATATTAGAATGATATGCATATCTTAATACATATTCCCATATATGCATTTGTGCACCTCTTTGTGTGTGTGTGTGTGTGTGTGTGTGTGTGTGTGTGTGTGTGTGTGTGTGTGTGTGTGATGAGTAGAATTAGGTGATAAAACTAACAGATACGTGTAAAGAGAGACAGTATAATAAATAACAATACTTGTAACATTTTTATCTTGGGTTAAAAAATACTCACATTTATGCTGAAGAGATTTAATTTGGGTTTTGAATTTGCTTTTATGAAAAATGAACAAACAGAATTGAAATTTATTTAATCATTTTAATTCTTTAAAGACACAAATACTTTTATGAAATGTTTTGTCGTAAATATCAAACAGCTTAAAACTGTTGTGATAATCTTTTAATGACTGTCACTTTACTGAAGTGATTATTTCAGAACTCATGATTTAAAGTCATTTTAAAAATGTAGGACATTACAGATTATTTTTCTGGAATATTATGAAATGGATAGTAGTAGCATTACAGTGTACAAGGTTTTTGTCAGAAAACTAAAATGACCACTATTGATATACTTATTAGTATTATTACAATTATGGCTATATGTTTATAGCATAAGCTCTGCTTGTCACATAAGTTAAGCAACATAGAATCTGTTTCATATTTAAATGAGTGGCCACTTAGATGCAGCAGAAATTTTCATAGTTTATAGTTAAGCCATAGAACAGCAATGACAGAATTTCTATAATCTACAGTTATTGGATTTAATGAATACTAGATACAACAAAGAGCATAATAGAGTCAAGGTGTCATTCTTGCTCATAAATAAATACTGCTAAGAAATGATGTATTTATTTGTTTTCTCAATAATCATAAATAGTATATGTTTATTATACAATATTAATTATAAAAATCATTAAGATTAAAACTCAAAACTGAATATGACCTCCTTCAGTTTGGGAACTGGGAATTAGAATATATTTTACAGCCAACAGATTTTAACTCAGTGATTAGAATATATTTTACAGCCGACAGATTTTAACTCAGTGATCAATTGCACTTGTATGTTGCTTCATATGGTTTCTTTTTCAAAGAAACTATCAAAACTAAGACAGTTTATGAAAAAGCAACAGGAATAAAAACTTATGTGTGAAAATTTGCAAAGTAAAAAGAGGTTCCAAATTAATGTTATAGAAATCTGTCAAAACAAAGCCTGACAGTTGAAACAATCTGTAGCAAAGATTTACAAAATGAAGTTGAAGTCAAACTGGCCATAATTAAATTGCAAATAGGCACAGTTTGATTGGATAATGATTTGCAAGATTTTTTATCCCAGTGGGAATAAAAAAAAATATATGCCTCCCTCCCACAAAAGACTTGATTCAGTTAGTGTCACTTGATTGCTATATAAGAAGGAAAATATTGGCTGCTAAGTCAGAAAAGAATAGATCACACTTGGACAAGAAGTCTGTCATTAATGAGGGATTGATTGTCTTATGCATATAAAGTCCACACTTATGACTGCTGCTGCAGAAAGGATTCAACCATTCAGGTTAAAAGGCCTGTGACTTGAGATGATAAAAAGCTGCTTCTGTTACTGTTGCAGCAGCTGAAGAAGAAAGTAAAGGAAGGCAAACCTTTAAAGCTTACAAGAATTCTCTTTACTAAGAATGCCTCTTCTAAACCTGTGAGAGTTTATCCAATTTTTGAGAACACCGTGCCAAAAATATTTTCTTTAAAGAACCCAGAGAATTAGCTTTTTGAAGTCAGGAAATGTCTATTGTCATTAAGAAACTGATTTATATAAATTAATGCTTTGAAAGAAATTTGTTAAAATTCGTTTGTTGTTAAGGAAAAGAGTTATTTTACTTGAATTGTTTGTTTTCTAAGAGAAAACAGATTTTTCTTCTGAAAGAACTGTTAATGTGCCTCAATAGTTTGAAGCACACAAGGGAAATTTTGTGTAAGGCCTATACTGTATTTTGCACAATTTTTATATTATAAAAATATTTTGACATTTTTTTAAATGTTTGTTTTCTATAAATTTAACTTTAAGTGAGAGTTTTGTCTGTTTCATTAATACCTCTAAAAGTACTTCTACAAAGAAAGAAAAAACCTTTGAAACTCTTCTTCTCTCTCCACTTTTTCTTTTTAATATTTACGCTTATTTATCCCATGGAATTAAAAAAGTTAACTAAAACATAAAAAAAAATATTTTTCTACAATCTTTAATTAAACTGAGAATAGTAAAAGAATGTTGGCTAAATATACATTATATATGTATATATACATTGCATATGTAAATATACATGATGTAGATATTTACATACACACACATACATGTGTGTTTGTGCATGTTGTTTTAATTTAATATTAATAACTGTTATATAATAAAACTGCTCTTAATTGATGAATATTAATTAACTAAAAATTGATGATGCTAATAATTAATGCCAAGTATGATTTATATGCTTTCTGCCAAACGTGAAGAAAGACTAATATCTGAGAAGCACTAAAGGTTAAGTAAGATAACTTCAGATTACGGAAAGGAGATCTAAACTCAGCTTGTTGATAACCTAACAAAAATTATATTACATATTATACTTCATGAATGAAACTTACTATTTTTGGGCACCAACAACTATAGTTGTAATATTAAGTATTTAAAGAAAATAATATAAGAAAAATTTGAATTTTATAATAACATTTATTAAACTTAATGTATGTAGAATTCAGTAAGAGTAATATTCAAAAGAAGAGCATAAAAGCAAAATAGTAAAAAATAAGATTTAGTATTAGACAAAATATCCCATTGTAGTGATGCCAAAGAGGACAACATCTGAACATGAGCATTTTACAATTTGGTACATACTGTGTACCATTACAATAGGTCATCTTCCACCTATGGCCGACTAAAGATAAATTTTAAGAGAGAAATGAAAGGGAGTAGGATTAATATTAGATAAACACAAGAGGAAATATGTTTAGGGATACTGTCAACTATCAAACAAAATTTTCTAGGTAAATATAATCACCATAGTAGTATATACACCCATGTGATAAAAAGTGAAAGAAGAAATAGATATTTTATAACAGGCTAAATAATTCTAATTCCAGTGAAAATTGCAAGAAATTATTACCATCATATGAATAAGATAAGGGTAGGAATAAAATAGTGAAACAGCCAGCAAGTATGGCCTTGAACTGTATAATTAATATAATGAAAAATAGTTTCATTGGTTTGAAGAATACTCAGGATGCTTGTGGTCATGAAACAATCTGGGAGGAGGCATAAAGAACCATAAAGACTATCTAACAATCAGCAACAATTTAGAAAGGCAATACTAAACTTGAAAATATACATCAATTATAGGAGTGATCACCGCCAATCATGTGCAATCTAAGGATAAAATTGTAAAAATTAAAGAAACCTAAAGCAATACCCAAACTATATATTACATTGGATCAGTAGCTCAAATTAGGACAGTTTAAGGGGAGTACTAGTGACTACTACAAAAATATGTCATCTCAAGCTAATGAAAGAGAGAGAACAGATAACACCAAGAAATAGCATAGAACGTTAAACAAGAGCATAAGAATTAAATGCAAGTAAGTAAAGAATGAATGACTCAATGAGAGGTATGCAGAGACATGCATAAAATAAAAGAAATAACAGGTCAGAACACATGTTTTTCAACAGGATGCATAGAATCTAAAAAGGAAAGAATCCTAATAGAAAAAGAAAATATACCAGAGAGATAAATGAATGGCTATTTTTGTAGTGAAATTATAACCTATTTTTCTTATATATATATATATATTATAGTATGGTTCACCCTGTACAAGGCCTGAGGGCCACTTGAGGTAGAGGGTTACTTTAAGGGATAGTTCATAATACTGATAGGAGTGGAAGATAATGGTTGACTCTAGACTTGAACAGGTCAAGATTCTAGTGATTGGGGAAACATCTTCTTGGGAGTTTATTCTATAAGGTCGTATTTCACAGGAAGAAACTGTTTGAGTGGAACTTACTTCTTGCATATGGAATACAGAGGGAGTGTTGATGGTTTGGAACTATGTAAATGGCATGGCATGTCCTAGCCATGAAGGTCAGACCTGGTGGAACTAGGTGAGGCAGTAAGGCAGTTTATCCAAGCACTTTCAATGGTAGTAGCAATAGAACTGTGAAAGGCTCTCTATATCCCACTTGTGAGAGAGATGTTAGAGTGTGGAAAATAATTTATTTTCCAACAAGAACTCAGAGACACTTTTTGATAAAGACTGGAAAGGAAGATCTGGGCTGCTCCTGCCCAGATAGAGCAATAGTATTCTATTTTTGGCCTGATCTTGCTCTTATAAAGGTAGAGGATAGCATGAGGAGTACTGGAGCAGTACAGGAAGCCGATCATTTTACCTGCATCTTTAGCAATGCATCATATATAGGAATTCCCTTTGAGGCTGGGTGTGAGTCTGAGGCTAAATATCCTCTTATGGCAAAGGGGCTTCTCAAGGGGACATCCATTCATCATGACTGGTGGTAATTCGAGGTCTGATTGATAGTGAAGGAATGTAACCAGTTTGATTTTGGAGACATTGAATGTAACCAGCCAGTTTTTTCCCCACTCGGAAGTTAATTTTAAACCAGAAGACTGATCAGCACCCAATCTCTGATCATAAAGACTTTTGGAGGTGTGCCCTTACATCGTTGTATCATCAGCATAGATGTTTACAAATGGTCAAATTATATTCTTAAGTAGATCATTTATGTAAATCAAAAAGAGGATGGGTTTGAGAAATGATCCCCGATGGACACCTGCATTGACCACCAGGACCTAGGATTAGCCGTTAATAACTACCTTCAAAGATTTACCTGTTATATAAGATTTTATAATAGAGAAAACTTTTCCAGTGATTCCATAACCAGGGAGCTTGTAGTAAACCTTTGTGCCACAATCTGTTGAAATATCTAATACTATGATCTTTGTGGCATGTGTGTCATTTAGAGGTGGTTGTACCTATCTAGGTGCTTGATGACCTTTTTGTTGATAATGGCCTCAAAAAGCTTGCTGATGACACTAAGGAAACTAATGGATCTGTACTGAGAGGGGGAAGATCGATTGCCCATGTTCTTGGAAACTGAACATATGCTTGCCACCTTCCACAAGTCTGGGAATGATTTCTCCTTCAAACAGTAGCTAAATAATTTTGCTAGATTTGGGGATAGTTCTGGGTTGATATGACCACTGTGGCATTTTTTGGATTGAGGTTTTTGATATGTCTAGAGACTTCTTTTACTGAAATGAGAATATTACTGAGATTGTGAATAGCGAGATGTGGGAAGCTGGAGAGTGGATGGCCTTTGTCATCTAATGTTGAGTTTGAGATAAAGATCAAGGCAAAAAGCTTTGCCTTGCCTGTTGAGGAGGATATGACCTTGGGATCATTTATAATAGTGGGCACAGCCACTTTTCCTCTGTTCATAATTTGGTTGGTGATCATCCAGAATTCCTAAGATTCAATTTATTTCTTTTCAACTTTGGCCTAGACAGCTGACATGTAGCTGCACTTTGTATTTTCTTGAACTCTCTTACATTGATTGCGGGTGGTTCTGAAAGAATTAAGTGCCAGACTGTACCATTCCTTGCGATAGATAGTAATGGTTGCAATGAGCTATAGCTGCAGCACATTCAGGAGTGAATTCAGGGTTGACTGTTTTTTGCTGAAATTTTTATTAGGTATAAGACACTCTATTCCAGAAAGAATCCATTCAGAGATTAGGCAAGCAGTTTTGGAGGCAGCACATTTGAAAACATTTGTAGAGGAGATTTTGTCATATAGGACTAAAAAGCTGTCCTAGTCTGCCTTCTCTTAGTGAAAAATCATTCTATAAATCAGGAATTTCATTAGTTTGGAGTCAATCTCAACACTGGTAAAGGAATGATCAAATGTACCAATGGGGCTAAAACCTTTGCTGTGCATTTATCAGGGTAAAAAGGTTGAGGAGGTTTGCTTGATGTCTTGACACATCTGTAACTCAATTGGGTTCTTCAGTAATCTGGGTCAATTCATAAGAAATGGAGAAGTCTCTGCAATACCTTCCTACCTCATCAGTTTTGTTAGAGTAAACTAACCACTCCTTGTGGTGAACATTGAAGTCACCCTGTATATGAAAATTGGCTGATGAAAATTCAGTGAAGATATTGTCAATCCTCTCTGATATTGATTTGAAGATCACCGACCTTTCATCCTGAGGATGATACAGAGAAAAGATAAAATGTGATACTATGAATAAGTGCCATGAAGAAATAAATACACAGAAGGTTAGGGTCCTCATTTTTTATGTATTTGCCATAGGGAAACCTGCCCTTGATGTAACCATTGGGCTTGTGACCATAGATAGTTAGGTGGTTGTATTTTATTATAATGGGTGAGTAGTCCAGAATTGTGAGCTCCTGCAGTGGGATTGAGACATTGATACCTCTTTCAGACAGGAACAGAGGTCAGGTTTAGACTGAAGAAGATGGAGTTCCACTTCTGGAAAGTTGGAATGTATACTACTTACAGTGATAGCTGGGGTTTGCTTTTTTGTTTTTTATTTTCAATTTGATTCTTTTATTGTTTGTTTTGGTTGGTTTGGTGGTTGACTAGAAGGCAGTGAAAAGGACACCCATTGGAGATGCACACATAAATAACTTGGGTTGACTTGCCTGGAGATACTACCATCACAGTACCCATCATTATGGTATCAAGAAGCCCCATTAGGGACTACTACATGGTCTTAAACCATTCACAAAATGGTAGTAGAATAGACCTGATATTATACATTGGCTGATAGGATAGCTTTCTTCAAAGTTACTTGAAGGTTCAAATTTCTGACTATCATGTACATCACACAAAGCCTAGGAAACATTTACCTCCAAAACCCCTAATGAGAGAACAAATGACCCAGGAAAGATTCAGGTGTGATACTCTGAGTGCCTGTGTCTTGCCAATCTAAAAGTCAGGAACACACTCCTCCTTGGTTCTGAAACATTGTCCTTGCCAGAGACCTAGGGTCCCAAAAAAGCTCACACACATGCATGATAACTAAAAGAACCATTGGGAAAAGGTGGGTGACAAATGTTACTTGGTGGTATATGTGCATCCCCTACCTCAATTTGAGGTAGTATCAGAGACATAATCATTATGCTGAGGGCATACAGAGGAAAGATACTCATTCTATTTGAGAAGAAAGGAAAAAACATATAAAATACAAAGGAATTTTTATTAAGTTATGACTTAGTATAAGTTCTGATGTCTACTTCCAACTAAAAAATTGGAATGGTGAAATTTAGTTTTCAGCATTGATAGACAAAGCATATGTAAAATTAAGCAATTTTGTGGGTGTGGCCTGAAGTAAGAACTTTGATAATTAATAGCAGTGGAGATAATAAAACACACAAAGAAGGATAAGTGAAAATACCAGAGATAAGCAACAAAGAAGAAAAAGAGAAGAAAAACTGAAATTTGAAAAATAACAAACATTTAAATATTTACTACAAAAAGGTTGATATAAGGCACTGTATCTTACTTACAGGGTACTTTATAAATGCTTAATTCAAAGTTTCAATTTTGACCTTTTCCCACTGATGGCCAACCTGACTTTTTTTCAATGGTACTTTAGAGAAATATTTAAGCTGACTAAAACAGATTTTGGATTTCAAGTTTCAACAGCCAAAGTCTCTCACATAAGATTAATAGAAGTGTAAAAGTTCTTTCAACTGGTGGTCTGCTTTTCTTTCTTTTTTTTCTTCTTCTTCTTCTTCTTATATCTGAAGATAGATCTACTGAGGTCTTCCAGTTTTTTTACTTATATAAGTAAAAAATTTGTCATTTAACTAATGACAGCAGCAAAAAACTGGAAGGCCTCAGTAGATCTATCTTTGAATGAAGGCAAACTTCATTTTATAATTAATTGATAAGCTACATAACAAAACTTATTAGGTTTTCAATGAATGAAGCTTACAGCTGAATTAGACAAGAAATAGAGTAAGAACCGTGTGTCTTTGTTCAAGATATAGAAACAAGAAATGCTATTTTTATAATCAGAATGCTATTGGGCAAGCAATACAAATGCAGAAAGATTACACAAAGACATTTGATAGGTATGACATGTAAAGCTACTAGAAAAGCTTAATTTACAAGGGAAATATATTTGGGTAATCCATAACCTCTACTGGGAGTAAATAGCTTGCATGTGAATAGAGATTGCACAAAATTCAAAGACAGTGATGTTTTCTAACCTGTACAGCAACACTAAAAAACTAGAAAATCTACTAGAATATATTACTAGTGTATATAATCATAAGAAAACAAGATACACACATGATGCTGTGTTAATGACAAACTTAGAAAAAAACTGAAATAACTCTTAGACAGGGTAATAAAGTAAAGCAAGAAGCCTAATCCTTAACTGTATGAAGATAGAATAACTGGCTGTTAGCAAAAGAGGCAGCCCAAGCTGTTGGGAGTATCAAAATGAAATAGTTACAGAAAATTTCAGAGTGTAGAGACAGGCAATAGAAAATGTGATGACAGAAACATGAAGATGCATAGGAATAGCGAAAGTTGATTTTCAAAAGTTAAACAAAGTATTAGGATATGAGAAAAGGATGTTAGAAACAAAGAAAAGAATGCTGTGCTGTTATATAATATCTGATCTATACTGCAGTGAATGCTGGACAAACTCCTCACAGATGATAAAACTTGACACAACAGAAATGTGGTTCTACTGACAAATGTTGAGAATATTATGGGCAGAACATGTAAGCAATAAGAAAGTTTTAAGCAAAATAAGAACTACAAGGAAACTGATACAATCAAAAACAGAAATTAAATTTTGGGAATGCATAATAAGGGCCTGGAGAATTCAATACTCACAAGACAAGTTCAGAGTTATCTCCAATCTTAGCAAAGTTGTTTAGTTGCTGTCTGAAAGAGAAATGTTTCACAAGTCTATGGAGGGTGTCAGCTGCATGCCCTATCTTCCAGAATGAAGATGATTCATTCTCATTTCAATATTGACCCACCAGCCTCCTTAGTGTCATCAACAAACTCAACAAGAAGAAGCAACAATTAGTATGAATGTCATTTCTTTAGGTGCACTGCCTATGACCTGTCATTATACACATAATTAATGATATACTCAATTATAACTTCATCACAAGAGATATTACCTTAGATATTTTAAAGGCCTTTGACAAAGGAACACAAGTAGGACTTTGAAGGCCATTGTTAATGCAAATGTACTTCAAGGCTTTCTCCTTGATCCTGATCTATTTTTGATTTATATTATCAATCTGCCTAAAAACTTTCACAGATCATTAGTAAATATCAATGCAGATGATGACACAGTATATGAATACATCACCAAGAATTAAGATGATTAGAGTTGAGCAGCTTACTCATTTCCATTCTTTTCCTCATTTTTTTTTTTTCAATTGGAGTAGATAGACTAAACTATTGCCCAGTTCACACTCCACCCACATTTATTGAATGGGTGAAGAGGCTCATCCCCTGTTTCCTGTTTAGGATGTGGTTTCTGGCTTTCTCTTTTCCAATCTTTTACTCATTTCCATTCTTTTCCTCTTTTTTTTTTCAATTGGAGTAGATAGACTAAACTATCGCCCAGTTCACACTCCACTCACGTTTATTGAACGGGTGAAGAGGCTCATCCCTTGTTTCCTGTTTAGGATGTGGTTTCCGGCTTTCTCTTTTCCAATCTTTTACTCATTTCCATTCTTTTCCTCTTTCTTTTTTTTTTTTTCAACAACCCAATGGGGCAAAAACTGGCTTGTAATGTTTAGTACTTCCAAAACCAAGCTAGTAACATTTTATCATCACTGAATTATCTCCTGAATGAATGAGGCTGTTTGCTTTGAATGTATATTGAGCATGTTTACCCCAGGATGTAAATGGAACTCATATATATGATCAATTACTAAGAGGTTGGATAAATGATCAGCTCCTTATATCACTCCAGAAAGTACTTCTGTTGTTGTTAAGCTCTGCGAAACCATTCTATGCATGACATCACTTAAATTATACAAATACATTGAAATTTGAAATGTAATGTTCTAGAAAATGCTATGATGAAGCTAGCAAAACTTTTCTGTATGATTTAGTTGTTGATAATAAGTTGGATAGTCAAAAAATTTGAATAAAAACAGAGAAAAAAACAAAATTTTGACAATTTATCCAATTTCAATTCTAATATAAAGCATCTTATTTGAAAATTTGAAAAATACATTTAAAAATGGTTGAATTTAAATTTGAATTTAATAAAACTTGTTTGATTGAATTTATACTGCCTAAATATATATGTATACAAAAATATATATAAAATACAGATATTATTTTCATGCATCTGTGTGCAGGTGCATATCTATTTGTATGTATTAATGTCATATATACATATTTTCCATACATATGTATATATTTTGCAATGAATTCCTATGATAGGCAGATACACACACACATACACACACATACACACACATGCAAATATGTATATATACACACACATATGTATTATGCCTATTTTATAGATCATTGATGTTATAAACATGTTCAGATTCATATATTTATATTGTTTCAGTTGGAAACAGAAACATGTATGTTTCTGTGTATATATATATATAATTCTTCTTGAGTAAAGAAACTAATATGATTTACAAACATGACTGTGTGTGCATGTGCATGTGTCTGTGTGCATGTGTGTTTCTTGCTTTAGTTGACATAAATAAATAATGCTTTATTCATGTTAACTAAAGGAAAACAGTCTGCACAAAAGAAAATTATCCAGCAATATATCTCAATTATTAAATCAAAATCATTTATCTTCTCATTGTCTCTCAGCTGTAACTGCCAGCAAGCGTTATTGATAAACTCTCAGTAAGCATTATTGATAAACTCCCACATAAATAAAATGGCCAATGGGGACACAGCAGTTTATGATAAGAGAGAAGAAACAATATTGATGCTAACAAAATACCAGAGAAATGATTTGTTCATGAAGTCAAATGCTAATAGTAAGTATGATAAAATATAATAATAGCAATATCAGTAATGGTTATGTAAGCTGGAAAGTGTGATTGTAGTTTTAGTAATAAAGGAAGGTATGGTGTAAGGAGAAGGTGAAGTAAGTGCTGTTAATTGGTAAGGAGGTTGTTGGGTGGTAAAATATTAATGTGAGTAAACAGAGAAGAAAGATAAGATAAAATCTGTTGTAGCTGTAATAAGTCTTGAAAAAAAAAGAATTAAAAGGAAAATGAAATGCATTAAAAAAGAAAATTTTGATTCATAGAACTGGATGAAACAAAATTTTAATAATTACAGCAACTAAAGAATATCAATAAATAAATAACTTTGTCCCATTATAGTTGTTAGATTGCATACACATTTCATGCACAGTAAGCTACAAGAATAATGGGACAGAGGTAGTAAAAATAAATAAAATGATGATAATGTTCCTGGAGGATGAGGAGGAAACAAAATATTTAGCAGTATGGTTATAATAGTAAAAATGAATAAAGTAACTTAATAATGACATTTTCTAAAAATGATTTTCCATAGAAATGTATTTACTAATACATGCTAATAAGTGAGACAGTAAAATTAGAGAAATTGTTGTAAATAATTTATTATAGAAATAATTGATATACTGAAATTGGTTTTATTGTTTAATTTTAAAAATCCATACCAAATAGTTTAGTATAGAAATATATGCATTCTTGTATTTCCATATATTTTTCTTGTCTATTTTACTGGTTTATTCAATACATTTTTCAACATTTCATTTAACTCAGGTTAAGCTAAACTGATTCAAAACAATTCTTAAAATTTGTTCTCAAATTAAAGAAATTAAGCTATTAATCTTTATATTAGAAATCTTTTCTAGGTTAATCAGATATTTGTAAATTTATCATGAAAGTTGAGGTACATCTTTTATACAATATCAGTTAATTACTATACGTGATACACTCTTTTGATTCATGACTGACTAGGCAGAAAATTTTCCTGCAGTAGGTTGCTGTTTTTTTTTTTTTGTAGTAGACTGGTTGCCAACCCAGTCTGTTCTATTTAATACATAGAAGTCAATTATAATAATAAGCAAACATGTAAAACATTTATGTAATTTTTGCTTCAAATTTTTTAGGATACACTAAATGCTTAAAATGTGTAGATTTATATTATATTAGGTTTATTTATATTATAAATTTGATTAATATATTATTGTTTAGAGTTATTCCTCTTTTGTTTAGTTTTATTGAGAGTTTATCAAACCATTAAATTGTACATGAGGAATGAACTTCTTGTAGTTACACTCATTTGATATAAATACAAAATTTGCAAGAAAAAACGATAACAACATTTATTTTCTGTATAAATTAATCAACATTTGAATAATATAAAAATCATTTAAAAATTACTTGTATGACATGAAGATAATGTATATATATCAAATCTGATTTTAAATACAAAAATATATTAAGTCAATAATGTAAGGCATATATTTATTCTTATACGAATATTGTTTACATTTTTATCAAATTCCAACTGAAACAGTGTGCCTGCACATTGCACTAATATCCTGGAAAAATGCATAACCCCAACTCTTTCCCATTCTTAGGTATGGGTAAACTAGCAGGGTAGATTGAGCTCTCTAGCATTGGTAATAGCCAGTCTAGAAAAAAGAAAACTCTGAATTCAAAACTGTGAAAAAGGCAATGAAAAACTGCTCCAATATCTTTTACAAAAACAATCATGACTATGCAAAATTTCCACGTATTAGATAAAAGGAAGTCGTGAAGAGCTATTATTATCTGAAAAGATCTAGCATCAATTAATAAATGGCTAATAACAATATCATTCAATTTTCTTTCTAGGTTAAAAACTTAGAATGATCCTTTCTAAAACTAGATGATCCTTTCCATTACTAAGTATGTAATTATCTAATTACAAATCAATAAATGAAATTAAAATTTTTCAGGAAATAATATTTTTCAATATTTTTAGCACTGCAGCCAATATTTTACAGAAACAATATTTTTGTGTTTTATTTCTGGTTTATTTTTTAAATGTATATCTAAACTAAATTGCTTTCTCTTCACTTATTTTCTTTTTAGCTGTCATTTTCTTTCTCTATTTTTCTTCTCTTTTTCCTACTCTCTTTGATTTTCTTTTAAAATTTTTTTTTCTATTAATTTTTTATTTATTCTTCTACCTTTCTTTATTTTGTTTTGCTCACCTGTATTTTCAAATTTTGTTGCTAAATTGTTTTCTTGTCATTGTTTTTTTGTTTTATTAAATTTTCTTTGCTTTTTTTGCCCTCCATTTACTATTTTTTTAATTTCTACCATCTTTTATTTTCCTTCTTTCTATTATACTGAAATATATGTCTTTATGTGTCCCTGAACAAAGAAATTAACAGAATATTTTATTTCCTGTAATGGTTTATTGTGTTCTGGGCTGATAATCAGTTACATATCATTTTGTTGTCATAATTTTTGAAAGCTATTGTTTAACAATTTTCAGCATTGCTCCTCTCTTTGTAGATCTCTCTCTTTATTTCACTCTCCTCTCTCTCTTTCAGTATATATGCAGAAGAGAACTAAACATATTGGTTACAATTCTATATGTTTAACTTTAAATTTGAATTTTTCACATTTGATGTATATGGATGCATAACCTAGCTAACTTTCTTCAGCCTTTTCTAAAGCTTTTGTTTTTATTGCTATTTTTTTTTAATATCCCACATTGTTATCACTATTGTTTGTTAGAAAAAAAGATATCTTGTATGATCTTGGATATAAATTTATTGTGAAAAATTCTGAAATTAATGCATATTAGTTGCACTTACTTAGGAAGAGATATTATTTATTTTTTTTAATTTTTAAATTTTAAAAATTTTATTTATTTTTTAATTTAATATCTTTCTTTTTTAATTTGAGTAGATAGGCCCTTCTACCACCCAGTTCATACACCCCCGCTTCTCTTGAATAGGAGTAGAAACTCATCCCTTGTTTCCTGTTTAGGAAGGGGCTCCTGGTTCTTTTCCTCTTCTTAGGCCTTAATAGTGGTGCTTTCGTGAATTTTTTTAATCTGTGTGAATGGTAGTAATGTCTCTTCATACTGAGGGTACCGGTTGAAATTTTTCTGGTTGCTGCTTCTGACAGGTAGTTAGGAGCCCTAATGCTTGTGTAGTGTCTAGAGAGACTGTCTGATCAACAGTCGCATAATACCAGAGTTCTTGCAGTGCTATGATGCACATGGATAGGTGTCCCTGCAAGCGCTTTCAGTGGGCAACCCTGAGGCCCCACTATGCACCAGTACCCTTCCTGCACATGTCACATTTGATGATCATCTGCTACCATTATTTAAGGCCTCTCCTTACCAAAATAACTCAAAACATGAAAATTCACAATCAAAGATATAAAGTTAAACCAGCCAAACAAAAAAGACCTAAATCCTTCAACATTTCTTTCTTAAATATCTGTGGTATACTTTTGCAGTGTAGAATTGTTCCACCACAAAAGGTACCCAGACATTCTAGCTCTCTGTGAGACCAACATTAACCCTACAATGCTCTCCTCTGATTTCTCGATTCCTGGTTACCTTTCCCTTTTTAGGAAGGACTCCAATGTCCACATGCATAGCCTGAGTCTTTATGTCAGCAAATGCCTCCTGCTGGCTAGGGGTATTTCTCTTGAAACTTCAGACCATTGTTTTTCTGCCTGTCTGTCTACTAAACTCAGTTAGCTATTTTTTTTTTCTCTACTGTTCTCCTTTCTCTTCTGACTGTTTTGTGCTAGATATTACTTCAGATAATATAGACAAAGCCATTTCCTTTTACCTGTTCATTAATATATTTATGTTCAGTGATTTCAAGGCCCACTATACCAAGTGACTCTGTTACTTGGCATAGTGTTCTGTTCCATAACCTGAACTTCTTAATCACAATTTCCACATGCATTTCCCCAGTCACACCAAAGAAAACCCTTCTAGATCTCTACTTCACTTCTATCCCTAACTTTTGCCATGCCATGCAGCTCTGCCCTCATGCTGCAGTTTCTGTTAATATATCATTTCACTACCCCTTCTTCCAGGAACCTTACTACTATCTAAGAGTAGACTGGGAGTCATTCTGCAATTTCTTTTGTGATGGCCAATGAAACAAAATTTTTAGTCTCCCTGTTGAAAATTGTGCCTCTGATGTCTTCTTCTGGGTGAAAGCCAGAATCAATGCTTTCATCACAGCTAAGAAATTTTGACTTAAACCTCATTCATCGCCTTGGTTCTCTCCTGCTTGCTTGGCTGCCATTGCCCAAAGGAATCACTTCTTCTGGCTTTAACAAACTGACAGATCTAAGGCACCTTTATGTTTCTGCTCCTAATGAATGCAAACATGCATATATATATATATATGCACACATGCATGTATATGTTTAGCAATGATGCTAAACTGTTGTTTGCTGGTAGAATGAAGCGGTGCATAGCATCCCACAAGTTTAGCTCCAAAGACTACTGACAGTTCTGCAAAAGTGTCTTAAACAACAGCAAACACTTGATCCCTCCTCTATTCAATAAATTTGAGAACCTCACAGCCACAGCAGACAAGATTGAGTGCTTTGCTCACAAATTCTCTTCCACACCACACTTTTGGAGTACCCACACCTGACTTCTCACCTAGAACTGAGGCTCAAATGAGTGATGTGTATATAACATTGTCTCTGGTCTATAATATAATTTCTAAGCTTGACTCCCATAAGGCAAGCAGAGGTGATGGAATATGGAGGGGGTGTAGGTAGTTTTCTACTATATAAGTGGCATGGCATGTCATAGCCCTGATGGCCAGACCTGGTGGAACCAAGTGATGCAGTTTGAGTTCTTTCCATGGTAGTAGCAATAGAACAGGGAGAGACTTGGTCTGAAGAGTTCATGTGTAGCTTCACTTAGCATTTTTCAGAACTCCCTTGCAGCAATTGCGGGTGTTTCTGAAAAAAGAAAGAGCCAAACTACTCGTTTAGAATTAAAATGAAGTTACTCCTATCACAGACACGGCAGGTATGGATAGTTGTTCTGGAAATTCATTAGAACCAGCTGGCCTAGGGGACAGGGGAAGATTTAAGGATGAGTGTGATAGCTATAAAGATTTAACTTAGTATAAGTCCTAAGATCCCCTCCATGAAAAGTATACATATTTGCTCACCAGCCAGTTTATCACACCAGTAAAAATTCCATTAAATATAATCTGATCAACAATTAACATTATATTAATGTTTAAGTAAACAGTACAGATGTATGTAAATGTTATATGTACACTACACTTGTTAGTGAGCGCAAATGTGTGTGTGTGTGTGTGTGTGTGTGTGTGTGTGTGTGTGTGTGTGTGTGTGTGGATACATACTTGACTCAAGGTAAGGCTTAACACAGAAATTTAAAGAAAATAAAGAAATAAAAATGGTCACATGAAACAGTTAAAAAAATAAAAAGTTAAAGGAAAAATATTGTTAAAAACATACATTAAGACAGGCAAAGTTTTAGCATGGATTCTTGGACTAAAGTTTTGCTGACAGCAAAACATCAATGATGATTTTGCAATAAAGGAGAGGGTCTACACACACACACACACACACACACACACACGCTCACTAACAAGTGCACATGTAAACATACACGTACAAATGGATGTGCATGAATTTATATGTGTATATAAGTAGAGATCAAACAACATAAATGATGAAATTAATTCTGAGAACCATAATTACTGGAAATGGACATTTATTATAAATGAAAAAAATATCAAAATGTTTCAATGTTTATTCATACCCTCTTCAAAACAGAAAGAAAATTAAGTTTCTGTTACTTCAAGGGAGTAATAATCTGAAAAGTATTGTTAAAAATATTATTTATTTTTCAGTATTTTTCATTTTTTTAAATTTTTTACAAGTCTATGCAATATTCTGATAGTACATTTTATTTGTTTTAGCAAGTTGTGAATCATTAAATTATCAGTGAAATATTTAAAAATTTCAGTTGGAAGTTAACAATTCACAGAAATAGAAAAATCACAATTTCAAAGAAACAAAGTGGAAATTTTTGAAAAATATAAAAAAAATATTGTGATAAAATTTTTAATCAAAGAAAGTAAATCAATAATATTAGATAATAAATAAAAATAATCTCTAAATTAAAAAAGAAGAATAAAATAATATAAATATATTTGAAAAATAAGAGATCAAAGTACATAGCATTCATATAAAAGCAGAAAGGAGAAACGTGTCATGTCTGTGACAAAATAGAATAAAATTTCTGAAGTAGCATAAATCCTTCAAAATAAACAAATATTCTCCTGGAAAAAATTGTTTTCAATGATTTAATTTGAAATGAATTTCTTTTCAAAGATTTAATTTAGTATTTATAAAAAAAATGCAAATGCAAAATTAAATAAATGGATATAATTACGCATTAATAATAAAATATATTTATTGACAGAAAAGCATATGAATATGCATATATATATATATATATATATATATATATATATATATATATATATATACACAGCAAAACATATATTTTAAATACTTATTAAAACATCTCTCTCTCTCTTTCTCTCTCTCTCTCTCTCTCTCTCTATATATATATATATATATAGTCATTCGCAGACAAATCTGTTTCGCTGTATCACAGTTAGACATCCAATTGTTTTTAAACCAAGATTGATCCGACCCAATTGGTATATATCTATTTACATTGATATCATTATCCTCAACTTTACATTGATATCATTATCCTCAACTTTATTGCCATTTTACAGTATTTTGCCTATTGTACACTCTGGCCTTCTTCAGGTGGTAGGAATTTCAAACCAAGCACTTTATTACAATCACTGGCACATATCATTCTCATTCCATGTCTGATGCCACTTCCAGTAGCCATGTAGTTATTTCCCTTTAACTTAATTTTCTAAGTTATTTGATCACCACTGCTGTTGCCTGAATTGAACTCACTATTCTTTGGGTCACTGGAACTAACCAACATATATATCTACTGGACATAGTAAAAACAGCCAAACCATACCACAGTGGTAAATTACTAAATAAAAGAACAGAAATTATATCCAAGTGTAACTGTACTAATAAATACCTATTAGGATCATACCATTATTGATGAAAGTGTTCTAAGACCTTTAAGTAACTTCTCCTAATTTTGAAAATTGTGTGTTCATAAATAATCCCTGTTATGTGAACATTTTTAAAAAAATGGTAAAATCAGTTATTGTAAATTGCCTGAAGACACCAAAAGGTAGAAACCTAGGTTGCGAAATAACTTGTATCCAAATGAAAAATATTCAAAAGTTATAATTGTATTGAACAATTTTTCATACAACTGTGTACTGTTTTAATTTAATTATAACCAAAAACTAACTAATTAAATATATATAGTGTATGTGGGCAGCAATCTCTCGTGTATGCAGGTTTCATTAAAAATGTCAGACAATGTATTATGGTAAGTTTTTTATGTAATTTTTCATGTGATCTTATGATTTTTTTTTTCAAGACATAAATTATATAAAAATTGTTCAAAATGTTTTGTCTTTCTCTGGATTTTATTTTACATGTAACTGAATATATGTAGTGTTATGTATGTTTGCAGAGTCATGTGTATGCTTTATGTTTTGAACACAGCAAGCATGTTGTTAGCATGTTTGTAGTTGATATTATTGAGTGTTGGGTTTTCTTTTTATTAATAATGCTTCCATTATTTTTAGTCTTTTTTTGCATGTTTGCATGTTAATGATGCTGTGTTGTAAACTCAAAAATTGTGTTGTAAACAAGTATATTACACAGGGTTTTGTAGGTCACCATGTGGATTGAATTGAGCTCTGTTCTGAGAGATCTAATGTACGTTTTTATGTTAATTTTGTAATCATGTGGCTAATATAATTATTTATGAAATTGAGTTGGTCAAGAACACTGTTCTTTAAAGGACATATAAATTTGTAAATAAAATTGGTTTGCTAAAGTTTAGATCTTGCAGATGAATTGTTATTTTTGAACCAATATTATTTACAAATTTACAAACTAATGGAGTCAGTATGTAAAACCCATTAGGTTCTGCTTTTTCTAATTTTGATATGTCTAACATAAAAAATGAAGTGTTTAAAACAACCAATAAACCGGAGATTTATACAAGGTATGTTGATGACATTTTTGTTTTGATAAAAAATATAGATGAAATTGTAAATCTGAAATCAAATTTTAAAAATAATTAAGTGCTGAAATTTACTTATGAACTCATGGACAATAACAAAATCCCATTCCTTGATGTTAATATAGAGTAGGTACCTCCACTCATTTTTGATATCTAACTTTTAAACTGAAAATGAAAAAGTTCTCTTGAAATATTTATTTTAATTTTAATTGAAATCTAAATGATTAAATTTACTATTTCCAGTAAGCAAAATAAACTGGTTTATTTTAAACAGAAATTTATATCGGAATATAAAGGTTTGAGATTTTTTGTTAATTTTTTAATTCTATTGCCATTTTTGAGCAATTGACACATTTGTAAACAAAAGTTAATTTTCGGTTTTAAAAAATCTTGCAAAAATAAAATATACATCTCTGACACATTATTTTTGGAAAATTAGCAAATTTTATGTTAAATTAATCTGATTTACACATTTATTTTACTTTTTTATAGCGTGAAATTTAGAATAAAACTATTTCTTAATCACAGAGATTAACTTTTTGACCTGTCCGCCATATATCAAAACATGTTGACAGGTTCTTGATTGATATAATAAAAGAGTATAGCGTTCACAAGTGACAAAATTTTACAAATTTTTTTCAGGTAAGGGGAGAAAACTGACCTTTTAATTTGCGCATTGAAATTACCATACAAAAAACAAAACTTCAAATGCACACACAAAAAAATTTTTAATTATTTTAAAAATATAAAGTCAAAACAATTTATATTAAACTTTTCAATTTTTGATAGGCAATATAATTTTCAATTATTAACTTACAAATCTAACCACAACAAATCTTTGAAGTATTTTTCAAAGATTTTTGAAACTTTATATATTATTAGAATTTAAAAAAGTGAAAACAATTCTTTTAAAATTTCATTAGTAATCAAAAAAAATTTTTTTATATGATAATGTCCTCAATTTTTATTATTTATTCAAGCAATTAAAAGCTTATCAAATAATATCAGAGTATTATTGCATTTTTTATTTTACTATTTGGAGTAGATTTTCAGAAACAGAGGCAAAATTTAAAAAAAAATAGATGATTTATATTCCCCAATGAGTCCTGCATTTAACTAATAAAACAGAGTACAATTTATTAAAATTTCATGGATTTACGTGGAGAGGGGTTAATAGATGTAAAAACAAAATATTTTTACAAAGATTTAAAAAAAAATAATTTCAAAAATAATTTAATTCATTTGTGAATGAGTACTGAAAGTTTCATTAAAATCCAACAATTATTTGATTTTTGTGAGAATTTCCAAATTAATGTGTTTGTCACTGGAAAAAAGTGAGTGATGTAATATTACATTTTTCATTGTAAACTCTCATAACGTTTTGGTTACCTGATAACTCAAATCAAAACAAGATTTTCTGTCAAAATTTCAAACATGTTAGAAGAGATTCAAAATTTTTTAAAAATAATTAATAATTATTTTGACCTTTCCTCTTAATAATAATATAAACATTTTGGTGGCAAAAGTTCATTTTTTTAAAGTTTGGGGCCTTTTTATTCATACTATGCTGTTTTTTTAGCAATTTAGTGGAGGTACCTAAGGGATGTGCGTTGTGGTGCATTGGATATCGGCTCAGAACGAGAAATCAGGGAGCCGAGTTCAAATTCCAGCTGAATTCATTGCATTCACTTACGTGCAAATACCCTTGGGAAAGGTATTAATCCGCCTATTCCTTCCAGTTATGGGTTAAATAACAGGACAGATTGGGTTCTATAGCCTTGGTTGGCAACCAGTCTACCGTAGAAAGCAATGGCAACCTACTGCGGGATAATCTTCTGCCCAGTCAGTCATGTCTCTATTGAGACATGATCGCCCAAGCATGTATCACGTATGGCACTCAACTGACTGACCTAAGAGAATGAATTTATTACTTACCTGTACAAAAAAAAACACCAGTAAGAACTCTTGTCTTCTAAACAGCCAAATGCCCAGAAAGATATAAAGTAGCAGTAATAACAAACTTCTTAATTAGAGCACATCAATATTCCTCCTCCCAAAACATATTTTTGATCAAACTAAAACATAAAAGCAAAAATTAGTCAACAATAAATTTCCCAAATATATCATTAATAAACAAATAAAATTATTCTTACAAAAAATACATGACACCAGTATTAAAAATAACACACAAAAAAAAATCAACATATTTTACTGCAACCACAGGCATAATAATTATAAACAGGACAAATTTGCTATACAAAACATTATTATTTCTGCCATAATTCCTCAAAAACATGTAAAATTTACAATATATTATAGAAAATACAAGACTGAAAACCTTGTTGTTTCTAATTAAAATAACCCCATCAAATCTAAAGTAATGATAACTAATATAGTGTATGAATTTTAATGCCAAATACAAGACTGTATTTCTTGTCATAAATCAGTTATCTATATTAGACATACTACCAATTTTTTGTGCAGACATCTTACATGACACCTGTCCAACCAAAGTGCAATCAAAAACATTTATTAATCTATAATTTATAAGTTCCTTTAAGAAAAACTTTGTTTAAAAATACAAAAATACTATTTAAATCAAAATATCAAAAGTATCTTGCTAAAAGAGAGGCACTATATATCAAACAATTTTCTCATACCATCAACCTTATATTATTTAACAGTGGAAATGGAGTTTTGAAAGTTTTTTTAAAAATAGAAAGATGCTCACACAATGTCGGTTTGCATGCATCACGTGATAGCTTTTAAAGAATGCTCCTTTTCAAAAACACAAAATAAATTACATTGCAATCAAAACATGAAGATAAAATAACAAAATCAGAAACATAACATCCTTGCGAATGGCCAGTGAAGTGGCTGAAATTGCTTGGAAAGTTAATAATTATGGAACATTTTTGTATCCCTTATCTCCAGCAAGAAAGAAACATGTGAGAATACTAGAAAAATTAATAAAATCTTCCTTGTTGGTTGTTTTTAACGAAACATGTTTAAAAGAAAGATTACTGCTAAAATAAATATTAACATATTTACAGGCACACACACACACACACACACACACACACACACACACATATATATGTATTTATATATACACAATAATTCTGATAAGTGCCATACATGATATACGCTTTGGGCGGTCATGTCTCAAAAGAGACATGACTGACTAGGCAGAAAATTATCCCACAGTAGGTTGCCATTGCTTTCTGCAGTAGACTGGTTGCCAGCCAAGGCAACCAGTCTACTGAAAATTGAAACCAATCTGTCCTATTATTTAACCCATAACTGAAGGGAAGAGACAGATTAATACCTTTTCCAAAGGTAAATGAATGCAAGGAATTCAACTGGAATTTGAACTCCTCATCCCGATTTGTCGAGTTGATATCAACTGCACCACATCACATTCTGATAAGTAGGATTCCAAAAATAATTTGATGTTTGATTACTTGGTCAGATTTTCACAAATGGGTAGGGTTGAGAATTTTTCAGCACCTGCTTATACGTACACACATACACACAGATATCACATATAAACATAAGATAGCCCAATACACATATGCATATGAACATAAATATTCTTCAAAACACATACAAACATAAATATTTTTTCTATCTCTGATACTATCTCTCTCTCTCTCGCTCTCTCCATACACACACACACACACACATGTGTGTGTGTGTGTGTGTTAACATATTAAGTCAGGGATTTTCCATGTGTGACTGTTGATTGATGGGTCATATTAAAACTTTAAGCACATTTTTACAAATGTGTTTATTTCATTTTCAACATGTCAAATTTAAGTGACAAAAATAATTAAATTCTAACTTCTCTCTCTACTCCTTTCTTTTCCTATTATGTACCACAATCTCCTTTTCCCTTCATTCTTTGGTAGTTTAGATTCATGTCAGCCATCTTGTTTATTTATTTTTCATTTCCATTTGACTTTATGATGATGAGGCAAATCAGATGACACATTTTCATTGGCTGTTTGAAAATTTGCTTACAGCAAGTTTAAGAAACATTCATAATTTTCATAGACCTTTAGTATAATTTTTTAAATATTTGCATGACAATGATTTAAAGAAGGATATAAAATAAGTAAGTATAATCAGTTATTACTTTAGCACATTCTGAAAATTATGTTTTTAATATCAGCTGAGTTGTGTTAACTTTGACAAAATTGTATATTCATAGATATCTACATTGAAATTAATGCACTAGATGAGACAGAACACTAATGAATTACTACATCAGTTCATAAAATGAAACTAATATAACATTTATATATTACCATCTAATGGGAAGAATTCTGTTAGTTTTAATTAACTTATTATAGGATTAGCATTTGTTTGTAGTATTTAAAGAAACATTGATATATTTAATTTTTTATATAATGGTCATAAGCTTTCTCTTGATATTGCACAATTATGAATATTTGAAGGGTCACTGCTTTAAACTACATCAACTGTTTATCTTTGTTCACAACTATCTTTTGCTTAATTGAGGAAAACAATAAAAAACCAGTTGTATGCTATAATTTCTAAAATGTATTTTTCATTTTTCTACAGTATTATGAATATCACATTTAAAGTAGACATGAAAGAACTATTGTCTTATATATTAAAAAAAAAACTTACTACAAGAAACTTAAGTCCAAAGTCCAAAGAATCTATCTTATATTTTTCACTTTAATTGGATGGGATTCTTAAAAAACATTATTTTTTATTTCAGTATTGCATAGTATTGTAATATAAAACAGTTTATTGAAATTGGGAAATTTATAAGGTGAGGTTTGGGCAAACAAAACATTTTCTGTCTTAATTCTCTATTAATACAAAGAACTTACCTGGGTCATCCTGTGTTAACCTCCTGGTGATCATTTTCAATCTTAATAATTATCAATTTTTATTATTTTTTTCATTTTATTATTCATAAATATTTTTATGTTGTCTGTTCTATTTCAATATATTAGACCACTCAGAATAGCAAACAGTTGTCAATTCTTAATTCTACAAAAATATTACCATAATAAATAATATATATGATACAGAACAATAAACAAGTTAACCTTAAGTTCAACTTAAGGTTTTAATCAGACATATAGGAGTTATTCTTCTTTTGATAGATAATTACATCAGTTTGTTGATACAAACGTCCAAGAAGATAAAAAGGAAATATATCTATTTGGTATATTCAAAATTTAAGAAGTTAATAAATATGATATACAGACATACATAAAACACATACACAAATAGGATCAAATGAAAAATATACAAATGAAAAATATTCAAAAGCTGTACAATATAATTGTATTGAACATTTTTTAATGCAACTGTGTACTGGTCTAATTTAATTACAACCAAAAACTAAGTAATTAAATAATTATATATATATATATATATATATATATATATATATATGTGTGTGTGTGTGTGTGTGTGTGTGTGTGTGTGTGTATGTATGCATAAAGGAAAGCTCAACACATCATCTAAAGTGGTTATAAATTATAATCTATTTTGAAAAGCTAATAAGCTTGTCCCTTCAGGCCACAACTTTATTTGGTATAAATTTCCTCAGAACATCCAACAAAAACAGATCTATTGCTTATTATTTTATATTAGATAGATTTTCTGGATTATCCTCTCCATTTGCTGACTTGGCATCACTATCTCTCTCTCTCTCTCTCTCTCTCTCTCTCTCTCAATATATATATATATATATATATATATATATATATATATATATATATAAGTAAAGAATACCTAGTGAGCCAGATAGACCTACCTAGGTTTCACCTAAACTGATCGTCAGGGAAAGCTTTCCCTGACGATCCATTTAGGTGAAACCTAGGTAGGTCTGCCTGGCTCACTAGGTATTCTTTACTTATTCCACTCTACCTAAGTATTGAGCACTTTTAGTTAGTTGATTACTCATATCAGGGTTTTTTCTTGGGGCTACGTGCAGACTCGGTCCGACCCCTTTTGACTGATGTTCATGTACTTAGTTCTTTCTTTTTTAAAACCATTTTTCCCTTCTTTGTAGATTCATGGAAGGTTTTTCGACACGAGTATAGTTATAATCTCATCTCATTTATATATATATATATATATATATATATATATATATATCAAAATGTCAGTCATCAGGAAAAATACAACAAAAATAAATGTAAAGCACAATTAAAAATTTGTTGACATCATAGACATAGGTTGCATGGTATAAAAGAAAACTTACAACAAATCACTGTTGGTTTAAGTAAATTCAATAACCTTTGAATTTGTATCTGCTGAAAACAGACAAATAGCTGACTTTGCAACCAGTTGTAGTCAGTCAATTCAAAATGTCAGCTCATCTAACAAATTTATGCCAGACAGCTCCATTTCCTCCATAACAAGAAATTAAGATCCCTGACAATTAAAACTACATGCTAACTCATCTAAGCCAATATAATTATACTTCCTTTTCTTCTGTAAACTATGAGTAATGATATTTTCTAAAGAGTATGACATTTCTCTACATCAAATTCATATCCATTTCTATGAATACTTTCAATGATAAAACTAAAAATACTTTAAAAAATTAATCTATAGACAATTAATTTACACAAACCTTTACATCCAAAAACTTTGAATAAAATGCAGTTTTAAATTTTACCAAAACTATTAGAAAAACTCTATTAACTATATTAATTGTGACTATTACTAATTACTAAATACTGTTATATGACAGGTGCAGCTTCATTAAACAAAAATTACCCAAGAGAATTTGTGGATTGGAAGGACACTGGACATTGAGAAACAAATTTGTACAAAACATGCCTTACTGAACAAAATAAAGAGTTCTGTTCAAAATTATTTCAATTTGACAAACACCTGAAGAGGGATGGAGAGTATTCTGACTGAAATATTGTTATAAAAAGAACAAAACAGTGGCTTCGAGTACCTGTTTAAATTACTGTTGAAGTCATCATCTACCTTTTTAATCTAGTCAACATTAAAAAGATGAACATGGTTTTTAATATGCTTTAAAAAACAGGAATCAGATGCACATTAAAAACATTTTTTATAAACAAGCCATATTTTAATAGGATAGAAAAGGGTTGCATAAAATCATCCTAAATCTTCTATAGGTATATTGATTTCACTATGGGAACAAAGTCAATCAAACAATGTTTTGCTAACTCTTAAGAAAATAATAATGTTTTCAAACCAGAAGTAGTAAAAGAAAAATATTATAGATGTAATGGACTCTGTCACTGTCCACTAGAATAAATCAATTGGTAGAAATCTATTAATCTTATACTATGGCTAACAAAGATAAAAAGCAAAACAAAAAAAAAAATATACAGTCATAGCAAATTACTTAAAAAAGAAGCTGTCTTATTGCTTAACAATTCTTAATCAAGTTGCATTTTTTCTGAAATTCTCACTTCTGCAGTGTAATATTTCATCCAAAAGTCCAGAATTAATAGAAACAAATGGATCTGATGCTACACTAAATTAACATCACTCAATACATCCTGGGCCTGACATATAGATAGTGTCACTAATAAAAAATCCATATGATTTTTATAATGTACAGACCTTCAAATGGCACATGAAAAAATTTGGATCCAAATTAGTTTACAAATTACAGTTATTTAAGTGAAGCTACTGTTGCAAATTTTCAAAACAATGGAAAAATTTGAATTTCATATGTTGATAACGCATTGCTTTCTGATGGGAAAAATACTGTTCAAGCAAAGCAATGGCTTAAAAAATGTTATTCTGCTTCAATGAGAACAATAGTAAGAGGTAGTTTGCTATCTTTAAATGCGGTTGTAGAGACAAATGATGCTGAACGCTAAGACTGTCCAAAATTGGCAGTTGTCCTGGAAAACACCAAAAAATCTACAAACTCATTATGGGCAATCATAAATTGAAGTTGCGTGAGATAGCAGAGGAGTTGAACATATCAGAAGGCAGTGTATTCACCATTTTGCATAAACATTTGTCAATGAGAAAGCTGTCTTCAAAGTGGGTGCTGCATTTGCTAATAGTCAATCAAAAATATGTTGATGATTCAGAGCATTGTTTGCAACTGTCCCAATGCTACCAGAAGGGGTTTTTGTGTAAATATTTGACAATGGATTAATCATGGATCCACCACTTCACTCTGGAGTCAAATCGACAGTCATCTGAGTGAACAGCAGCAGGTGAAAGCTGTCCAAAGCAACCAAAGATGCAAGCATCAGCAGACAAGGTTTTGGCTTTCGTATTTTGAGATGCACAAGGTATTTTGCTCATCAATTACCTTGAGAAAGGAAGAACCATCAATAGCAAATATTATATAGCTTTATTGGTGCATTTGAAGGAAGAAATTGCCAAAAAATGGCCACAGACAAAGAAAAAAGTGGTCTTTCACCAATAACTAAAGACGCAAGCATCAACAGACGAGGTTTTGACTTCCGATGCACAAGGTATTTTGTTTGTCGATTACTTTGAAAAAGGAAGAACCATCAATAGCAAATATTATATAGCTTTATTGGTGCATTTGAAGGAAGAAATCGCAAAAAACAGCCACAAACAAAGAAAAAATGATCTTTCATCAAGATAATGCACTGTGTCACAAGACAAACACAACGATGGCAAAACTACACGAATTACACTTTGAATTGCTTTTGCATACACCCTATTCTCCAGATCTGCTCCCCAGTGACCTACTGGCTGTTTGCAGACCTTAGAAGAATGCTCAAGGGAATTAAATTTAGCTCCATTGAAGAAGTGATATTGGAAACTTAGGCATATTTTGAGGCCAAAGACGAATCGTTCTATCAAAAAAGCATCATATTGTTAGAGAAGTGTTAGAATCAGTGTATCACCATAGAAAAAAAACTATGTTGATGAATAAAATTGAATTTTGTCTAAAAGTTGTTGTTTTTATTAGTTAGACCCTAGATTTATTGAATTATGTGTTATTATTCAACAGAACTTAGTTTTCCAAAATGTTACAGTTTCAATCTGTCATTACTTTCAGTAGTAAGAATACAATCAAATCTTCTTCAATACAGTCTGAGTTTGAGTGTTATCAACAGCAATTATTTTTTTAATTTAGTTGAATATATGTTTTGATAAAAAGCTTTGAAATGTACAGCTATCAGTAATTCTGAAGAAAAGCATTTAAATCTCAAAGGGGATATTTAGCTATAAATTTCTGCACTTTTAGGAGAAAAATTACATTAAATTTGTTTTAAAAACTAAAACCATCATTTTGTTTATATTTGAATAAACCAAAAGAAAATCTAGTTAAAAAATGTAATGGATTTTATGGGAATAATTCCATAAATCTTTTGTTCTTGTTCATAATCAAGTTCTTGAAGAAAAATAATCTACTATGAATCTGATGTATCTGGCTCCTGCTAGAAACTTGTGTAATGTACTCTTTTACCTTAAAATATATATATATATATATATATATATATATATATATATATATATATATATATAACACCAGTTGACAACTTCCAAATCTAGCATCAATCCTTATATCATCTAGGTAACAAAAATCACCCTCTTATCAAAGCAACATAGTGTGTAATAAACACTGATGCCAAGTTTGGAAACATATCACTGATAATATTTTATCCCACCTAGCACACAGAGAGTAATCCAACCTCCTCCTTTGACTTGTGGCAGTTCAGATGTAATATATTTACTTTCTTGTAACAAATACAAAACAGGACTTTATATTAGTGAAAAAGGTATGAAATTCATTCTTTGGTTTAATAACTATAAGAAAACTATCAAAACAACATCATCACTTTCACATTTCAACCAACCATAGTCTTGATAATGTTAAATGTGTTCTTTTAGCATCTTCATTTGAATACCAACAAGTACACTAAAAGTCTGAGTTGAAGTACATTTCTTTAAAAAATTCACACATTTTAGGTTTAAATAGAAATTAAGGTATGAATAGTTTCCATAAAAGTCATCTACAAACCCTCCACAATCCTAATTGTGGCAAACAATTAACCCAAAATTACTCAATTTCATTATTAAAGGAACACATATGCCAAAAATAATTCCCCCCAAAACTTCATTTTATTACTTGTTGAGAAAGGTCAAGGGGCATGACCAAAAATTCAGATTTTTAATATCTTTTCCTTTCATGCTTCTATTTGGTCTAAAGGCCCACTAATATATACTAATATATACTAATATACAATACATATTATTTTTATAACTTTATTATTATTTTTGTTTTAGTAATATTAAAAAATTCTTTTATCAGCCTACTATATCTATGAGGTTCATAGTATCTGACTTTATTTTTTTCTGCCCAAAACTAATGCAGCACAGCAAAATCTTTTGGCTGGATTTGACACTAAGCTTTCTGTGCATGTGTGAAAATTTTCAGATGAGCAGGCCATGTTAATTTCTGGCTGTTATACCCAGAGTACATATGTTCATTGGATTTTCATTTCACACAAGATGATCAAATGCATCAAGTAGAGATGTTTTGACTAAAGCTTGGTGATACTCAATCTTAAAACATCTGGAAGATTCAGCAGGCCTTTAGTTATGATGTCATGAACAAAACTCACATCAAGAAGTGGTACAATTGCTTCAAACATGGCCACACCTCAGTGTAGAATGAGGCATGCTCAGGTAGACTATCCACAAGCTGTAATAAGGAGCCAATTAAAAAGGTTTGGTAAATATTCATGGAAGGCCATGCTCTAGCAATCTAGAAAATTGCACACAAGATGGAAATAAACTAGGTGAAGTGTGTGAATTCTCAAGGGGTAAATTTTAAAGGTAATTAAATAAATTTTGTGAAATGTGTAAAATTGAGGATACTTTTTGAATACATCTTGTATAATATATATATATATATATATATATATATATATATATCAATATTTTTGTATATATATATATATATATATATCAATATTTTTGTTACAATATTTTGTTATCTTGTATAATATATATATATATATATATATATATATATATATATATATATCAATATTTTTGTTACAAGAGTTTATAATAAAACATAGTCAACTGTGTTTTATTATAAACACTTATAATAAAAATATTGCTATAAATATTGCTCTGCTATGTATCAAGCACTCTTCAAAAAAGTAAATTACTGCAAACAGTAAACTTTTTAACCCATTTGTTTGTAGTACTCCTAAGATATATATATATATATATATATATATATATATATATCTTATGAGTAGTAAAAACTATATATATATGATAAACATATAGCCATCTTGTGAGTGTATCAATTTCTCTCTCTCTCTCTCTCTCTCTCTCTCTCTCTCTCTATCTATCTCTCGCTCTCTCTCCTCTCTCTCTCTCTCTATATATATATATAATGAAAATATAGTTTTAAGTTATGTTAAGTTAAGTTTTATGTTTATGGGCAAAGTGCTTAATATCGGGAGATAGAGCATATGTAAATATAAAAGTGGACACAGGTCAACACCAAGTGCCAGCAGTCTATTTTAGACCATAAAAATTGTGTTTAAGCAGGAAACTTTTTATGTGTGTGTGTGTGGGGGGGGGCAACTTGTTGGGAAATAATTATCAGTAAGCTGGTCACACTGATCACCATTATTAAGTAATGACTTTTCTTTTGATCCTCACGGTGTGTTCTTTGCTTGTGGTGGTTTACTACAAGTAAAGAAAGCCAAGCTATAAAAATAATTATTAGGAGGGAGAAAAAGAAGTGGAGAGAGAGAAAAAGAAAGTGAGAAGAGAAGAGAGCGATTTTCTAAGCTTAATTTAGTCTGCCATGAACCAAATGAAAGAAAATATTGAAAATGATGTTTTACTGAGAAGATACATTTTGGTACTGATACTCAGTACTTCTAATTCTGGCTTTCACCTGGATTTACTCATCAATCACTGACAATACTATTACAGATATTTATTTAGGCTAGTACAAAATCACAATTGTGTAGCACTTACGATCATGGCCTTGTGCTAGACTAAGTTATACTTAAATAATTATATGAAAAGTTCTAAATTTTACCAAAAAAATTTCATATTAGATCATTTGAAAAGAATTTGTGAAATTGGTGAAACAAAGAACTTTTCAACACCCCCTCTTTTCTTTATATTTAATACTTTTTTTTATCTCCCTTCTAGAAAAGTGAATGATGCCAAAAATATTTTTTTTAAAAGTTAGATAGAAAAAACCTTAGAGATATATTTTTTCTTTTTAATGAAGTAATTTTAAATAAAAAAAAACATCTGCCAATGTTCTATTTAAAATTAAAGAGTAAATATTTTCATGTATTTTATAAATAAAGCTAAAAGTCAAAAAGTTAATACTTTCATATCATAAAAAGGTCTTTTTAATTAGTTTTAATTTCAATGTCAACCATAATCCTGATAAGTCTTTATCATCTCAATAATTGTTTTGATTGCTGAACTCATTTTTTGTATTATTTATTTATGTGATGTGCCTACAGTTTGGCTGATTCATTCATCATCCCTCTTCAACTGTTTTATCTTTTTGAAAAGAGAGGTTCTCTTTTTCTAGTTATTCACGCAATAAGTCGCAGGCCTAACTAATAAAACAACAACTTTTAGGTAAAATTCAACTTTATTCATCCACATAGTCTTCTTTTAGGGTGATACACTGATTCCAATGCTTCTCTAACAAAATGATGCCTTTTTTGTAGAATGATTTGTCTTTGGCCTCAAAATATACCTCAGTTTCCAATATCACTTCTTGCTCTGCAATCCATTTGCTCAAGCCTATCATTGCTTTCCACTGTCTCTCTTTTATTCTTCAGGTCCTCCTTCATCACGTCCCAGGAACCTCATCTGTCTCTCCCTGATGTTAGGGATGAGATTTTTTCTCATTTGCATCCTCTCCAGCACCTCATCATTGCTTACATGCTCAATCCACAGCATCCCCAGCATCCTTCTGTAAAACCACATTTCTCCTACTTCAAGCCTCTCCTTTGATGAGACCATCCAACATTCACTTCCATACAGAAGGACAGATATCAGCAATCCAGCACTCTTTTCTTTGTTTCCAATGAGATTTTCCTGTCTCTCAGTACTGTGGTTAGTTTTTGAGATGCATCCTTGGCCATGCCAATGTGTCTTCAGATTACAATGTTGCACTTTCTAATCTCTGTCAGAACACTTCCCAGATATTTAAATTTCTGTACTTGTTTTATTTTAGTTTCTCTAACCTGTAGTTGGCATTTTGAGCTCTTCTTTTTCCTGATGATCATACATTCAGTTTTCTTGAAGTTTATGCTCAGTCCTTTCTTCTTGCTTTCTTTTGCTACCTTCTGTAGAATGTCTTGCATTTTCCTTTCCATGTCTGTTATCAGTACCATGTCATCTGTGTATATTGTTATGAATGTAGCTGTCAATGATGAATCCTGGCAAGGATTTTATTTCACTCAGAATTGTTTCATGGTATAAGTTAAATAGATTGGTGAAAAAACACATCCTTGTCTTACGCTCTTTTCTATTTTTGCGTACCTGCTTAATTCACTTCTTATTCATATTCAAGTAATTTGCTGCCAGTATAAATTCTTGATTATTCTAATCTCTTTTCTAAAAATGTTGAGGTTGTCGAGCATCTCTATCAAGTCTTTGTAGCGTACTTTGTCAGACACATTTGCATAGTTTATAAAGCATAGATAAAAGTCCTTCTGCATTTGTATTGCTCTTTCAGATAGCATTATGAGCATGAATACCACATTCCTCGTTCTGAAATCTTTAATGAAGACACACTGTTCTTGTCCTATCTCTGAGCCAGTTCTGCTGCGTGCTCTGTTCATCAGAATTTGTTCATCAAATTATGAGCATGAATACCACATTCCTCATTCTGAAATCTTTAATGAAGACACACTGTTCTTGTCCTATCTCTGAGCCAGTTCTGCTGCGTGCTCTGTTCATCAGAATTTGTTCATCAAATTATGAGCATGAATACCACATTCCTCGTTCTGAAATCTTTAATGAAGACACACTGTTCTTGTCCTATCTCTGAGCCAGTTCTGCTGCGTGCTCTGTTCATCAGAATTTGGATGATGAGTTTTGTCATGTGGCTCATTAAGCTGATTGTTCAGTGACATTGCGATTCCTTTACACCTGGCTTCTTAGGTAGTGCTATGAAAATTGATCTGCTTAGGTTCTTCAGTATATTGCCACTGTTGTAGATTTTGCTTATTATTTCTGTGATCTTGTCTATGCAAAAGCTGTCTAAGGACGTCAGTATATCTATTACAATCCTGTTGGGTCCTGCTGCTCTGTTTCTGTTCATCATCATATACCTGTCATCAGTGTTATTAATTCCAAGTCATCAGAAGTTTTGGGTCTAGGCAACATACTCCTTCATTGAGTGATCCAACTGTAATGTGATCAGCATTTAGTCTACATCCAGAGGCAAAAAGCTATGCTAAGTAAAATATGTTATGTATTCTAGCTGAGAAAATCAATATTATACTACTATAAAAATATGCATGAAAAGAGCAATAATAATAATAATAGTAACGTTGATGTAACAATGGGTAACTATGATGGTACAGAATTATGCAAACTCATTGGCATATACTGAATCAATAAAATAAATATTATTAACAAAAAAGATATGGGCCTATATTGAGATGATGGTGTATTAATTTTAAGAAACTGCAATGTCAGAACTACAGAAAAAGTAAGAAAATAACAAAAACCTTCAAAACCCTAGGATTTACAATAAATAAAAAACAGTAAATGTATTAGACACAAAATTCAGTCTAAACAATGGAATCTACAAACCATACAGAAAACCAAACATTAACAAATATCTATATCTATAGATAAAATAATCTCAACAAATTTATGTAGCCAAAAATATTGAATGTAAACAAACAAAAAATCATATAGATCAGTCCTAAGAAACAGCAAATATTCAAACAAACTAAAATACAAAAACGAAAACAATTCAAACAAAAACAATAGAAAAAGAAATATAATTTGGTGCAAGCACACACACCGACAACAATACAATAAAAACAAAAATAGGGAAAATATTCTTCAAAATAATTGACAAACACTTTCCTAAAAGCAGCAAATTATCAAAACTTTTAACAAAAATACAATAAAAATTAATTACAGTTGTATGAATAACATGGAGAAAATAATAACTAAGCTCAATGAAAAAATACTCAACAAAACCAATAACAATTTCAACAGCAATAACAATGACACTCAGCAAAATGACACAATTAAATGAAAAGGCAGAGAGAGGTGTCTCGGATGATTAGTAGAGAAAAGTTTAGTTTTGAAGGTGGTCAAATTGATAAGCAGTTTTGCCCCAGTTAGGTGACAAATGTAAGGTTGTTTTGGACATTAACTGCCATTTTCACCTTGTTAAACTGATCAAACCTTACTGTTGAGGCAGGAGTAAATAGTTGTGTCATTGGAAAGGTCATTAATAAAAGTTAAAAACAGTGTAGGACTAAAAATGGTTCCTGGGGAAAATCCATGTTAGTACAAAAGAATTAAGACTGGATCAACTCAAAAAATTTTCTGGAGACACTATAACTTTTCAGCTTATGGAGAAGACCTGTATACCAGTCCCTGTCAAAGGTGTTCGAAATGTTCAATGCTACATCCCAGTTTTTTATCTAGAGCATGATAGACTCTTTTTCTAATTATCATCAGTACATCAGCAGTTGGCTTTGAGAAACAAAAGCCATCTTGCTTGTTTGAGACAAAAGCCATATTGCTTGTTTGAGACTTTGTGATGAAAGATGATAAACCAATACAACATTGGTTAGTGCCTCTAGGAGTTTGCCACAAAAAGAGGTGGAAGTGCTAGAGTTCTTAAAAGCTAGATCAACAGGTGTTGACTTCCAGCAGGCAGGAAAGCAGGAGGCACAAAGCATTTATTATACAGTTTAGAAAAAACAGAAGCCAATCCAGTAGCACACTTTTAATGACTATTACAGGGATACAATCAGGTCCATATGCTTTGTAGGGATCTTGGTTAGAGATGATAGCAGAAACCATTGGGCATCTCAAGGTGGTGTAATGGTTATCAAGCTTGTCTCGCTAGAAGCATTACAACTGTGTAGTGAGTTCAATCCTCACTGGGTGTTCCTTACTTTTGGCCTTGCGCTACATCTAAGCTACGCTTAGAAAATCACAATAGCAGAAACCATGGAAGGAGTTATATTGTGACCTTTGTTAAGAAGATCACAGTTATATACACATCATTTCACAGAGACTCAGTTCTAGGAGGGAATTTATGCAGGGATGAGTCAAGAGTTTGAGGAGAATTTGCGGGCAAAGCATTCAATAGTGGGTGATTGAAGAGGTGGGTATGGAGACCTTGAATTTATTTAACATCCCATTACAGAGCCACCAGTAATTAAATTGCTAGAGGCTATGCAGTGCCTCATTCTTTTGGCCAAGATGGACTTAGCTCTTTGAGGATTTGCCTACATTTATTATGAGCAGTAACAAATAGCTACCTGTTAAGATGAGAGCTGTCACACTGGTATAGCTGAAAATAGTGGTTCCTATAGTGCTGCTGTGAAACATCTAGAGGATTGAGATTTCACCTGGTATTTCTGAAAAGGGATGAAAATGTCTATGCTAGCTTTAACACAAGAAGAAATCTCAGTGGCACAATTTTTAATTGGATTGTTAAAGATGTTAGTCTATGAGGCATCACAAAGAAAATCATGGAGTGAATCCCAGTCAGCAACAGAAAGAGGTCTTATGAATAGGGAATTCCTGTTTAATAGATAACTGTAAGGAAATATCAATAGCTACCACAAAGTAGTGAGAGTTACCAAGAGAGCAGTATTGTGAAGCTCAACAAGAGCAAAGAGAAGAGGTGATAAAGAAATCAAATACTTGTTACTCAATTTTTTATGAGTAGGGAAGTCAATGATTTGAAAAAGGGTTTGGGCAATGGAAAAATTTAGTGTCTGAATACTGGCAACCTTTAGAAGATTTCAGCTACCTGTCATGGTAAACATTAAAGTCAAAGATGTTTGCTGATGGATGGAGAGAAAATGCCTTTTCTATACTGTCAGCTATTATGTCTAATATACTGCAGCCCTGGGAAGAGGGAGAGTGATAAATGGGAAAGAGATAGCTAGTAGTATTAGTAATATAATGTTTTGGAAGATGCTAGAATGTTTGAGAAAATTTCAGTAGATTTGAGAGATTCTACAAATATGCAAATTAGGTGTGAGCCCCTATAAAAATAGGTTTTGGTAAGAGAGAAGTTAGTTGTTAAAAGGATTTGCTGACATTATCAACTCCTGCCTGATTCAGGATTTGAATATCCAGCTGAAAGAATATCTAAGAAATGTTGCTGACCAACAAAATCCTGAAAGAGAACCTCATGAAACTAAAAGGGTAAATAGAAATTTTTGACTCTTTCATTGACCAAACTAAAAATATTCTTTATATACACATTTGAGGATTTCCAAAAAGTTTAGCATCTAAACTACTTTGCTAGCTTAACTGGGTAAAGATACTTGACACCTTCCTTCCCCTTCATAACACTTACCCATCACTCTTCCAGTAGTAAACTCTGTTTTCTATTTGAATGCAAAAATTGTATATTTGTAATATACTTTTATTTTGTGTTATCGTAAATTAAATATTTGTCTGTGATTTAAAAAAAAAATGTTACGAGGATGCATTTATATATAAAAATAATATTAATAATGTCTAAAAAGTTATATTAAGGGATTCTATTGAGTCCTACTTATTATTACAAAAAAGTTTTAATTCATGAAGTAGTTGTTAAATAGAATTACTGAATGAGCGATGTGTACATGCCAGAGTAGCTACTGTTTTTATATATATATATATATATATATATATATATATATATATATATATATATATAATTTAAGCATTAATATAAATTATTCATGTAAAAAAGAAATACATTTTCCCTACCAAAAAAAACTACAACCCTCAAAATTTAAAAGCACTGACATGTCTAGAGATAATAATAATAATAATAATAATAATAATAATAATGACAACTATTGAATGAGAAGAAAAAAGAAAAAAAGAAAAAGCTAAACTGCAAGCGTAAAGTTTAAAAAAATTGAAGAAAGAACAAATGATTATGACACTCTACATGTACACAAATCCACAAACAGGAGAATGTGCACATCTCTGCAGACAGGAGCACGCACACAAATATACATCTGCAATGATGGGTGCATGACCACACACATGCAAATGCACACATGGACACAAACAATATGGAAAAAACTTGCACCGATGATAAGTGTATGTAAAAAAAACAACTAAAAATATTAACAGTAAATTGCTGATAACCTCTGAAGAGTGGACAGATAAGTCTGACTACAGAACTCTACAGTCAGGATGCTGAAGGTAACATCAATCAGCTGATTGAAAAACTTTTACTAATATTAATTATGTGTGTGTGTGTGTGTGTGTGTGTGTGTGTGTTTACAGCAATAAATAAAATATGGTTATAAACCTAACCTTCCATAAATAATACCCTAATACTTAAGATATCACCAATACAGGTAAAAAACAAACTATTAATTACTAAATAAAAAAAATGAAATAATGGGCAAGTGAAGACTTATAAACAAATATTTACTTTGTCATTTAAGTATTGATATTAAAAAAAATAATTATTCAAACAAGAAACAAACAAAATCAGAATACACATATATTTTCCAAATTTAAGAAAATTACAGCATATTCAATAAAAATTAGCTAATAAATAAAATCCTGTCTATGTCACCAGAAATGACATTGTTACATTATCTTTGACACTCAGAATCAGAAAGAGAGAAAAAAAGAAATAAAAGGTACTGGATAAGAGTATAAGGAGACAAAAATGTATGAAAGGTGAAATAACCACATTCTATACATGTGTATAGGTGTGCATGAACACACACAGAATTAAAAAATCAACCTAACACCAATAAAAAGCATATAGATTATTTTTTTTGCTTTAATATAAAAATAGCCAAAATGAGAAAATCAGCAGTTAATTGAATGATTACAAAAAAAGTTTGTCTACAAAACTGTGATGTCAGGGTAGTGAATATATCATCAATCAGTTAAGTCACAAATTTTATATTCCTATATATATATATATATATATATATATATATATAACCCAGCTATGAATTAAATAGAGCAAACCAGTGACAAACCAGTCTAGATGAAGGATAACTCCTGAATTCAAAACCATATGTAGTACTGGCAAAGCACATAATATTATACAACAAATAAAAGGATTGTGGCATTTATAATGACTATCATCATCACTGCAGTCAATGTGTGTGTGTGTGTGTGTGTGTGTGTGTGTGTGTGTGTACAAATTAGAACAAAATAGATATCTAATATTATCTAATAACACTTTAACATCTTCTATTCAGAATAATATAATATATATATGGATATGATCAGAAACAAAAATTCTAAAGTAGGCATATATAAAATATAGCAATTAGCAATTGTTTTTGTAATATATTGGTGAAACTTACAGTAATTTAAAAATGCATTTATGAATATAAGAAATATCTTCTATATTTTTTTTTTTTTTTTTAAATCATATCATCCCAAGCAAGGTGATAACGCCACTGATGCGCAGGGGGCTACGTAATGGTAAAAAGAATGGAAAAGAGAAAGCCGGAAACCGCATCCTAAACAGGAAACAAAGGATGAGCCTCTTCACCTGTTCAATAGATGTGGGTGGAGTGTGAACCGGGCAATAGTTTAGTCTATCTACTCCAATTGGAAAAAATAAAATAAAATAAAAATAAAAGTGAAAAGACTTGAAAAGGGAAAACCGGAAACCGCATCCTAAACAGGAAACAAGGGATGAGCCTCTTCACCTGTTCAATAGATGAACAATTTAACCAATGCATTAGTTATACACAGTATTATTCTCAACCACAATTTCAATCTCAAAAATGATGTATTTATTCAAAAAGAAAATAGCTTATTTAGAAGAAAAGTTCTTCATAGTGCAATTACTGATTCTTGTCAAAATATTAGCTTACACTCTGGATTTTTCAAATATTATTTTTCCTAGAAGAAATTCACATTCTCAAGCAAACATACTTATGCCTGACCATAGAAATTTAAAAAAATAAATCAAAATAATTAACTCATGACCTTTAAAATAAATAAACAAAATAAAATAAAATAAAAACATAAAATAAATAAATAATAATTGCATTAAAAAATCAATAACAATAACATCAACTTTTGTTTAATAAGCTGAAAAATAGTGCCCTCCATAATTTACCTTACCTTTACACAGTATATTTATAAAATTTATTTCATTTTTCTCCACGTTACCTCTGTATATAAATAATACAAGTTACTAAATAAAATTTCTACACTGGCCTTGATAAAGTTCCTCAAGGAACAAAATGTGTTGACATAAAAGGTCTTACTCTAGTCTTGTTTTTATATATATACATACACAACTCAGTATATGTATTATTATATACTGTTATTAATAGTATAATATAATATTATAATATAATCTAAATCATAATTTGTTATTTTCATGTGGACTAAAAATAAGTAGTACTAAAAATAAGAACTAGATGAGATATTTCTAGAGCTGATCAGTGAAAGAGAGCAATCTACCACTGTGGATTAGTCAAAAGATTCAGTTTGAAATTCCCTGAAGGTTGCACAAATAAACAAACAACTGATGAAGACTAGAGGATACAGCAAAGGAAGCATTGTGATAACAACAAAGATGAGAGCAATAGTGGATAATGATAACTTCCCATGCCAGAAATTCACACAAAAATCTACATTATAGTTACAGAATACTTTCTTACACAAATTATTAAATAATAACTTATGCATTTATAAAACTTTACTCTCATCAGTGATACAGCATTTAAAAAATTATATTTATGTTCTTTGTTTTCTCAGCTGGGATTTCATAACAATTTTCAATTTTTCATTGACAATGAATGACAGTTAATTTTATATTTTAAATTGACAGTTAATTTTATATTTTAAAATTCCTTTATATTTTCAGGTGAGATTTTTTTAAATTCACCTTGCAGTACTCCAGTATTGCAATACTTCCTATTTAAAATATTTTAATTTCTTTGTCCATGATAATTATTTCTATTTCTTTTTGCTTGATAAAGCAGTCTGTCTGTGCTTTGAAATTTCAAATGCGTTAATTTTTTTTTATTCTCCATGTTTATGTTTGTACCATTTTTTCTTTGCTTGATTGTCTTCAAATTCTTGCTATGTAATTCCAAATGCACATATCTAAATGATATAGTTTTACCAATCTTTTTTATTATTTTTCTTTTGTTTTGAATTGTTGATGTTAATTCTGATGGTTTTAAATAGGAACGTAAAATGATTATTAAGAGTTATTAAAAAGAAAAGAAAATAATCTAATGAAGACTGCCATGATGTTTATTTCTCTCCATCTGCACAAAAATAGTTTTAAATTACTGAAACATTCAATTTATTTATTTGAAATTTGATTATTGGAATAAAAAACTTTCATTTGTTTCCTGAGGAAAGTCCCTAACATAAATATTTCTCCTTTTTCCTTTTCTATTTTAGTCTCAATTATTCAACTCTTTTCTCTTTCATCCTTTATATGTGGCAAGTCTAATAAGTAAAGATATTTTACACAAAATCCTAGTTTTTTTAATGATATATTATGTTTATTCTGTATTGTAAACCAGTTAGTTCTCCAAGTGCATAATATAAAAAAGTAACTTATGCTGCTCTAATTCAATAAAATAAAATAAAATAAAAATTAATAAACATGAAAACATCTATTGGAGATATTTCCTATGATTTATATTTTATCAATCATATTCAATGACATTTTTAATACCATTTTCTTTCAGGTTTGTTTTCTTTATTATCAGTGAATTACCATGTCTTCTTGGAAAAAACAATGGAATGATTTCCTGTTGTCTTCTTCATGTTGGACTGGTTGTTATCCAAGACTAGAGAGTGCAGTCTGTTCTGCTATTTTTATCCATAGCTAAAAGAAGAGACAGATTCACGTCTTTTCCAAGGGTTTTTGTACAAATGGGGTCCACATAGTTAAAAGAAGCTCCTCATCAGATTTTAAAGATTCATGTTATGGCATAGACTCTAAGTCCTACTTCTACCTCCTTGTGAGGTCACCTGAGTAATGCTAACAGGATAGGGTAACTGTGAGTACCTAGTACAGGAAATCCTGGCGGCTCTTGGCAGACAGTGCTTGTCAGTCTTGGCCAGCAACCTTTCTAGGAGTAAGTAAGTCTAAAATCAAACTGACTCCTGTGTGTCAGGTCAAGTTCTCCATGTTTTTGTTTCATTATTGCTTGAAGCATTGGCACCAACTGCTGGATGTGATCAATGTCAGTTGAACACGTTTTGAGTCTGTGCTTCTCACCCACACATATTATAGTACAAACTGCAATGCAGACCAATCACTAGTGTGTTGCAAGATCAGGCTACAACCCAAGAAGCTCCACTATGAATAGTCAACATATATGAAAAACTAATTAAAGAAGATGAGAAAGAGAAGAAAAAAAAGAACAAGAATGAGAATAGAAAGAGAGAAATATATATGATGGATAATGAGAGAAAGAATAACTATGAGTAGAAGAAAAGCAAAAAGAAATGAATTAGGAGAGAAAGAAAATTCAGAATAAGAAAAAGAATGGCAACAGGAAAATGGAGAAAGAGTAAAAGAAAAATATAATGAGAAATATAAAAAAATAACTACATGGAATAAGAATGACAAGAAGAAAAGAAAAAATGAAGAATGAAAAAACAAAGAGGGATAAATTAATAAGGTTGAAAGAAGTGAACGAATAAAAAAGAAGGAATGAAAAAAGAATAAAAGAAGAAGGTGAAAGAAGAATGAAAAAGGAATGAAAGAAAACAATGGAATTAAATGAAGTAAAGAAAGAATGAAAGAAATAAAGAATGAGAACAAGAGTAAAAAAGGAGAAAAGAATATGAAGGAAAACAAGAAAGTTTAGAAAAGGTAAAAAAGATAAATAGAAAGACTAAGAAAATAAAGAAATGAAGCAGAAAAGATTGGAATGTTTTAGTTTCCTTCTTTAATTGAGTTGTGTTGCTGAGCTCATTAAAGGTCTAAAGGCAACAATCAAAATAAAAAGCAAAGTTTTCTGCATAAACAATTCTAATAAACCATTTTTACACACAATACGAAATACAACAGCAGGAGTAAAATATATGTTTTTGTTGATGTAGGAAAGAAATAGCAAAATGCTTTGTATATGTCCTCAAATAATACTTTGTTTCCTTAGTCACAAAAAAAACATAACGAAAATATTTCCTTGAAGCTATTGCGTTTATGACTTAAGATTTTTTCAACACAAAATATATCTTCAGTATTGAATGAAACTATAAAGGCTATATATAAAATTCTGAGCATTTAGATTTTAAAATCAAACATTTTAAATCATACTTGTATTTTTCAAGTATATCAATAAATACTAATGCGCTCATTTCACCCACTCAGCTATGTACCAACAGAGTATATCCGATGTTTTCTACGCTTACAAAATTATATTCAATCATTAATTAATTGTTAATATATAACTAACTTTCTTCAATATAAATAATTCTTTCAGTATTCCCTCTGAAGAACTTTCTCAACAGAATATTTTTAAAACTTTACACTTATGTCCAGAATACAAGGGTAATGGTAAGTTTGAAAAAAAATGTGTAGGTTGGAAGATTCATTCAAAATTGATTTTCTTTGGAGACAAAAAAATATAGAAAGAGGAGGTTCTAATAAACAGTTAGAAAATAAACAGGGGGATCAAGAATAAGAGTGGGTAGATTAAAAAAAATAAAAAGTCCAGCTAAGCTCATCTATTTTGAATATGAGAGTTATCTATTCTAACCATGTTTCCATTAAAACAATTGAAGAATAAATGGTGTGGTAAGTAATAAAAGTCGATAGGTTAAACAAAATTACAAATGTAGCCAGGCCCATCTATTTTGAACATGAGAGTTGTCTATTCTAACCGTGATTTCATTAAAACAGTTGGAAAATAAACAAAAGACCTGCAATAAGAGTGGGTAGGTTGAAAAAAAAATCTAGCCAGGCCCATCTATTTTGAGCATGAGAGCATGTGTTAATTTTTTTTATTCTCCATATTTATGTTTGTACCAGTTTTTCTTTGCTTGATTGCCTTCAAAATCTTGCTATGTAATTTGAACTTCACACATCTAAATCTTATATTATTGTAACCCTGATTCTATTAAAAGAGTTGGAAAATGAACAGAGGTGTCTGGAATAAGAGTGGTTAGTTTGAAAAAATTTAAAACTCTAGCCAAGCCCATCTACTTTGAATATGAGAGTTGTCTATTCTCACCATGATTTCATTAAAACACTTAGAAAATAAATATTGTTGTCAGAAATAAGAGTGGATAAGTTAAAAAAAATTGCCAGCCAGGGCCATCTATTTTGAGCATGAGAGTTGTCTATTCTAACCATGAATTCATCAAAACAGGTGAAAAATGAACAGAGTGGTTTGGAATAAGAATGAATAGTTTGAAAAAATTAAAAAATCCAGCCCAGCCTATTGATTTTGAATATGAGTGTTATCTATTCAAACCCCAATTCTATTAAAACAGTTGAAAAATAAATAGTGTTGTCAGTAATAAGAGTGTGTAGGGAGAAAAAATTGCCAGCCAGTCACATCTATTTTCAGCTTGAGAGTTGTCTATTTTAACCCTGATTCTATTAGAACAGTTGAAACTCAAATAGTGTAGTCTGGAATAAGAGTGGGTAGGTTGAAAAAAATTATAAAATCCAGTGAAGCTTAGCTACTTTGAACATAAGAGTTGTCTGCACTATGATTCCATTAAAACAGTTGGAAAATAAATAGTGTGGTCTGGAATAACAGTGGGTAGGTTAAAAAAATTTGTAAAATCCAGCCAAGCCCATCTACTTTGAGCATAAGAGTTGTCTGTTTAAATCATGGTTCTATTAAAATAGTTGGATAATAAACAGTGGTATATGGATTAAGAGTGAGTAGATTGAAAAAAAATTAAAAAACCAGCAAATACCATCTATTTTGAACATGAGAGTTGTCTATTCTAACCATTAATTCCATTAAAACAATTGAATAAATAGTATGGTAAGAATGTGTAGGTTGAAAAAATTTTAAAAAGCCAGCTAGACCCATCTATTTTGAACATGAAAGTTGTCTTTTCTAATGCTGAGTTCATTAAAACTTACTTTATTTTAAATTTTTATTTGATTAATTTGGAGTATATTTGTTATAACCTGTATTGGGCCACAAACAAATTTAGAGTATCATTCCACCACAAGGTATTGACAAAATGCAGTATATATATATATATATATATATATATATATATATATATATATATATATATTAGGAAATGAATTAAATCTGACATATTTTTAATTCATTTGTTTAAATGTTGTTTTTAATGGATACTCATATTTGAATAAATGTTGTTTTTCATATTAAACAGTATATTTATTTATTTACATCTACCAGTCTGAATATTCTAGAAATTTTGTCTAGAAAAATATGTGTCCTCTGGCAGGCCTCGAACTTGCATCTCCCAGGGGAAACCGTCATTAGATCTGATGTGCCTTAGGCCATTTGGCCTCGTAGGACCTCCTGATAAAATGTGTAAACAAATAAAATACATATATATAAGAAAAGGAATTGGTCATAGCCACCTTTCCAGACCAAAGAAAACTACTAAATAAGCATTAAATAATTAAATAAAAGGAATGAAATATTAAAAAATTGCAAAAAAGATGAGAAAATATTTGTTACCACACCTTGTACCAGGTTATTGACTGAATGATTTTTAATTATTTAGGAATTGCCCACAATATAAAGAATGCTTGGATTAGTTTATAGAATAAAATTGCTTCCTAGTGTTTACTTGCTGATGAACCTGATTATATTATGTATGTATATATATATATATATATATATATATGTGTGTGTGTGTGTGTGTGTGTGTGTGTGAATAAAGAAAAAGAGGCAAACTTAGCTGACACATTTCATTCTCTGAGGAACTTTATCAAGATAAATGTGTAAGCTAAGATAATTTTTCTTTTTGTCTTTGTTCATATCGACCTTTTACAGATATATTCTATCCAAATTTATATATACATGGTATGACTTGGAGTTTCAGGCATGATGCAATCATCAGGTGCATATTTCAATTATGCACCTGATTGCACAATGTATGAAACTCTGAATCATACCATAGACATAGGATAATATGTATATTTATTAATATACTGCTCTGTTCGTTCATTGTTTTATTAACACCTGAATAATAATACTATATATATATATATATATATATATATATATATATATATATATATATATATAAAAATTCTGAATAAATGCAACATGACAAGTAAAGTCATCCTAATGAAAATCAAACTCATGTAGACAGAACATCTTTCTCATCTGAGCAATAGGATACTTCCAAAACAACTCCTCTTTGGCCACATTCTAACAAGCAGATAAATTGAAAGGCCAGTTTTATGTTTCAAAGACAATCTAAAGTGATGAAGCATCCCCTTTTCTTCCTGGGAAAACAAAGTCTCAGAACAAAGGAGTTGGCAATACAATGGTTTGAGTGAGACCATCTGGAACATCAGGGTCACTTGTGTGCAAATATTAGTGCAAGATGGCAGCATGCTGCTCCTCTCAATGATAGCCTTGCTGTACACTCATAGAAACATGTGGCAATTGATTCTCAACCACTCAAGCAAAATGAGTCAACCATGTGTTGCATCTGCCTAAAAGTTTGCAAAACACCTACAGGCCTTGGGAGACACATGTGTGTCCATAAAAGTTGAGTACCTCATTTGTTGTCCATGACAAGTGAGGCCACTATATATATATATATATATATATATATATATATATATATATATATAATTGTTTTACCCCAAGCATGGTGGTACCTCCACTGAAGTGCAGGGGGCTACATAAGAGAGTAAAAGTTTAGGCAGGAGAAGAGTAAAGGAAAAGTTACAGGGGGTGTCAGAAAAAGGGCAAGAGAAGGATGGAAAAACAGGTGTGATGACAGTTGTGAAGGTAGAGAGAAAGAAAAAGAACAAGATACACAAGGTAATGTAGGAAGGACTGGAGTCAAGTGGATAAGAGATGGAAATTGACATTGCATTTAAATTCCTGGAGGTTGTAGCTGTCAGGAAAACAAGTATATGGAAAGGAGTTCCACAGGTGGGAAGTGTGAGGAAAGAAGCTGTTGGAGTAGAATTGTTGGCTGCATTTGGTAGATTTAACTGTAAAAGGGTGGGACCTTCTTGACAGTCTGGTTGCTTGAGGGGTGCACCATTGGAGGGGGCACCAGTGACCTAAGTTTGTTGGAGTAGAAGTTATGAAAATATTTGTAGAAGAGACAGAGAGAAGCCACATCCCACTGGTGAGCAAGTGGCTGGAGTCGAGCTACCAGGTCGAGACTAACCACATTACAGATTCTGGAGCCTGTTGAGGACCCTGAGATGAACAGCAGAGACGCCTGACCAGGTATGGCAACAGTATTCTATGCACAGTCGGATGGTTGATTTGTATATGTGAAAGATGGATTCAGGTGGGAAAAAAAACTTCTTATCCCGACACACTGACCCAACCTTCCTAGGAGTGGATTTAGCTATTGATTCAATGTAATGATTCCACTTGAGGTCGGAAGATAGGGTGAGGCTAAGGAGGCACAGTATATTGCTTTCAGGGAGACTCACTTGGTCCATGTTTATGGGGGCAGGAGAGATTGCTTGTGATGGTTGACAGATAGCAGCTTTGTTTTAGAAGCATTGAAATTTACAAGCCACTTCTCAACCCAATCCACCACAGACTGAAGGTCCTTCTCAAGATCAACAGTGAGGTTATGTTTGTCCACCTTGCCAGATTTCTTACTGATGTGGGAGTAAATGGTAGGAAAGATTGGATCAGATCAAGTAAGCATCCAGTGATACTATAACCCTGTAGCATGCCAAACCCTATCAAAAATGACCGGGATTCTATCACCTCTGCTCGCCTTATGGGGGTCAAGTATTATCTTAGATACCAGAGACGGGGTTATATGGACATCTTTCAGTTGAGCCTCAGTTCTAAAAGGGAAGTTGGATGTGGATACACCAGATGAGTCAAATGTAGAGTTTGATGAGAATCTGCGAGCAAAGCACTCAGCCTTGTCCACAGATGCTGTGAAGACCTTGAATTCATTGATTAAGGGAGGAATGGAGGATTTGCTGTTTTTCAGCACATGTTTGCAATAGTCTTTGGAGCTGAACTTGCAAGCAGCTATGCACTGCCTCATTCTCTCAGTAAACAACAGATTAGTATCATTCAGGATCCTCTTACACTCATTATGAGCAGAGGCAAATACGTGCCTATTATATATATATATATATATATATATATATATATATATATATATAATGTAAGTGTGTATGTATTATGTGTTTGTGAGTATATGAAGGATTTTATTGCCTTTTTATTTCAATTAAATATTTATCATATATGCTTATGTATAAGCCTACTTTATGTATAGTGCAGCCCCCTGAAATTCTTTGTGAAAAACCTGATTTTTCATATAGCCTGTGCATAATGCAACCCTAAATTCTTTTCATTACTAGTAGGCCTACTGTAGTTAAATATTGCAGTACTGAGCATCATCTTGGATAGCTTTTTTAGAAAATAAACAACTTTTTTGTTTAAACTAACCTAAAAATCACTTACTGTATAATATCTGATACAAAGATTTAGATACTGTATTTTTGTTTTCATTCATGCCTGACTACAATAGTTTCTTTACCCCAGACCAGCCACCTTCATAGCCTAAGATTCTTTCCTTTGTCATTACATGAAGAGCAAAATCTCATCCACTATGTATATCACTTAAAATCAACAAATACCTTATATAAATGAAGAATTAATAGATGTTTTCTAATCTGAAATTCATCTTTTCACAAGTGTTTATGTCACTGGGATATTGTCTTTCCAATGACAATGTTTTTACCAGGATTACCATTACATAATTCTAGGTGTCTCCAAATTAACTCTTCCAGAAAAAAATTACCTGTATGTAGTGCAACTAGTCACTGAAAAGGTATGATTTTTAATCTCTTCAAAAAAATTACCACTGATATTTTGTGTAAAACCTGATCATAAAAACTCACATTATACTCAAGTATATATGGTAAGCATCATTTCCAGACAGTAAGAATAAAAGTTATGAGTCAAAGATTTGCATTACTAATTTAAATTCTCCTAATCAAATATATTACGTTTTCAAAGATATGATTACTTCAAACTATTGACTGTTTTTGCTGAGTAGCAATTGAGCATTTAAAGAAGTCATATTCCTATCAAAAATCAGTATTATCTGTTCAAATAATTATCACACACACAATATATATCAATAAAATTTGGAACTTGTTCCTCTTATTTTTAAATATTTTGTGTGATTAATAAAAGAAAACCTTTTCTTATAGTAGAAAAAAGACAAGCAAAAAAAAAACAAGCAATTTGTTCACTCTTCTGATATTTTGTGCAAAAAAATACACTAATATGCACACAAAAACACACATACCTTTTGAGTCAATCTTATTAAACTTATTGCTCTTCATAAAGTTAGAATTATTTGCATTAATAATAAAATTGGTTAACTTTGGAAGAAAATATTTCTATATTGCATAGTACATGAAATAAAATTTTCTTTTCATATTCTTGAGAAAGAAAAAAACTTCTTATCAATATTTCCAATTGCCTACATCAAAATTAAATAGATTAAGTTACATTAAAAAAGACTAATATTCAACATTTTGTAAGAATGTGAAGCAATTAATTATACTGTATGTATACAAACCTTAAAAGAAGACCAAACATTTCCTTTTTAATCTATTAATACTTACTTGAACTCAAGAATTTATATGAAAGATTATGAGAGAAAAGTATGAGTTTGTTATTTAAAATAAAGGCAGAAACAAGGAACAGTTGGAATATACAAAAGAGTAATTTTAATAAGTGAATGATACTGAATTAAAAAAAATTTAATCATTCAAACTGAAAAGAAAAATAAAAGTATTGGAAAAATAAATGAATTGGAAAAGGACATTTCCATGTAAAATCAAGAGATAAAATTATTCTCGAATATGATAAGAAAAGAATCTTTGAATATATTTGTGGGATGCTATTATATAAATAAATAAATGGCACTAAAGAATAAAAGAATAAAGAAAGAAAACAGAGTGGGATAGTTTATAAAACTGAAGACTGATATATGAAAGAGAACAAGGGAATAATTTATCTTATAAAAGATTAGAATAGAATAGAAAATCCAATAGTAAGATATTTTTAGTAAAACATACAGAATAACATAAAAAACAGTAAGAGCAGAATATTGGAATAGAATAAAAGAATACAGAAGTTATAAATGAAACTTGTGGACAGCATGGTATAAAATGAAGAGTAACAGAATGCTGGAATACTCAAGGAATGGAATAAAAATAAACAAAAATATATTACGTTTTCAATAAAGAATGAAAAAAGAAATCAAGAAAAGAGATCAGAGATTGCAAAATAAGAAGAATTAATCAAAAAATGAATACAGTTATATTAGAATGGTGGAATAAACAAAATACTCAGTTGTATAAAGCAGATAAATGGGAACTGATCCATGAAATAGCGCATACACACACACACGCACACGCACACGCACACACACACGCACACACACACACAGCTATATGATGTAAATTAACAGTGTTATAAATTAAATAAGTCAGTCAAAAATGTGGAGCTTAGCATACAATATAAAGAAATGATAAATAAAAATAGAAAAAAGGAATATGAAAAATGGGAAAATGCCCAGAAATAATATTAAAAATAAAAGAAAATAATAGAATATGCAGAGTTGTAAATGAAGGAACTTTATTACATAATTAGTATAAAGGGAAACAGTCTAAAAAACAGAATGATGTTATGTAGTATAAAGTAGTATAAAATTAAAGAATTGAGAAGAAGTTTAAAAAAACAGAAGGGGACACAAAGGAATGTTGGATGACTCACAGGAATCAGATAAAAAGAAACCATGCCATAAAAATGGAAGCCCATAGCAGAAGATAATGGAATGAATAGCAAGGCAAGGGAAGGTTGGACGTTTGAGGTACTTCATGGACCTGTCCTTGAGAAGGAATGTTGGAATACTTAACAGAATGTGCTAAAGAAAGGCTGTGGAATAAAAACAGGGCATTATGAGAATGTGGTGATATAAAACAGAAAAAAAAAAGAATTGTTAATTATAAGATCAAGACAGAGGAAGGAGTGTTATGAAAAGATTTTCTACTTTATATGACCACATGTGTTTTTAGCTGTGAATTTTAAGCTTTCTTCAAATTTCTGCTTTGTTCCAACATGAGTTTAGGCCCTTACCTTTGGATCATATTTAATAATTTTTTTTTTCCTTTGATGTGTTTTTCTTTCATTTTGCTTATTTTAACTTTATCTTATTCTCTTCTGTTTGATTGTGTACTTTTGTATTTTAATTAATTTTTCAAAAACTAACCAAAAGATTTTATTTTAGAAACCATTTTTTGTCAGGCTTAGAACTTTTCAGCTTCTTTCATAATGTTCTTGCATATTGCATGTAATATATAATCTTATGGCATAGACAAACATTCTGAGGTGAAAGATAAAATACTGATGTGCATGATAATTGCATTTATGTTTTGATGAAACAAGATGTCTTAATACTGATAGAAACCAGAAGAATTATATTCTCTTTAACTACAGTGAAAAAATAGCATTCTATCCTTGTATATACCACATTGCTTTTGGATGTGGGTGATCACGACTCTCTACAACTTCTAATGTTTTCTATCTCTAAGCAATGTTTATCTCTACCAGTTCATATTCTGCCATCCATTTACATAAACTTGTTACTGTTTCCCTCCACACCTCTTGTTTTCTGTATACCCTGTGAGTGCCAAATTCTCCAAGCCCTCTTTCCTCATTACATGTTCCAGAAATTTAAATTATCACTTTCTGATCATAAACAAAGTAAAACTTTAAAACTTCTTCATTGCTTACATGTTCCATTCATGGTATTCTCAGGATCTTTCTATAGAACCACATCTTTGTTGCTTAAGGAATATGTTTGAATAGAGTATAAAAATCCAGGAATTCACAATAAAATGGAAGCATTGGCACATCTAGTTCTTTTTTAGGTGGGGTGGAGGAGATATTAAGGTGAATTAGTATAATGATGTAGTAAGTAAAATTAATTGTACTATTTTTTTCCATTTGTTCCATTTTTAATTAATTGTACTATTTTTCCATTTGTGCAATTTTTACCTTAATTTGTTTTATTGGTAATACACTGGTTATTTACTTTGAGAGTTATATGAGTTAATTACTGTTAGGGAACTTTTTCTCAGTGCCTATATTATTAATATAACATTTTATCCTAATTTTTTTTCTACTAAAAATGATTTTTTTTCTAATTATTTAAAAATATATTTTTTCATTTTCTTACTTTGTTTCTGTTTTTATTTTGTCTGCAATGGAAACAAAATAAGTTGTCATAATTGTAATCTTTCTTTATATTTTGTAGATATTGTTTATTTTTTTTTATGTTGTTTAGATGGTCTACAAATTCTTCATTCTTCAGGTACAAATTATGATATGTATAAAAAAGTAGCAATGATTGTTGGGTAGTTGGAATTGTATTGTGGATTATGTTTGTTTAAATTTAAGGTTAACTTTGTCACAATGCACTTTTTGAGATTCATTGGTTCCATCCTCATGAATACCCAAAAATACTTTGTGACAAAATCTTTCAAATTGAAATATCTTAGAGAAAGAACAAATCAAAGAATTCTTAGCAGTAACTTTAGGTTTATTTGCAGCTTCAGTAGACATGGCTTAGCTGGAGAATTTTCATACACTTATCATTCAATTGATCAAAATCACCACCTCAGGACATTCAACAGGCTGTAAAGAACTTTTTTCCACAGGTATATCTTAAAAAAACTTTATCCTCTCTTTATAGTATTTCTAATTTTAAGTTTTCTCAATTTTCATTATTAAATTTGTATAACTTTTTAAAATAAAACAAAAATAAAAATAAAAAATTCTCCTGACAAAATCCAATCAGTCAAGATTGTTATTAGCCAAACAGTTCAACCTTCTACTTTTGTCAGGTTATTATTATTATTATTATTTCCTTTGATTTCTGTTGTATACACATTTCTTTCCAGGTTTCAATCAGAAACTTAAGGTCAGAAATAATTAAAAAATTCTAAAAAAATCCCCTCCAAAACTCTAAGAACACACACATTTTATATTTATAAAGCTTTTCACAATATGTTAGTTGTATTAATGAGTACAATTTTAGTATTTCTTTAAGGTATGAGCTTTATACCCTCAATGAGTCTATTGGAACCTTTTTTAATCAAGCTGAGAACTCCAGCTACAAAGTGATGTCCTCATGTGCCACATTTTTGAGATTTCCACTTCAAGGTTCTTGCAATTTGAAAGTTTTTTTGAATTATCTTCAAAGATACATTCCAATCTGCAGGGACTGCATTTCGGGTTAACACAATTTTTCAGTATATGTGCTTGGTAATCTGTAGTTAACAAACATTGGTCTAGTGCAGCAAGAGTAAAACCTTTGGTTTTAGCTTTTAATCCTGCACTACATAACCACCGAGGAGTTCAGGATTTGTCTACATCAGCTTGTTTGGCATGGGCAGAATATTGACCATGAAGAGGCTTATCATGTCATTGTTTCTGCATTTAGTACATTATTTTTGCTTTCTTTTTTTTTAATTCTTTATCACCACAGTAGGTGTATTATTATTATTATTATTATTATTATTATTATTATTATTATTATTATTATTCATCTATTTAATATTTATTTTAATTTTCTAATTTGTTTATTTTTGTGATTTCAAGTAAGTTTTTATACAGAAATTGAACAATAAGTGGCTGATTTTATGCAATTTATTTTTTATACCTCATTCCATTATTTTCTCATATCTTCTATATTCTCCAACTCGTTTTGTATTACATAATGATGATGATATAATAAGGCAAAAATACAGGAAGTTGTATTAGAAACCAGCAGATTTAAAAGAGTCATTCCAGGTTCATGCCTTTAAAAAAAAAGCCAATCTTTTAATACTGAATTGAACAGACTAAAAACAATAAAAATCTTACAAGGAAACATGAACAACAATATACAATTGTAAAAATAAATATGAACATTTAAATTAAGTAGAAATAGCAAGTGATAAGTTAAAGATATTAAAGAGGGGATTAATGGAATATGAAATAGAATAGGATCCAGAGATTATTAGAATAGAATTAAAAGAATATAGGCATAAGCCATAAAGTAGAATATAAATAAATTTAATTGTTAATATAAAATATAGAAAGAACAAAATTTGTGAATCACAGATTAAAGATTAAAATGAACAACAGAATAAATACATTATAGAATACAGTAAAAGACATATAATTTAATGATAACATATAATATTAATAAATACAATTAAAAAATAACATTTTAATAATAAAAAAGTGAAAAAAATAAAGTAGAGATGAAAACATTGCAATATAAAAATGGAAGCTGAATCAAGGAATTTTAAAAATAAACACAAATGGAAATCTGAATAAAGAGAAAACTTAAATAAAAATATATTTATAAAATAAAGATAAAAGAATAAACTAGAATAGAATTAAAGATAAAAAAATGTTAAGGTTAAAAACAGCAAGCAAATACTTTAAAGAATGAATGCCATGATATGACAGGATATAAAATGATATAGAATAGCAATTCTAAATGCATAAGAATGTCATGCTGAATATATCTTTGAATAACAGAACAAAATAACTGTCATAATATAAGACATAAAATGATTACAATAATGAATCAAATAAAGAATATAAAAGAGAACAAATTTACTTGAATTCATATAAAAGAATTTATGAACTGATTGATAAAACAAAATGATTGTTAGTACAAGAGAGAAAAGAGAGATTGATGATTATGGCTATTGTGATATAAGATAAATAGATACATGCGATAGAATAAAAAAGAAAAGAAAAATGTGCTTTTTATCAGTGGAAATATGAACCAAAACTGACACATGAAAATGAGAATGTAGACATTATTAAAATAAGAGTAATAAGCTCATCACTAAATACAAAATAATATCAGGATAATATATTAGAAAATAAATGGATTGAGAAAGAAAATGATGAAATCAAACAGCTATGTTTATATTAATATGCAAAATTAAATGTAAGAATACAGAAGAGAGTAATATAAAGAATGCTATTGTTAGAATAGAATAGAATAGAATAGATAGAATAGAATAGAGAATTATTGAAATAAATATAGGACATAAAAATGTAAGTGAAAAGAATGATTGCTGTCCTGCAAGTTTAAAAAGAGAAAAGCATGTTAGGATAAACATGAAAATGGAATAAATTATAACCATAGCATTAAATAGGGAAAAACTTCATTAAACCAAAGCAAAAAGAATGTGAGAATATAATAATGAAACAGAATAGGGGTTCAGATATGCAGTATTGATCACAAGAGAAGAAATGTACATTCAAGAGAATACACTAAAAATCAAATCTTATAAAAAATATTAGGCAAAAACAACACGGAAAGCAAGAGACTTATTTTTGCCTTGTTTGTTTGATGATCTGTCATTTTAGAGTCAAAATAATAACAGAAAAGTAAACAGATAACTGTGTTTTCAAACATGAACCTTTATTTAATGATCAAAACAATTCAAGAATATTTTCTTTTAGCAAATTAAAATTCAATGAACTTACCATTATCAAATTTTATTTAAATATCAGATCTGATTTCTCAAACATAAAGCAAATCTGTCCTAAAATATTTTCTGAATATTTTTATTCTATGGGAATTGATTAAATATTGAGTCATTTTTGCTGAGTGGTATAGAGCATTATTTTCCATGTAATGGTTGTTCAAACAAATAATGAAAAATATTAAGAGAAATTGTTTTCTTTTTTTTCTTTTTTTACAGTGGTGTTCAGCCTGTATAAAGCACTGGAGGCCACTCAAGGTAGAGGGTTACACAGTAAGATGTACAGCTTATGTGTGCAATATAACAGTTAACCCTAGGTTAAAATGGTTATAGTAATTGGGGAAAATTTCTGTTGGGAGTTGGTTCTATAAGGCAGTGGTTTATGGGAAGAATCTGCTTGAGTAGAATTTACATCTCACTAGGGGATATGAAGGAAATGAAGGTGGTTTGCTACAATATGTGTAGAATGGCAAGTCTTAACTGTAAAGGTTAAGACTGGTGAAACTAAGAAATGCAGTTCATCTGAACACTAACCATGGAAATAGTGATAGAGCAGTGAGAGGTTAGCAACATCTTGTCTGTGAGAAAGTCAATCCTATAGAATGTATATGTACTTTTTGAACTGCTATTCTTCCCAGATTTCAAAAGATTTGAAAAACTAGTGCTATAATTTGCTATCAACACCATAAATAAATATTTGCCATTGTTTGATAATGTGCTGCAGGTAGTTCAAACAAAATTCATAATAAGGCAATTTCTAAAACCACATTGTCAGTTGTTCAGAAATAGTAGAATTATCTGAAAAATATGACAGTATGCAAGGGTCTCATATTCTCTTCATGACTCTATAATACCCCCATCTATGATACAGCATCCTGAATCTATGAGGGGGAAGCACTCTACTATATCTCAATTTTTATGGTAGTATTCATATAAAATACAAATTATATTGCAACCTAATTATGAACAATAATATATTATATGTAATATAGGGGAAAAATTCAACTAGAAAGATTGAAAATAAATTCAATATATGTAAATACAAATTAGAGACATATCATAATAGATCATTCCAGACTTAGCATGAACAAAATAAATTCACAGATTTGGATGAAAAAAACAACTGAATGATGTCAAAAATTCATAAAAATTTGTCATTCTTTAATAGTCAGTTGTGCTTAGTGCAAATGTTGATAAGATAGCAAGCACTGCTCTGGGCTTCAAATCAGGTTTGGGCACTGGGGGTTTGGGAGTAGCATGCACTGACCCTATGCAATATTTCCAAATGACAGTATACAATATTTCCTCTATACTGATTACTTAGTTTATTTTTTCTGTTTGCGCCATCATAACAACCAATGTAATAAAGATGCGAAATTTATATAATAATCAAGGAGGAAAAAATAAAATCATAACTATTTTCTTTTATTGTTGACACAAGATCTAAGAAAGCACCAGTACTCTAATTAGAAAGAAAAAATATTCAACTTTCAGAACGCACTTAAATAAGAAAATTTTAAATTGGAAATCAGTTTGATAATTAACAACAAAAACTCACTTTACAGCCTAAAGGTATTTTTTCAATTAAATGTGAGTCACTTTGAGGATATTAAGTATTTTAAGGATGATATGAAGAAATATATTAACAAAATTAAGAACAATTTTTTTTTTTATTAATTGGTAACATTTTTGTTCATTTGAATTATTTTCATGCTTTAGATGATATTCTCTGATGAACAGAATTTCATGAAAAATTAAAATTTGTAATATGAACAATTATCTGTACCATCATATAAAGTAAATCATAGCAAAATTATTGGTTAAATTTTAACTTACATAAAAATGTAATTGCATTGTAATTTTAATATAATGATTATAATTTTTCTTCTACATTCTAGACTAACCTGTTGTTTTATAAGAGATGTTTTTAAACAATTTACATATGGGATTCATTAGATTAAACAAGTCACTATATAAGTCATCCATTCTTTTCAATGCATCATATATATATATATATATATACAATGGCTGGCCACTCGTATTCGAGGATACCCGTCTACCAGGGCAGCTAGCTAATCCCCATTATAGATGCCTACTCAGGAACACTTGTGTTTGTTTAACACCCATAGAGCCCACCTGTGGTTTATACTACAACTATGCTGAGCAAACCTTAGTTGCAGTTTCTAGGAGAGAGAGCGTGTTATCTAGCATGAACAACAGTCTGAACAATGCAAGGACGTTCAAACTCTCAGTCATGATGACTTATGACTTTGAGCTAGCACAACCATTGACAGTTTTTCAAAGAGAGCCATCTACCAAATTTTACTCACAAGGTATGTGTCAACCCATGGTATGGTTTTCAGGCACTTTCCAAAGGTGTCATACACTGGAATTGTCTCCTGCAGACTGATAATATCAAGAAGTCACCTTCCTGACAAATCAACCATGGTGAGATTTGAACACAGACAAGATTATTGTTTTTCTGTGTTTTACTTATAATAAGATACTTTGGCAAGCAGGTTTTTTGTCGTAAAGTTCTCAATATCGAAATAGAGATACAGTGTTAATAGGATTAATGCAGAGAAGTTTGTCACTTCCACAAAGTCATATCGTTCATTCAGCAATGAATTAGAACACTCTCAGCTACTGGGCATGTATAATGATAATATACATGCTCAAAAGTCTGCCTCCTTCTACCGAGTGCCCATAGCTAAGAGGTAAAATTGCCAACTGATGCCAATTCAGTTGGGTTTCAATCCTGGGTAAAAAGCAATCGGCTGTCTAACTGTACTGATGAGCTGTGATACAGTGAAACAGATCTGTCTGCAGATGACTATATATATATAAATATTTATATATATATATAGAGGTTTTCAAAAGTATTTTAATTTTTAATTAATGGATAACTTGTCAAGATTTTTAAAGTTTTTTTTTAACATTACATAATGGTCTACATACCTTATGTAAGAAAGTCGATGTTTGATATTAACTCAATGATGTTGCTAAAATGTTTAACGTATACTTTTATATATCTGATTAATATATCATATAAGTGTCAGTTTATAATATCTATCCTTATTAAAGATGTATTGATAGTAAATTGTTTTGAAAGTGCCAAGTTTTATTACATATGAACAAAATAAATTAAATTTAAACATTTAGTTATAAAGTAAATAAAAAGGCTATACAAACATATATTTGATTAACACAATGTTCCACAGACCTGAACAACTCATAGTTTTATTATTGTACATGTTAATATGAGGTCCTAGACATTCTATAAGTTTTATTAATCTTTTAAACATTGATTTTGTTAACTTTTTTACTGTTTCTACTTAAACATTACTTGAAGAGTTTTTATTATTTCCAAGAGATCTTTTTTGCTTAAGTTTTATATTGAATTAACATTTGGAGGTGTTGGGTGCTATTTCACTAATTTGGTATCTTTGATGCCTTTTTTTGTAAGGTGAACTATAGTGTTGCAGAATGTTAAAATGCATTGTCATGTATGCGTATACTCTTGAGCTTTAAAGATTCTTTGTTATGACTTCAGCTATATTCTGAACAAGAACTTGTCCAAGAACTTACTAAATTCTTTGCATTTATCTTCATATCTTCATCAATTTTGAATAAGCCTGTCAAAAAATTACTTCACTTTACCCAGTTCTCTTCTAAGTCATCTTGGCTGACTATTTTCATGAAGCTCTTCCATCTTCCAATTTAACTCTACATTCATTACTATAACTATAAAGTACAATTAAAAAATAGTCTTTATGTACATCTTTATCTAATGTACACATTTCCTTTTGTAATTTTTACTTATAAATTGTAAATTGGTTGCTTTCATGTTTTTAGCCAATGTTTCTTAATATTTTGCATTTTTTATTTGTTTAAATTCATGACATCAGCTTCTACTAGCATTTTCTTGCTGGTCAATCCACTTTTCTTGTTTATTACTATTTTAATTTTTCTCAAGTGTCTTTTTGTGACATTTTTCTTATCTTGCCTATATTTTCAATTTTATTTTTGATTTTTTATGATCTCTAATCAATTTTTTCACAATTTCCAATGTTGTGCTCCCATCAATCAATACATTTGCAATATCTTGTTCCTCTCTTCAGGTTATCTCTTTCTTGCAATTTTTTTTAATGACAATCATAGTATACGTAAAATTAAAAACACAAATATAAATATATATTTATTTACAATATGAGGAACAACTCTTGAGTTGCATAATAAAATTTTGCGCCACCAAAAAGGTTATTATAAATATTTAAAATAAAAACGGTTGAAATTCATAAGATATATCTATCATATAAATATACCCTGAAAATTTCACCTACATTGATTGGTTAATACCAGTGTTATTGTAAAAGCATCAACTTGTATCAACCTGACATAGTGTAAGGTATCTTTCAATGACCCAAGTTTTTCTGAGAGTTTTTGAGTTTTGTCAATTGAATTCTCTTCTACTTTAAAGATTTTGTTTTAAAGAGTCATATTCACTAAATAATGGTTATCTATGTTTGGTCCTTTTTCAAGAGAGAATCATCTCCTTTAAAATGCTGAAACCAGTTTTAGGTGGTACAGACAGATATTATTACATTTTCCTATACTTACCAAATTTTAAAAGATGTTTCAGTAGCTTTGAGGCCAAGTTGAAAATATTGACTAAAAATTGACATTATAAAATCTGAAAGAAAAATATAGCTGACTAGTATTGACAATAAAAATAATAAACTGAACAGAGATTGTCTTTAGACGTACTAACCATGTGTGTTACTCAAAGTTTCCTGATAATAAACAGATTGTCAGATGCTCAGAATATGTGTGTGGCTCTGTCTAATTGATATTGAGCACTGTATTAAGAAAAATCAATGTTAGCCTGCGATTTTGGTTGATTTGTTTTTCACCTGAATGTTTAACAGTTTATAGTGTGTGTGTGTGTGTGTGTGTGTGTGAACAACAACATAACATGATGAACCATCAATTTACCAACAGTTCTATTAAAAGTGAATTCTATCACTCACTTCAATTTTTTATTATCAATTATCCTGAGGATAGTCAAGCAAATATAGACAGACCCTGAGAAAAATGATTCCCAATCTGGATTACAAAACTCTAAAGACCAATTATAAATATGAACTAATCAAAATAGCTATAAACAGGATAAATATTTGAAATACTAAACTACATTAGAAAAGCATTCAATAAATAATAAACTCATTACCAATGGTTTTTAAGACTTGTAACCAGTGTATTGTGGTGTTGTAAACATAATAAAGTCATCATCAAGATTTGAAAATAAAAACTCATCAAAATATGTACATAAATTAGTGTGTCAAAATATATGCATGCATACATGTCGATGAATAAGGCATCAAATTTTCTTTAAAACAATGCAGGCTGCAAGTTGACCAAGAAATAGAAGTGTTAAATACATTCATGAAATACATTCATATTAACTATTCCTATTACACTAATAACGACTAACCATACTTTCATCAGACCTGTTACAAATGATAAAAGTATTACAACTAATAAAAAACTTCAAATTAATGCAATCATTTATCATCCATTACTGTCTAAGATGCTGCCTTTGATATTTTTAGCAAAAAACATTTAAATCAAAAGCTGGTATGCTATTTTTATAAGATTTGCTATTTCTATGACATTCTAACAAAGACTTTATACTAAAAATAAATACCATACCAAGTTTCTATTTTTAATGGGAAAAAATTATATGTTAGTCCAAACATTTGCTGTGAAAGTGAGGTAATTTCTGATGACAATCATTGATAGTTCATTTGTCATTGGGTGTGGCATCAAAATGAGCTGCTGCTAAAGTTGACTCAGTCAAAAAAATATTTTACACTTTCATCTAAATCACAGTAGTTGGAGCATAAATGAATAATTTGATCTTACCATCTTAATTATGATGTTCTAAATAACTATCTGTAGATATAAGAAAACTGTTATCAAAATTGTAGCACATCATATTTACTGAAATATATAAGTAATGTGTATTTAAGCAGCGTTTTTTATTGATACATATTTTATTAAAAAAACAAGTATTTTTTATTGTCTAGTTAACTTTTCTTTTTAGTCTGCTATCAACAAAGAAAATCAATTCAAAAGATATTTCACAACAACATGTTTATTATGTTATTGTTTTTATTACTTTCTGAATAAGTAAAAGCATTCAGGAAAAAATGATTAACAATTCACTACAACACAGTTAATACATTTAATATCATCAATAACACAAGCCCTTAAAAAATATTGCACTGTACCAATGCTATTTATTGTATTTTCTATGTTCCATCAATATCAAATTTGTATGTAGGACACACATCCACCATTCTATTCCACAGGTTAATCTGCCATTTCACCAATCAAGGTGCAATCTGCACCACATCAATAAACATGTATTGCTTGACAACAAGATCTTTTCTAACAAGATAAAACAAATATTCATAAACAACATATATTATTTACGATATAATATTGGCTATAAAAAACAAAATATCACAACAAATATTAGAAATAGTAACTATAAAATAAAAAATCTGAAACTAAATAAAATCTTCTTCAATGTTGGAACTACAGTTTTGTCTTCAACCACTGATGACACATTTAACTAATGAAGAATTTTACTAGCCAGCTAACATGCCTTTAACATTACCAGAAGGCCACACTGAGTTTTCAAAATATTTGAGTATAGGGGTGGGGAGGTAATATATCTATATCACCCCAGATCCTGAAAATAAGTAGAAGCCTGCTTGAAAGCACACAGTCACTAACATGGAGACAATATCTTTACATATTAGACCCAAAACATATCATATGCTCTCTTGTATGTAAACAAAAAAGTGAAGTTAAAAAGAATTCTTGTCATTTTTAATGAAGCCTGTTTCAATATATGTAAATAAGAGAGAGGGAAAGAAACAAAGAGAGTGAGAGTAACAAAGAGATAGATAGACACACACACACACACACACACACACACACACACACACACACATATTTTACATAGAATAATAATCTCAGTAAGTCCAATGTTATGTCCTTCAAAATTCTGGCCTTGTAGGCAAAGCTAAGTAAAATCTCTTCATGCATATATACAAACAAATATACTTTCAAATATGCTTACACATCTGCTTGTGAGATTGTGTATGTTTGTAAGCATCTACATTATTTTAATAGCCTTATAAATATTATGATAAATGGATTGAATATTGCAGATAACAAGATATTCTGTTCACTGTCTCTCCATCAGGATTAAGATAAAGAAATAAAGCATAAGAAAGTGGAAGATATTAATAAAATAATTGAAATTACATGTTACAAACTCTACTGAACCAGTGGGTTTAAGAAAGCACAAAATAAAACCTCAAAATATCAATAATAAAAAGAAGAAAACAAGTATTGTAATGTGATGTAGTAATTATGGAAACAAAGAAATCTTGGATATAATAACAAAATTGAAGAATGTAACAAAGGAATAAAACAAAGAACATTCATCATGTGTATTAAATCAATGCTATAAATTAAATAAAAGACATAAAACACAACTCCAGACAGAGGAATGAAAGAACATAATAGTACTAGAGAACAAAAGTATAGAAAAACATTCAAATATATTATGGAAGAAGACCAGCCATGGTATAATATGTAATAGAGAGCAACACAGTAGTTTATAGTGGAGACAAAAGAATATGATAAAAGAATAGAATGATAGTATAAAAGAATATAGGAATATACAATATGTTAGGATGAGGAGGGGCCATATAAATAAAAATAGTAAGAAATCATTATTTTCTTGAAAACAAAGGCATTGGTTTAAAAACAGAAACAACAAACGTTTTAGTCTAAAACTGATAGAAGTACAGAAGAATGACAGATTGATGCATGGAATAGAAAACAAAGAAATTCTGAAAATCTCTGATTACAACTTAAAACTGCTGAATCATGTACAAAGCATAAAATAGATGAAATTATTGTAATGGGTTTTATACAATATATTGTATAGGATTTATATGCCAAGTTATAATAAAAATATATTCTATTTATATATAAGCTTTTATGATTCATGACAATCTATTACCATATATATACATATACATACACACACGCACACACACACACACACACATACACATATATATATATATATATATATATATATCTTGAATTATTTGTTTTTGTGTTTGTGTGTATACATGTGTGTGTGTGTGTTTGTAAATATATTTGTTGATGCAAATGCAGATGTTTATCCTTTATTGTTACATTGAACAAAATGTTTACAAGAACAAGAGAATGTAACACTAACTGAATTTTAAATTTTATAAAATTAAAGATTTTTTTAGAATCACACAATACGTTATTCATTTTCTGAAATCCAAAATTTAAACATTTATATAAATGTTATAATAAATCATATTTTTGTTTAAAATAGTGTATAATATGATAGTTATTAATGTAAAATTGTTATTTTATGATAAATGACTTTATTTCATGAATGTCCAAGTAGTTTTTGTTTGGTTGTATATCACTTTAAGTATCAATATGATTTTAATAATCATGATAAATTCATTGAAATATTTAAGAAAGCAATGTACAATAATCATTTATATATTGGTTATTATTATTATTATTATTATTATTATTATTATTATTATTATTATTATGTTGCTGTTGTTGTTGTTGCTGTTGTTGATGATGATGATGACAACTCTGACAATGACGATGATTTTAATTTTGATTTCAATTTCAAATTAATATGAATCCTATTCTTTCAGTTCTCACTTTTCAGGAAGGATTGTAGGCACTGGGAATCATTCTACTGGAAATACATCCCCTATTGTAATTTTGTATTAATTTCTCTTTATGGTATTTCTTAGTAAACCTACATTAAAGAAATAACCTTATTTTACAATATATATTATATGGTTCATTGGAAAATACTTACATTAAGATATCTGATCTTATTTCAAATTTTTCATTGTGTGGACATGCATTTAAATAATTAATTACATATAATTATCATAAGTAAAAATCAATACGCAAATATTTTAAAATCTAATAATGGCGTTTAACAAACTTTTATAAACAATTTCATTTTATCTGTTCACAGATGGATTAAACATTAATAATGAAATTTAAGCATCATAAGGGAGGATGCTGAAAAGTTCTTAAAAATTTTATGTAATTTGTTTAAATATTTCAAATTATATAAGATTTATATAATAAATAGATAAAGCCATCTTTGTGCAGTTGTGTGTGTATATATATATATATATATATATATATATATATATATATATATATATATATATATAAACACAACTGCCCAAAGTTATAAGATGCATTTCAATATACAAATATAAATGGTTGTAATGCCATGAAATCCTTTAATTATGTATTAAAATGTATAATAGATAGATAATAACTGAAAAATTACAAAGAGTTAAATTTGAAACAAATAGAAAAAAAATAATTTTTGTAGATGAAAGACTACATGTTATTTAAAAATGGCTATTTATATGACAGAATAAAAAAATAAATAGAATTAATAAAAAATATTGAAAAAATATAATAGAATGTAAAAGAAAAGTAGGAGGAAAATTTTACAAAGCATTAAGGGAAGAATAAAAATCAAAAGAAAATGAAAAGAAACAGATAAAAGAAAAAATAAACTTATGAAAAAAGAATAGGAAAGGGTAATGGAGGAGAAGAAAACTGAAGATATTTTTAAAATGAACTGAAGTGAAAAGGAAGAAGAAAATGACACATAATGTCTGGATCCAAGCATATGAAATAAAAATTGAAGTTTTGAAATGGAACAAAAACAAAAAACAGAAGAAATTGTTTGTTGAGAAGGAAGACAAGAAGAAAAATGAAGGAAAAGAAATATGTGATTGGCTAAAACTTGGCAAGTTTAAAAAAAATAAGAAAAGTGACCAAATGGAAATATATTTGTATGAAAGGAATGAAGGAAAGAATGGAATTTGGATGGATGAAAAGAAAGTATAGAGAAGCCCAGCTGAAATAGGTTAGGATTGACTGGAATGACAGAAGTAAGGGGCTATGATGAAATGATGTAAACAGGGGTCATGGTCAGATGATATAAATAGGAGGAGGAATGATAAAATGAAAGAAACTATTAAAAGAAATAAAAGTTTATAAAAATTATCAAGAAGTAGAAGAAGAAAAAACAAACAAAAAGACAATTGAAGTTAAAAATGAGACATGAAGAAAAATGGGACATGAAAGTAAAGAAGAACATGCTATCAAGGAAAAATTGATAAATATATTAGAAATAAATTGAATAAAAAATGAATATACAAAAACAATAAAAGAATGAATATTACACTGATGAGACTGAATGAAGAAATGAAAAAAATAGACTGAAGTGAAAAATGAATGGATAAAGTAATAAAAAAGGGATTGAAAAATATCTCATAAACTGGAATAAAATCAATGAAGGAATTATAGGAGAATGAAAATGAGGGAAAAACATTTAAAATATTGAAATGGGAAGAAAATTTTTAAGCTAAAAAGCAATATAACAGAATTCAAAAACTAAAAATGAATAAAATAACAATAAAATAAAATATAAATAACAATGAAATGGAAAAAAAGAATAGGAAATTTAAAGTAATGTAGAATGAAAATAGAATGAAATAACAAATTGAGAGAAATGTTAAAGTACAAAATGATATAGAGTAATGAAAAAACACTAGAGTTAATGGGAAAATGAATTCATGAATAAACTGGATGAAGAATAAAATAGAATGAATGGATCAACATGAAATAGAATGTGTGATATAAACAAAAAAGAAAAGAATGAAAAATAGCACAAGGCAAAAAAAAAAAAAATACAGATAAAAGATAGTGACTATAATTAATGAAAATAATAAGAAAGACGAAGCAAAATCAAATAGACCTAATACCAATCAAAGAATTAAAAATAGGAACCAAGAAATGGGAAAGAGAGGAATGTGAAGAATGTCATGACATAAATCAGAAAGATAAATTGCAATTAAATGAAAGTAATGGAATTTAAAAAGCTTTATGCAGATCAAAATCTAGATTGAGGCTATTTGAAGTATCGCTTACCATTTTTTTTAATTGATGTATTAATTCAAGATATAAGAAAATACATTTCATGTTACATGTTTCTTCTAAGATACACAAACATCAATCATTTTCATTTCATTTTTTAAAATTTCTTTTCATTATTTCTTTGTACTAAAAACGGCCTTGCTTATTTTATTCTCTGTTTCTCAATTGCTTGACTTCCTCTCATTATTTTCTCTATGTTATTCACATCACTGAATGTATCATATTGACAGGGTATTAAACATTCAAAGAATGCATCTATATTTTTACCCAGTGAATTCTAAATTCATTGAAATATATTCTCTTGAACATATTTAAAATAGGCATCTAGCATTGATTCTATTCATTCTCACAATTTCAATATTCTCTTCATTTTAATTCAGAGTTAATTGTTTATCTCATAATACATTTAAAAACAATTGTTTTTCATTATTATCATTATTATTGTTGATTTCTTACTTTATGTTGAACATTTCAAAATTATCACAAAATAAAATTACTATTGTTAAATTATAATTATGAGATAATAATATAATTAAAATTTCAAACCAGAATCCTGATCATTGTTTTTTTCTGACAATCTATTTTTAAAATTAAGAATGTTATATATTTTAATAATAGAAGAGAATATTATATTATTTATAATTTTAAATTGTGACTTAGCTATTTACAAATTTATATACCTTAATTAAAATAAGCCATTAGAGTTAATTTTTCTAAAGACGAAACTCTTCGTGAAAATATATCCTTTGTTTTGTCATTATTCACTGTGGAATTCTGTATTTTAAATTCTTACAGTCTGGCCAGAAAAAATATTGTGTTTGGCTAAATAATGAATCTGGCAAAAGTTTGGCATTAAGCATGGTTCATTGTCACTAAATGGTATAAATAGCATTTTGTATATAGAAGGATTAATTAATCTATGGATAATAAGATAATTTCTGAAAGTAGACTTATTGCATTTTGAAAATCATGTTTAGACTTTCTTATTAAACAGGTATGTTTACAATTATTAATGCTATTTTAAAGAGAATTTTCTTGGGAGTATATAAACATTACACTGTTTATTAGTTTTCTTCCATAGTGAGTTTATAAGGAATTTATTGAAAGTATTTTACAAAGTCATGCATTCTAATTACCACTGGAATTACCATTGTATAATTATGATATAATAATATGATTATGATTTCAAATCAGATTTTATTTTCCAGAGTGTATTTTTGTAATGGGGCGCACTCAAAGTGGCTCTAGTAAACGACATCATTCCTAAGAAAAAAGCACATCAGAAGAAAAACAAATGGATCACCGAAGAGATTTTTGGCCTGATGCAAAAGAGACAGAAAATGATGCCAAGATATGGAATGGAATATAAGAGACTACATAAGGAAATACAAAGCAAATGTAAACAGGCTAAAGAAAGAAGGCTCAATGACAAATGCGCCAAAGTAGAGAGACTGAGCACAACAAATAATGGAGAAATGCACAAAAAATTAAAGGAACTAACAGGGCAAAGTACATGCTCAGCAACAGAATGTATAAAAGCAAAAGATGGCGCACTAATACTAAAAAAAGAAAAAATACTTCAGAGATGGGACGAGTACATCAGAATTCTCTTTCACGACGAGAGCAACCAAAAATGCACAAAACTACAGATGGACCAAAAATATTAAAAACCGAAGTGGAATTGGCAATGACCAAATTGAAGAGAAACAAAGCAGTGGGACCAGATTAGATTGTAATAGAAATGTTGATGTCCCTCGAAGGCTTTGGCATTGACAGACTAACAGAAATAATAAACAAAATCTATAGTAGCGGCAATATACTGGAGAACCTAAGCAGATCAATCTTCACAACACTACCTAAGAAGTCAGGTGCAAAGGAATGTGAGCTCCATCGAACAATCAGTTTAATGAGCCATATAACAAAACTCATCATACAGATTCTCATGAACATAGTGCACAGCAGAATTGGCCCAGAGATAGGACAGGAACAATATGAATTTGTTAAAGATACCAGAATGAGGAATGGGATATTCATGCTCAGAATGCTATCTGAACAAGCAGTACAAATGCAGAAGGATCTTTATTTGTGCTTTATAGATTATGCAAAGGCATTTGACAAAGCATGACACAAGGACTTGATAGAGATGCTCGACAACCTTGACCTTTTCGGAAAAGATGTTCTGATATACAGGAACTGGCAGCAAACTGCTTGTGTATGGACAGGAAGGTATGCAAAAATAGAAAGGGGCATAAGACAAGGGTGTGTTTTCTCACCGGATCTATTCAACTTGTACAGCGAAGCAATTATGAGAGAAATAAAAAAAGCCTTGCCAGAATTTGTCATTGCTGGCCACAATCTCACCAATATAAGATATGCAGATGATATGATGCTGATAGCAGACACGAAAAGGAAAATGCAGGACCTTCAAGAAAACTGAATGTATGGTCATCAGCAAAAGGGGGAGACTAATATGTCAACTGCAAGTCGAAGAATCTAAAATAAAACAAGTAAAAAAATTCAAATACCTGGCAAATGTTTTGACTGAGTATGGAAAGTGCGGCTTGGAGATCCAAAGATGCATTGGCATGGCCAAAGACACATTCCAGAAGCTAACCAAAGTACTGAAAGACAGAAAAATCTCATTAGAAATAAAAAAAGAGTGCTGGATTGCTATGTGATATCTGTCCTTCTGTATGGAAGTGAATGCTGGACAATCTCATCAAAGATGGAGAGGCTTGAGAACTTGATACTCACAGGTCAGATAAGTGAAAGGACAGACAGGGGAAAGCAGCATGAGACATACTTGTTAGGTCTGAGCAAATGGTTGATCGAGCAGGGCTTAGAAGAGATATTAAGAGAAAAAATATTGCAAGTGACAAGAGACAGAGCTAAGTGGAAGTCTATAATCACCTACATCCTGGATGGAGACGGCACATGAAGAAGAAGAATGTTTTCTACTTGAATGGCTTCTTCATGATATTAATAGACATGGTATAACTGATGGAAAAGGACAGTTGTATTTGTTCCTTTTTTATTTTAATGAACATTTGCTGTGTTTCAATATTTTCATCCTGGAACTCTTATAATAGTACAATGCTTATCTAGTTTTCAAAGACTGAAATTTGTGCCAGAAATGTTACTATCTAACAAAATCACTGAAAAAGTAAACCTATGATTGCTTTAAAAACTGATAATGTCTTAACATTTTTTGTCCTCTATGCTATGTATATCTGGGTCTCCCACTTTAAAAATGTCTCATTTTATATTTTGTCTCAATGGGAATGACAAGATAATAAAATTATAACTATTTAGCAAAGGGTATGATTATAAGACCCTGATAAACAACACTCAGATTCTGAGATACAAATGTACTACTTATATTTTAACTTGTTGTATGAATAATATCTAAAATGAATAAGTAGCACTAGAAAGCTATATTCTCTCATCCATATTCTTTTACCATAATATTTTTCTCTCTTCTATCTTTATCCTGACTAACAGGTTTCATGTGAATGAGTATCTTTGTATATTAATTGTTAAAATACTTTGAACAAATAACATCAACATAAATCACCAACTTTTATCAATATTATAATAATTGTAGTGTTATACTCGGCTGAAATTAAATCTTCTTCTGATTCACTCTACATGTTGGCCAGATGTGAATGCTAGGAAAACAAGACACAAAATAAAAAAAAAACTTGTTTTCTGCACAGGAGCTCCAAGCATCATCCAGTCCTCAAACTGAATCCTCACAATAAAATACACTAACCAATAATTAATGCTCCCAATAAAAAGATAATCCTGGGGACCGCCAGATTTGCTTAAAAGAAAGCCCCTCATAATACCTAACTCAGTAGCTGTCAAAAATTCTAGATGTTAAAACGTAGATGCACTGTCACTGTCACCACCATGATCGTCTCTCTCATCTGTGATCTTGCCCCAAGCTTCACTAATCTCACCTGACCCATCACACATGGAATGCAACCAGCTTGAACACCATGATTTCTAACACCTTGACATTGTCACCATCCAGCTCCAGGCCTCCTTCATCATCAACACCATGACCCTTTCTTACTGATAACACATCTGACCAGAATCTGACAGAGACATTCTACACAATCAACCTTTGCTAACTGCTTCATGCCTCACTCGTCGCTACCACGGTAACTTCATTGTTTGTTCCTTTCCTTTGCAACCAAACAATCGTTATAACAGTGGTGACCTTGCAAAATCCCACAAATAAAACATCATTTAACTTGCAAAATGAAGTCAATGAAAATACCAAAGTGTTAGAGATTTGGTCAGTTGGGAAAATAAGCAGTTGACTGGTTATACTGGCTTTTTAAACAATATTCTAATGTTTGAGCTAACATTTATATTATACCTTACTATTGCATTATGGGATATAGAGCAACATTTACAACTGGGAAAAGAAAGCTGTATCAATAAATATAGGGTCTGAAAAACCACAAGTCCAACTGAAAGAAAAGTGAGCATTAAAATTTACATTCTTGTTGTATTAAAAAATTAGTTTGAATTTTCTTTTTTGAAACATTCTTAAGGCTATCTTGTATATGCTTATAGTAAGTTCATTGTTCACAAAGCATTATATGGATGTAACATTATGATATACTTCAGTCAGTCAAATATACAGCTTATATTTTTTAATCTTTTTTTCAATTCCTTTTTTGCCATTATTCTTGAAAGTCTATGTGATTGACTCTTGTGAAGTATCTTCCATATAAAAATAAGTATACACTATGAGAACTCATATATGCACAAATATCAAATTTTTATATATTAAAAAAATTAAATTAAATTTAAACCTATTTATAATTACTGCCAAATGTATAATTCATGACAACAGGAAAAAATAAAACAAACAAAACTTTCTTTTTGCAGTTAAAAAAAATTGTTGAATCTTAATATTGTAGATTTCACCAACATTATCAACATTATTAACATTATCAGTGTTTGTTAAAAATAAAATCTGTAGTTATTTATAACCAGTGTGGTTGTTAATGTATAAAAGACTGTTCATAAGTGCATTTGCTATGACAAAATGTCTATTGAACAGGTTAAGAGGCTCATCCCTTGTTTCCTGTTTAGGATGTGGTTTCTCTTTTCCAATCTTTTCACTATTACGTAGTCCCCTGCACATCAGTGGCATTACCGCCTTGCTCGGGGTGATATGTTTAAAAAAAAAAAGAACCTATTCATTATAATTAGTATGCCTGTTACAGCACAATAACAGTTATTCTTTCTGATTATTTTTACTTACTTTTTTTTTACTATAGCAAATACACATTTATTTATCCTACTATTTATAATTCATATTTGTAAACATGAAATTAGTTGGATATGTATCTTCTAGAATGGTCTGACTCTTGACTATAAGTGCATTTACATTACAATTAACTTCTTACTATTTACATTTATAATTATTAATATTAGTCTATTTACTAAATACAGTCAAGACTGCTTTGTCTGCTGCAATAAATAATTGTTATTCTTGTTCTCAATTATTTCATCTATGCACAAATAAACACAAATTTTATTCTTACTTTTTTTACTGGGTAATTAGTTATGGTGTTAATCTGACTCTTAGTTATTAATTTTATTTTACTGGGATAAATAGGCTGTTCTGTTTTTACTATTATTCTTATTTTTTTCTATAATAAAATTAACATAATTATTGCTGTTATTATTATTATTATTATTATTATTATTATTATTATTATTATTGCTGCCGTTACTAGAACTTTGAAAAAATTGGAATATTATTTAATTAATATGAAAATTATATCAGCAGTTCCAAATGGAGAAATAAACAAAAACACAAACACACACAACCATGCAAGTGTATACAGACACATACACACATACATGGTCAACTTTATCCATTCTTTAAGAAATACAACTCATTTATTTTACTGAATAAATTATTGAACAACTATTGTATTAAATAACATACATACGTATGTATGAGATTATAAATATATATGCCTCTGGAGGCATTGTTCTTTCAATGTCGAAACAAAATGTACAGTTTTGTAGTAGATTGTAGTTTGTACATGTTCTAAAGTATAATTTATAATAAATACCCTCGGAAAAGGTATTAATCTCTCTTCCCTCCAGTTATGGGTTAGATAATAGAACAGATTAAGTTCTATAGCCTTGGCTGGCAACCAGTCTACTACAGAAAGCAATGACAACCTACTGCAGGATAATTTTCTGCCCAGTCAGTCATGTCTCTTTCAAGACATGATCACCTAAAGCATGTATCATGTATGGCACTCAACTTACTATGTAATAATTATTGAATGACAGTTTTTTCTTTCCAATTATCAATATCAAACATAGTTTACCAGACCATATAAACACTTTAAACTACAGTGGAAAAATTTATATATATATGTGTGTGTGTGTGTGTGTGTGTGTGTGTGTGTGTGTGTGTGTGTGTGTGCAATAAATAAATATATATATATATATATATATATATATAATTCCAGGTGAAGAGAACTCAAGGTTTTTTTTTATTTTGAGTGCTCTGGCATTTATTTTATTATGAACAGTGCTCAATATAATGATTATTATAGAGCTTAATATAATTACGTAGTTATGAATTAATTGTACCTTGCGACACAGAAATTTCTATGTTTAGAGATAGATTCTCATCATCAGGCAATGTTTGATGTTGGTTATGCAGATGATTTACATTTAAATAACAAAAACTTTTGATTTGGTGTGTATGTATGTGGGAAGATATAAAAATTTACATGTGTGTTTCTACTGGCTAATCAGAGTATAGATTCATTTTGGGATTCAGCCCCAAAGAATACATACTAACCAACTTTTTCTCTTTTTTCTTTTTTTCCTCCCTCATTCTACCCTTTTCCCTTGTTTCTTTTCCCTTCTTAACGGTCAAGATGTTAACCTGACTTTAACCTGATCTTATCATTTTCCCTTCTTTCCCCCGTCAGTTTTATTATTTTTGATGTGGTATTATCATTTAGCATCGATTCTATATTTTTTTTACTTACTCATCATTTTTAGTCTATTTGTTGTAAAGTTTTTTTTAAAAGGAAAGATTTTTTTATAAAATATAATTTTTTGGTCTATCTATTTATTTGCTGTAAAGTTTGTTTTTTTTATATTTATAAAAGGAAAGATTTATTTTTAAAAAATAATTTTATGCTCCAGTTTATTTTTATATACTTCGTCAGTAATTATTTTCCTTAAGCACTTGTTGGTTATATACATGTTATTTCATTTAGATTTTGTTCATTTTCTAATGTAAATAATTTACAATGTCTATATATGATATTTATTTCATTGTGTTTATTTAATAAATTTTTATCAAGGGA